>OZ005744.1:67429017-68029017 GCA_963930735.1 Dioctria linearis | reverse complement strand
AAAGCAATCTTTTGCTCGTCCAGACGGGTTTCCATAGATTTTTTTTGTTCCTCGAGAGAATTCTTTTGTTCGTCCATAGATTTCTTCTGTTTATCTAAACTTGATTCTAGAGAATTCTTTTGTTCGTCCATAGATTTCTTCTGTTCATCTAAACGTGATTCTAGAGAATTCATTTGTTCGTCCATAGATTTCTTCTGTTCATCTAAACGTGATTCTAGAGAATTCTTTTGTTCGTCCATAGATTTCTTCTGTTCCTCGAGAGAATTCTTTTGCTCATCAAAACGGGCTTCCGTTTTACTCATTAAAGTACTCAAAAGTTGTTCCGTTTTCATCGCAGGCGCTTCTTCAACTTCGATTTCTTCCAAGTTCTCTTTGAAAACAAATGTTTCAGAATTCTTTCCTTCCTCTATCAAAGATTGTCTAAGTCGCTCGACTAGAACTTTCTTTATGCTTGTCGTTTGTAATGACCGGGTCCCTAACTCCACTTTCAAATCCTGCGTTCGAAGCTCGTCCACTTTGCGCTCCATTATTTTAGTAATTCTCTTATAAATGAATATAAATTATTTTCCAGAACTTTCACAATTTAACACAATTTCTCAAAATTAATCACTCTTTTAATTTTTAGTCAATTGCCACCACTTTATTTCGCGAATTTATTTCACTTCTGACACCAGTTGTTGCGAGCGTGGCCTTTGGTTCGTTATTTAAAACACAATATTAAATAAATAATATATAAGTTCTTTATTACACTTAAATCATATAAAGTTCACAAACATTCATCTAATCAACTCAACTCTAATTATCGCTAACACTGTACTTTCAATTATTGCAATCTAATTACACACTATCGCTTCTTTATTACTTTCGCTTCTTAACACTGCAACGTCTAAAGCACGACTCTTTTTTTGGCGATGACAACTGTTATATTTATACCCTAGAAACTCTCCGGATTATTCTGGAGTGTTCTATTCCAAAAGCTTCTTGACTATTCTATTTGTTCTATTCCTGAACTTTCCTGTAGATTTCATAATCGATTCTCCGAACCTGAAGTCATTTACTCTCCGAACCTGAAGTTGTTTATTGCCAGTAGATGTCACCAGTTGTCTCTTTCTATTGCACGTAACAATACGTACATACATACATACATAATTTTAAAATTCATAATTCACATAATTCGCAGTGTCATCTGATGCCGAATTCTACACCGTGACCATGAAATTTTTATGATAAACGGCTATGTGGGAAAATATTTTTGCATCGCAAGCTTTTTGTTTGTCGTGGGGAATGATCGCGATGAGTGAAAAGGTCTTATGACGGCAAAATAATATTAAATTAAATTTGATCAACTTTTCTCGAAATACATTGGAATTTTTCCTAAATCTAAACAAATGATGCAAACATTAACATTTTTTACAAAATTAGAATTTAAATAAGAACTTCAGTCGAAAATCTAGAAAATATTCCAAAAGCAATGCCCAATTGTTAAAATACAGAATGAAATCTTTTAGCTCAAACTTAAACACTTTATTTAGCTTTTATAAAGAATACTTTTGTAACTTAGGAACAAACTTCTAGTTTACATTTCACCATGTTTTCTTGACATGTGTCTTGATTAAAAGGGCGACCTGTCAATTTCGTCAACAAAAGAGTGTTGCCAGTATAGATGTACAATAATCAACACGCCTCCTTACATTTATGTTGCAACAAGACATTTACATTTATTTTGAAAAATAAGATCTTAACTTCTAGCATACAAATTACTTAATAAACCTATTCCAATTTTACACATCTTATGTTGATTATATTGTGAAATACTTTTATTATTCTTTTACATTCAACACTTCTCTAAAGTTAATGAATTTAACATTTCCTAATGCTTTTGTTAATATGTCTGCAATATTATTTTCTGACTCAATTTTTACAACTTCAATTCTATTTTTCTTAATATTTTCATGAACAAAGTGATAGTGTACTTCAATGAATTTTTTGTAAAATTTCCATACTTAGCAATAGTTACTGCTCCTGAGTTATCTTCATATATTTTAATAGGTATACAAATTTTAGTAAAAATATCATTCACCAGGCAAATAAGAAAATCTATTTCTGCTACAGCTTCTGATAAGGCAACATACTCAGCAAATATAGAAGACTTAGTTACACTATTTTGTTTTTTAGATTTCCAAAAGATAACATTTCCAAATAATCTAATAATAAATCCTGTGGTAGACTTCCTATCAATAGTGTCTCCTGCCCAATCAGCATCCACAAAACAATCTAAGATATCAGAATTATTATTTTCACTATATTTTAATTTTAGATCCTTTGTCAAATACATATACTTTAGAACTCGCAAGGCATATTTAAAATGTGTTTCATCATAACAATTTTGGAATCGACTTAGATAATTTACACTGAAAGATATATCTGGCCTAGTACCAGAACTTATGTATAAAATTGCACCTATCAAATTTCTATACTTTACATTTTCATTTACATCAGTTTGTTCCAATTTTAAATTTATTTCCATAGGTGTCTTGTACAGTTTAGAATTTTCTATATTATAACGTTTAGCTAAAGACTCAATATATGATTTCTGACTCAAAGTTAAAATATTATTATTTTTATAGTTATATTCAATATCAATACCAATGTAATTTTTTTACTTTACCCATGTCTTTCATTTTAAATTTTTCAGACAACTTATTTTTAATGTGAGCAATAGCGTTTTCATCTCTACAGCAAATTAAAAGATCGCCTACAAATAATAAAATGAAAACACTTAAATCATTTTCCTCTTTAAGATACAAACAATAATCATAATTACTTCTTCGAAAACCAAGAGTTTTTAGAAATGTATTACAACATTCATACCATGCCCGAGGGCTCTCTTTTAAACCATATAATGATCTATTTAATTTATAGACTCTATCAGAATCATCTTCATAACCAACTGGTTGTTTTACATAAACTTCAAACAAAATTTTACCATTTAAAAATGCTGTTTTACGTCCATTTTATGAATATCTAAAGAATTTTGACAACAATAACAATAATAACTTCAAAGTAGGCATCTTAGCAAAACAGGGGAATAAGTATTATCAACACAATCAGCTTGTTGAAAACCTGTTACCACTAACCTAGCTTTATATTCATTTTCACTCTTCTTTCTGTAGATCCACTTCACATCAATTACCTTGTTATCCAGAGAAAGCTTGTTTACCAACCTCCATGTATTGTTTTTATCAAGATTTTTCATCTCACTGTTCATTACAGCTTTCCATTTTGTAGATTCGTCACATGACATCGCCTCCTGAAAATTTTCTGGAATCATAGCATCACAATAATTTACACAAATACAATGATATCCAAATTCTTCATCAAAACGTCGTGGAGGTTTAATTTGTCTCCTTGAACCTTTTCTTTTCTTTTTTGCTTCTTCACCTTTTATCTCATCATCACTATGTATATACTTCCTGTGTATTTTCATGTTCCTCTTCCAATTGTTTTGTCATGTCCTTCCCCATCTGACTAGTATTATTTATATCTTCTTCTGCTTTATTTCTCGTTATATCCAAATCCTTTATTTTTCCTTTTCTTTTTCGTTCTTTTCCTCTTGTACTTCCTCAAATCTACATAAGGTTACATCTTCCTCTATTACATCACAGTTTCTAACAATTTTCACTCTATTGTCAATCAGAGCTCTGTATCCAGTATCTGTATATCCAAGTAAAATTCCCATTTCTGCTTTTTGTCCCATTTAGATTTTATTCTTTCCACTGGAATCCTTACATATACTCTGCTTCCATACATTTTTAGATATTTCACTGATGGTTTCCTATTAGAAAAGATTTCAAATGGTGTTTTCCTTTCAACTGTGCTCGTTAATGTCCTGTTTTTAAGATATGCAGCTGTTTTAATTACTTCTGCCCAAAACTTTCTTTCTATTTTAGCTTCTGATAAAAGACGTCTCCCCATATCCATTAATGACCTATTGTATCTCTCTGCAGTTCCATTTAATTCATGCACATAAGCTGGACAAGGTTTTACTATTATTCCTTTTTCTTTTGCAAACTGAAATACTCTTGCGTTTATATATTCTTTACCATTATCACATCGTAGTTCCTTTATCATTTTGCCAGTTAAGTTTTGTATTTCATTTACATATTGCATTAAACAGTCATATACCTCATCTTTATTACAGATGCAATCTGCATCACTAGTTTGCTGTAATCGTCTATAAAGCTCAAAAAATATTTTTCTGCATGGTTACCTGTTGTTTGGTGTGGTCCATTTCAATCAGTGTGTACAATTTCTAATATTTCCTCAGGTCTTCTTCGATTATTATTAAAGGGTATATTATGCATTTTGTTTTCCATACATGTGGCGCACTTTAAATATTCTTTTTCAATCTTTTCTGGTAGTCCTTCTAAAGATTTATTTTTACAAATTATTTCCAAATTTTTAAAATTTATATGTCCTAATGTACGATATAGTTTTTCTATCTTAGTCATATTACTTTTATTTATGTTCGCTGGTAATTTCTTTTCATATATGTTACTTTCCATTTTATATAATCTATCTTCTTTAAATGCAACTGCTATAAGCTTTCCATATGGGATATATATTTTCGACAATCTACCTCTTGAAACAATTGAATTTTTATCTGTAATTTTTGCATAACTTAACAAGTTTGCCTTCATCTCTTTTACATAAAAAAAACATTTAACAGTATTATCTCTGATTTATGTCCATAAATTGGAAAATATGTTTTAATAACCTTTGTTGCTTCCAATATTTTTCCATCGCCAATTTTTACCTTTACAGGTTTCTTCAGTATTTCACAGGTTTCATAATACTCATCGGTGTTTATAATATGATCTGTACAACCACTATCAAGCACCCATTCTATTTGACCATTTTTTATATTGTTGTACTCACTTGTGTAAATATTACTTGCAATTAATGTAGTATAGAAACTATTTTCCTGATATTCCTGATATTTCCTCGATATACACGACCTCGACCACGGTTAACATTTGCATGACAATTTCTTTTTAGGTGACCGGGCTTACCACAGTTATAACATTTCAAATTATTTATCAATGAAGACTTAGTTTCAGCACGAAAAACATTAGTTTTATCATTTGACATTTCGTTAGATTTTTCTTCAGCACTTTTTAATTTTATTTTGCTCTTTAGATAATCAACTGTTCTCTCTTTTTCTGGTAAAACATCTATCAAATCACCAATATGACTATAATGTTGTGGTAGGGATTTTAACATGTAATTAAGTTTTTCTTGCTCTGTTACTGTTGCACCTGCCTGCTTTAACTCGTTTACAGCTTTTTCAAAATCATCATAGAATAAAGATACTTCTGAATAATTTTTCAATTTGACATTTTCAAGGTTATGTCGGCAAACTATTTGCAAAGCTGCCGACTTTTTCAAATACATTTCATCAAACTTTTGTATAATTTCATATGCTGAATTTAATTCACTAATATATTCAAGTTGTGTGTTTGTTATTGCGCTGTAAATATAGTTTGTAGCCTGAATATCGCATTGATCCCATTTTTTGTCATCGGTACTTATTTTTCCTCTTATTACCACATCTTTACATTTTTTGTATTGTAAAAACTTGAGCATTCGAATTTTCCAGTTGCTATAATCTGCTCCGTTGAATATTGGTATATTTATATTGCTCTTTGCGGCCATTTTAACACGTTTTTTCCGAACTGATTTTATCTTTTCACTTGTTGTTTTCCACACAACCACTATCTGCTACCATGTTAAAATAAAGAATGAAATCTTTTAGCTCAAACTTAAACACTTATAAAGAATACTTTTGTAACTTAGGATCAAACTTCTAGTTTACATTTCACCATGTTGTCTTGACATGTGTCTTGATTAAAATGGCGACCTGTCAATTTCGTCAACAAAACAGTGTTGCCAGCATAGATGTACAATAATCGACACCAATAATTTAAGAATCACGTATCCTGTTAATAACTATTTTGCTCTTAATGCTTATTTGAGTCAAGGTGTTGAGCCTTGGCCTTTGATGGGGATGCAGCGGCTCTTAAACCACTATACCAAATTGTCTGAAAATAAGTTGAATAGTAGGTAATGAAAAAGTAAAATCACTGATTTTGCCGATGGTTAAAATTTAACTGTGCCTGTAGTTTATTGAATCAGTACATTTATATCAATTTATTGCTTATTCTAACAATATATTTTATTGAGTTCGATGATACAATGAACTCGTACAAAAATTACGTTGCAAAAAATAGGAATGCCGAAATACCAGAAAACATATTGCAATTGCAAGTATGTTAGGAAAGACAAAATGCGCAAAAATGCAAACATGCACATTTACTCGATGAAAGAACTGGGAAACTTGATGCTTCCCTGAGTGTACTCACCTCGTAATGTATGTAATGATGTACCTAGCATTGAGAAATTAATGACTAAAAATTAATATGATCTGATTTACTTATTCTATGCCAGAAAAATGATATTTTACATATCCAAAGTCCAATTTTAAAGTCAGTGTCCAGAAATCGATACCTAAAATATACCTATGCCAAACCAGAATGCATTTAAAACCAATAGCGAAAAATCATATAAACAAGTAAAAAACCTAGATCTGGTCTAAGACCAATTCTTATGATACCCTAGATGAATGCCCTTATCAAATTTCTGTCCAAGTTTGATTTTTGTAGTGGTTTTTCGCATATATTTCTAGAACGGTTTGTCGGACAGAAAAAATGTTTACAACCAATTTTATAGGATTTCATATTCTGAAGAAGTTTTTAGTACATTAAAAATGTCTTGAACTGATCGTTTTGACAGTATACGTAAAAAACCTAAAAAAATTTATACAGCAACACCGAGGAGTTGCCCGATTTAGTCCATTTTTGAAATTTTATTTGCTAGTACAATGAAAACACCATGTATCAAATTTCAGCTCTCTACGTAGACGCGTTCTCAGCAGTGTCCAAATATATTGTGGAACAGTGTTGGGCAAAATGCAATGTGATTGATGATTAATGATTACGATTACAATCTGTAATCTGAAATCATGATTACAGATTGATAATATTAATCATAAAAGTAATCATTTTTGGCGATTAATGATTGATCAATCGTAACCGTAATCATGATTACATGGTTACATTTTTTGATTACAAATTTGCAAGAGTTTTAAAATTGTAGTTAAAAGAAAACAAACATTGTTGTATTTCTATTCCGAAATCGGTTGGCACATAAACTAATGTTTGTAAGCACATATCTGGGATGGTAATGGAATATCTGATATCAGTGGATTGCGTTTACCAATTATTAGTAATTAAGAAAGGGAGGTAGAGTTAGAATCTTCTGATATAAAAAACAATACTGTATCGTTTTGTTAGGTAGTAGGTAGGTAGTTAGTAAAGCTAATCTTTCATCCTCACTCTTGCTGTCACGTCAGTAATATTTACCCATTGCAGCGCTTCGAGTATGCTTCTAACTGGTGTATATGTATATGCTGCATTTCAGAATAACTCGCTTTGTCTTATTCTACAACAGTTGCAATCTGCCCTTGGATTCATTCGAACTAGCATATAACAATTTGGAGCAATATGAAAAGTGTGGCAAAATCAAAGCGTTAAAAGGCATTATTGCATTTTCCGTGATCAACGACTCTCTAATACGCTCCAGAAATCTAATCTTTTTCGTTACCTTTTTTCCCACATAATCAAGATCCTTGAATTTAAGTTGATGATCAGATATGTGCGTGTCTCTACCAATCGAACCACTTACATTCTTTATACTGACTCCAATAAATACATAATTCAACAATGCCTTGGAGTTTTCTACAATAAGAATTCTTAATTACGATTACAGATTGTTTGTTTTCTTAGAAAACTCTTGATAAGTTTCATTTGTAATCAAAATAAATGTAACCACGTAATCATGATTACGGTTACATTTTCCTAAGATTACTTGATGTAATCATGATTAATGATTGATGGGTAATCATGATTATTAATCTGATTACAAATGTAGTTGATTACGCCCAACACTGTTGTGGAAAACGAAGTTTTTGTATGACAACCCCACGAAGGAGTTGCCCGATTTGCCTCATTTTCGAACTTTTTTTTTTTCAAAGTCCGTGTCCAAAGTTTCAGCTCTCTAAGTATACGCGTTCCCGAGTTATCGTGCGCACAGACGGACGGACAAGCAAAAATCAAAATAACTTTTAATATTATGCGTGGGTGTTCAATCCATTTCGAGGTATTACAAACAGAATGACAAACTTAGTATACCCTATAGATTTCATTTAGGGATAAAAATAAAACAAACAAAATAAAAAATTATAACCACAATATTTGACTTGATTGATTTAATAATTTAATACCAAAATACAAGAAAATAAGAATCACAATGAAAAATATTCTGAACTTTCTGAGAAATGATTAAATAAAACATTCTAGTACAATTTTTCAATGTACCCCACTAGAGGCAAAAGTTCCCATTCATCATCGGCACCCATAAAGCAATCGATGACAATGTTGCGAAATGTTGTAGTTTGTTTTCTTGCCCTCCCTAATTTTCAGCATAGTGTAGCTGGAAACTTTGATATGTTGCTTGTTGCTAAAGTGGAGGCAAACTCAGAGGTGCGCAGATGAGAAATGCGTTTAAGATTTTTATTCTAGCTATAGCATCTTTATACGGAGTTTTAAGTCATCTCTGGTAATACCTTGAATTCCTGCAATAGCTCCGAAAAATGAATTACACTGATTGTAAAATTATACAAAACTTAATAAAACTAAGGAATGAATTTGTTAGAATTAAGGAATGAATAAATAACTAGATACGTTAGTATACGATGAGGTAGGAGCGTACCAACTAGTTAATAAAATCATAGTGAAAAGAAAAAAAAAGGATGAAAGCGAACTAAAATAAACTGTAAAAGCACGTAAAAAGTAATTTTTGGAATACGGCACTGTTTTAAAAAAGATTGAATATTAGGAAACACCCCCAGCCCAGATTGCCTAGTAGCCGTGGGCAAATGTACATTGGTTACATTGTGCGTAAGCAATTTAAGATATTGTAGTCAATGTTTTTAAATAAATAAATAAATATTTTAATATTATGCGTGATTATTTCTATGCCTTACAAATAGATGGATAAACTTAGTATACCCAATAATTTCATTATCTAGTCTAAAGATAAATAAGCACATTACATATAATGTGATGCTAATGGGATAACCTGAGTTTGACAAAACTAAAAAATTAAATATGTACAAAGAAAAAGAAAATAACTAACCAAAATTAATACTAAAACAAAATTCTTAAAACCACAAGGAGCAACATCATGCCTAGCCGTGAACTATTTAATACAGCACGTAAAAATTCCAGAGTATGACTAAAATCGATAATCACAATATACGTAAATAAAGGATAAATTTAACAACCCTTAGAACTAGACCTTATCGCACAAAATCGCACCCTGGGGAGCTGCTTCGCAGTGAGTCCACGTATGTATAGCGTAACTGACATTCTAGTTCCAGTTAAGTAAAAACTAATATGCATTTTTTCACTGCTTAATACCAACGACAAATTTTAAAATACCGATACGAGAAAACTGTAGTACAAGACCCTCTCCAATGTCACGTCAATAAGGTGGGTATACAACACAAATCGACAACAGATAATTAATGGCAAATCAAAATTGGAACACTAAGGACTATAAATAAGCACACCTATAATATAGTTCTGAATTTATGTTAGTAATAACATCCAACTAGGTACTTCTGAGTTTCACCAATTTTATTCAGTCCACCTATGGGTACAATTTGGATTTGTACAAACATAGTATAATCTCATTTCTTCTTCAGCGCGCCGAGTTTGAGCCTGAAAGAATACTGCTTCCCGGTGTGAGCATTTAGGACACGCATGATCTTCTGTTCTAGGAAGGGTTGGATCTGATATGACATCAGGAACAATATGAGTCAACTCGCTGAAATAAGATTTAAAGAAATATATATATAATAAAAGTTAATACAGTTAATAAGACCTACTCTATTTCGTGCATTATTTTATTAACATAAATGCAATTAGAGTCAGCCTCTTGTTTGTAGTCGCAATTTCTACAAGCATATAGAAGTATTTTGTTTTCCTTGTCTTCTTTCGGATAAAGCATATTATTGCTAAAATACAAAACCACTATTATTCGTATTTAAGAACGTTCTACTTTACTTGCCATTCTTGACAAAACCGGATTCCAACAAATCCAGGGCCATCATTCTGGGCGTCATAACCAGACATTTTAATTACAATCAAAATAAATTAAACTTCCATAAAAATAACCAAAAACCCATACTTTTTATCAGAAAAGACGCCTCAGCAACAAAGGCTGACGACGTGAAACGGTTCAAACAGAAAGTCGTAAACGTCAAATTATCAGGAAAGAGTCCGCATTGCAGGATGTAAAACAAATTAATGAAGGGATTTTGGCGCGGTTTTTGAAAGTGAGGTAAAATTTTATGCCAACAGCAGCATATAGTGCTTTTCTTTATTTTTTATGTGGAAGGAATAGAAGAACAGAATACTGATCAAGCATATAGCTAATAGTTATTCTCATTAAAATTTTAACACTAGAGCTGTGCGTGTTTCGTCCTATAACGTATATATTGTATCTCTGTACTGTAATATCCTATACATTTGAATACATGGCGGAACGTGGTTCGTAATGAGATCGAGAATAGTTGTATTTGTATCTCGTATTCTGGACCACTGACATATAATAAGAATGGACTGAGCCATCCTGTCGCCCGGGGATTACAAGAGTCACTAGAACTGACTCTGACAGCGATTGACACTTACACAGGCTCGTGTAAACCCCTACTGACTACTCTTTTTTACTGACCAGTCTGTACTGACAAGATTTCTGACGAGTCAGTACGGACTAGTCAATAAACTGTCAAACGTAGAATTAAGATGGCGGAAATTCAAAATAAAGGGTAGATGCTAGTGGATATTTGTGTTTATATTCCTACTCTGCTCTCTTTTGAGTGATAAATGACTGAAAAGTGTTTAACATACATTATATTGTTTATTTTGTAGAGAATAAAGACGGATTAATGAAGAAATTGTTTGATATGCATATAGAAAGGAATGTCTGCACCGCTTGACGACATTTTATTATGAACAGACTGGTCAATTGATAGAACGCAAATCGTTTTTTGTCAGTAAATTTGACAGCCGAAATCAGGACTGTCCGTCAGCTCTATTGACTCGTGTAATCGTTGCGTAATTCCTGTAGTCAAAAATGGCTCAAATCTTAGTTAAAATCTATTTGTCTCATTCAAGCTCAAAATGTACACTGAACTGTAACCAATTTTTGGAAACAATACGGCTGTATCACTGACTTATAACAATGGACTGAGCGATTTGCTATTTCATGTGGCACAAAATATTTTGTGTTTCTGTATATCACCGTTAGAGCACCCTTTAAAACGATTACATAAAAAACATGTAAAACTCAACCAATCAGATGAAATTTTACACCCGAAAATCGAATATAATTGAAAAAATATATTTTCTTGTGCCCAAGTGATATTTTAATCGCTTATAAGGAATAAAACTCATTCCGACTTTAATTTTCAAAAGTTATTCTTAACTGAATCCTGCTTATGGGCAAGAGAGACGGAGCATGGTAAACACTATCTTTACCTTATTCCTTCTGCGGTGATTGCATCTGTAGCCAACATAAAAACATCAAATGGCATAAGCAAACGTTCCAGAATGCAATATTTTGTGTTGGTAGCTCCAACTCTGCCATAGGGCGAAAGAGAGAACTATAAAACTTGTGCCATGCTTTCCTATAGGAAAATGACAATACTCTCAGTCCATTGTTATAAGTCAGTGGGCTGTATTAATTGGAATGCATTGGAATTGACATAAAATTTTTGGCAAATATATTGTTTTTGTACGTCTATCTCTTACAAGTTCAATGGAATTTGACAACAAATCTGCAGAGCAGCAAAATTTTTAGTAATATTAAAAATTTATTTTTTGTCTTAATTAAAACAAGTTTAATTTAATAAATAATTTTAATTTAATGCAATACTATTTTAAAACACCTTTAGTGTTTCCAATCGAAAAAAATGGCAAATTATGAATCGGTGTTCAATTGTACGAAATAAAGGGTTTTCACAGCCTGTTCAATATTTGTGCCATTTTTGAAGCAAGAACGCTCAGTCCATCCTTCTTATATGTCAGTGGCACAACGCAAAATATAATATTACCTGGAGACCTTCATATACAATTTTCAGGCTCGGAAAATAAAATATCCCGTTTTAATTACAAAATGAAATAAGTGTTTCGTGTCTCTGCTGCTTAGATCATAAAACGAAAGGATAGGCTACCTCGTATAAAATTCGTGGTACGTGTGATTAGCAATTTTTTTGTGGACACGGGAGGGATATGACAAGAGGGCTGGGGTTTTAGTTTGTGTCAGTTCGATATTTCTGACATTTCTCATTTGTCATTTCTTAGGTAGGGTGTTTTTTAAGTGATTTGTGAGTTAAAACATTAATAAAAGTGTTTTAAAATTTTGTAATATTGAAAAACTGGTACAAATACTTTTTCTGTGCAAGAGATTTGTTATAATCGAGACTCCGGAGTCTATAATTATGGTGGTGAAGTGCGCTGTGTTGTGCTGCAGAAACAAGCGGCGTTATTGTCGTGGAAAAGCATTCTTCAAGTAATCTTAATAGCTTTACTAATTAATTATTGTGTTTAAAATAAAATAAAAGTGAAATATTAATAAAAATAAACAGCCGTGGTAAAATAATTAACGTTTTCCAATGCCGGTTTGTTTGCTTACAATTAATTGAATTGTCATTGGGGCTCTTGTTTGATGTCAGTCAAGCAAAGGCATCGACAAGAAATATTATCAGCAAATAAATGGGGCACTAGGAAAAATCTTAAAAATGTAATAAGTTATAAAAGAATTATAAAATTATAGGCTTAAGACCAGTGTATCAGCCGGAACCGATTTTCTTCAAACTTTGTACACTACTCCCATTTCACTCACAAATCACAAATATGAAAACAAAATTGTGCGGAAAGTTATAGTTTCTGAGATAATCGGCTTTAAAATTCCCGAACTTCGTACTGCAATTCACAACTAATTTACTCTTCTTCTTCTTTTAGGTAGCAGCAAGAATGCAATTCAACTTATTGGTGCGTGTACACATACTCTTCTTCTTCTTTTAAGTAGAAACAAGAATGAAATACATACCTTCCGAATATTTGGGTTACCAGCATTCCGTTTTTTTATTCATTACGAATATTCAATTGATGTGTAGCGTGTGTGTGTGTGCCCCTGCCAGCCTGCCTGTGTGTGTGTGTGCTTCTTTAATAAAAGTTTTTCTATTCCATTCTAAGTAAATGCTGTTACTACACATCAATTGAATATTCGTAATGAATAAAAAAACGGAATGCTGGTAACCCAAATGCTTGGAAGGTTAGTATATACATACCTACCACTGCCTCTTTTTAATACTAAAAAGAAGAAGAAGAATTAATTAAATGTGAGAATGTCAAATTGTGTTGTGAATTGCAGTACAAAGTTCGGGAATTTTAAAGTCGATTATCTCAGAAACTATAACTTTCCGCACAATTTTGTTTTCATATTTGTGATTTGTGAGTGAAACGGGAGTAGTGTACAAAGTTTGAAGAAAATCGGTTCGGGCTGATACACTGGTCCTGTTCCAAATTATAAAATGAAAAAATGATACGAATCGCGCTGACAAGAAATTATAAAACTTGTTCAATATTTGATTAACTTTCAACTACTAAATTATGTGCCCGCTCAGAAAATATTCTAGTTTACGACTTCCATGACTAAACAAATACATCGATTCTACTACATCAAGTAAAATGCTTAAGTTTTTCTCCCTCATAGCCTATCCTTTCGTTTTATGATCTAAGCTCTGGTGCTTAGAATATATAGCAAACAGGATGGTTGAATTTTCTTCTTCTCAAATGACAAAAAGTACAACTATTCGTCAGCATATAACATGAATAGACGCCACCTGGGGGTTGATTCTGATCTTTTGTCGCACTCTTATGTCAAAATCGGTCAAAATATACGCCTAAATGTAATGAACTTTTCTTCTGATTTTTTCGTATTTTATTCAGTTCAGCAAGCCTTGCATTGCATTGAATGAACTAAAAATGACACTTCACATTGCAAATTCAAAATATTATTTCGAATTTAAGCACTTGTATTGCTCTAATTAGCTGTAGGATATCCATTTACCCAGTATAAAATTTTTGTCACAACATCGGAAGCAGTTGACTAATTTGTCGTACTTTTAGGCGTGTATTCTGATATTAATTCATGCAAATTCATTTTAGTTTATTTTGTGGTTGATGAAAAGTATAAATCAAAATTAAGGCAAAAGACTAGATTTTGAAACGGCTCCGAATTTCTTTAAACTTGCAATACTAGTTCCTATTTACTCACAAATCATAAATATGAAATCGAAATTGCGCGGAAAGTTTTAGTTTTAGAGATAATCGACTTTAAAATTCCCGAACTTTGTACTGCAATTCACAACAAATTTACGCTTCTTCTTCTTTTAGGTAGCTGCAAGAAGGCAATTTAACTTATTAGTGCGTGTACACATACTCTTCTTCTTCTTTTAACTAGAAGCAAGAAAGCGTTACATACCTTCCGAACATTCGGGTTACCAGCCTTTTTTTATACATTAAAATATTCAATTGATGTGTAGTAGCAGCATTTAGTTAGAATGGAATAGAAAAACGTTTATTAAAGAAACACACATACACACATGCAGGTTGGCAGGGGCACACACACACACGCGCGCGGAGCCTGCCTCTGTGTGCGTGCCTGCATGTGTGTTTCCTTAATAAATGCTTTTCTATTCCATTCTACATAAATGCTGCTACTACACATCAATTGAATATTTGCAATGTATAAAAAAACGCATTGCTCGTAACCCGAATGTTTGGAAGGTATGTATCGCCTTCTTGTTTCTACTTGAAAGAAGAAGAAGAGTGTGTGTACACCACTGACTTATAACAATGGACTGAGCGATTTGCTATTTCATGTGGCACCAAAAATATTGTGTTTCTGTATATCACCGTTAGAGCACCCTTTAAAACGATTACATAAAAAACATGTAAAACTTCACCAATCAGATGAACTTTTATACCCGTAAATCGAATTTAATTAAAAAAATATATTTTCTTGCGCCCAAGTGATATTTTAATCGCTTATAAGGAATAAAACTCATTCCGACTTTAATTTTCAAAAGTTATTCTTAACTGAATCCTGCTTATGGGCAAGAGAGACGGAGCATGGTAAACACTATCGTTACCTTATTCCTTCTGTCTTCTTCTTTTGTCTTAATTAAAACAAGTTTAATTTAATAAATAATTTTAATTTAATGCAATACTATTTTAAAACACCTTTAGTGTTTCCAATCGAAAAAAAATGGCAAATTATGAATCGGTGTTCAATTGTACGAAATAAAGGGTTTTCACAGCCTGTTCAATATTTGTGCCATTTTTGAAGCAAGAACGCTCAGTCCATCCTTCTTATATGTCAGTGGCACAACGCAAAATGTAATATTACCTGGAGACCTTCATATACAATTTTCAGGCTCGGAAAATAAAATATCCCGTTTTAATTACAAAATGAAATAAGTGTTTCGTGTCTCTGCTGCTTAGATCATAAAACGAAAGGATAGGCTACCTCGTATAAAATTCGTGGTACGTGTGATTAGCAATTTTTTTGTGGACACGGGAGGGATATGACAAGAGGGCTGGGGTTTTAGTTTGTGTCAGTTCGATATTTCTGACATTTCTCATTTGTCATTTCTTAGGTAGGGTGTTTTTTAAGTGATTTGTGAGTTAAAACATTAATAAAAGTGTTTTAAAATTTTGTAATATTGAAAAACTGGTACAAATACTTTTTCTGTGCAAGAGATTTGTTATAATCGAGACTCCGGAGTCTATAATTATGGTGGTGAAGTGCGCTGTGTTGTGCTGCAGAAACAAGCGGCGTTATTGTCGTGGAAAAGCATTCTTCAAGTAATCTTAATAGCTTTACTAATTAATTATTGTGTTTAAAATAAAATAAAAGTGAAATATTAATAAAAATAAACAGCCGTGGTAAAATAATTAACGTTTTCCAATGCCGGTTTGTTTGCTTACAATTAATTGAATTGTCATTGGGGCTCTTGTTTGATGTCAGTCAAGCAAAGGCATCGACAAGAAATATTATCAGCAAATAAATGGGGCACTAGGAAAAATCTTAAAAATGTAATAAGTTATAAAAGAATTATAAAATTATAGGCTTAAGACCAGTGTATCAGCCGGAACCGATTTTCTTCAAACTTTGTACACTACTCCCATTTCACTCACAAATCACAAATATGAAAACAAAATTGTGCGGAAAGTTATAGTTTCTGAGATAATCGGCTTTAAAATTCCCGAACTTCGTACTGCAATTCACAACTAATTTACTCTTCTTCTTCTTTTAGGTAGCAGCAAGAATGCAATTCAACTTATTGGTGCGTGTACACATACTCTTCTTCTTCTTTTAAGTAGAAACAAGAATGAAATACATACCTTCCGAATATTTGGGTTACCAGCATTCCGTTTTTTTATTCATTACGAATATTCAATTGATGTGTAGCGTGTGTGTGTGTGCCCCTGCCAGCCTGCCTGTGTGTGTGTGTGCTTCTTTAATAAAAGTTTTTCTATTCCATTCTAAGTAAATGCTGTTACTACACATCAATTGAATATTCGTAATGAATAAAAAAACGGAATGCTGGTAACCCAAATGCTTGGAAGGTTAGTATATACATACCTACCACTGCCTCTTTTTAATACTAAAAAGAAGAAGAAGAATTAATTAAATGTGAGAATGTCAAATTGTGTTGTGAATTGCAGTACAAAGTTCGGGAATTTTAAAGTCGATTATCTCAGAAACTATAACTTTCCGCACAATTTTGTTTTCATATTTGTGATTTGTGAGTGAAACGGGAGTAGTGTACAAAGTTTGAAGAAAATCGGTTCCGGCTGATACACTGGTCCTGTTCCAAATTATAAAATGAAAAAATGATACGAATCGCGCTGACAAGAAATTATAAAACTTGTTCAATATTTGATTAACTTTCAACTACTAAATTATGTGCCCGCTCAGAAAATATTGTAGTTTACGACTTCCATGACTAAACAAATACATCGATGCGATTCTACTACATCAAGTAAAATGCTTAAGTTTTTCTCCCTCATAGCCTATCCTTTCGTTTTATGATCTAAGCTCTGCTGCTTAGAATATATAGCAAACAGGATGGTTGAATTTTCTTCTTCTCAAATGACAAAAAGTACAACTATTCGTCAGCATATAACATGAATAGACGCCACCTGGGGGTTGATTCTGATCTTTTGTCGCACTCTTATGTCAAAATCGGTCAAAATATACGCCTAAATGTAATGAACTTTTCTTCTGATTTTTTCGTATTTTATTCAGTTCAGCAAGCCTTGCATTGCATTGAATGAACTAAAAATGACACTTCACATTGCAAATTCAAAATATTATTTCGAATTTAAGCACTTGTATTGCTCTAATTAGCTGTAGGATATCCATTTACCCAGTATAAAATTTTTGTCACAACATCGGAAGCAGTTGACTAATTTGTCGTACTTTTAGGCGTGTATTCTGATATTAATTCATGCAAATTCATTTTAGTTTATTTTGTGGTTGATGAAAAGTATAAATCAAAATTAAGGCAAAAGACTAGATTTTGAAACGGCTCCGAATTTCTTTAAACTTGCAATACTAGTTCCTATTTACTCACAAATCATAAATATGAAATCGAAATTGCGCGGAAAGTTTTAGTTTTAGAGATAATCGACTTTAAAATTCCCGAACTTTGTACTGCAATTCACAACAAATTTACGCTTCTTCTTCTTTTAGGTAGCTGCAAGAAGGCAATTTAACTTATTAGTGCGTGTACACATACTCTTCTTCTTCTTTTAACTAGAAGCAAGAAAGCGTTACATACCTTCCGAACATTCGGGTTACCAGCCTTTTTTTATACATTAAAATATTCAATTGATGTGTAGTAGCAGCATTTAGTTAGAATGGAATAGAAAAACGTTTATTAAAGAAACACACATACACACATGCAGGTTGGCAGGGGCACACACACACACGCGCGCGGAGCCTGCCTCTGTGTGCGTGCCTGCATGTGTGTTTCCTTAATAAATGCTTTTCTATTCCATTCTACATAAATGCTGCTACTACACATCAATTGAATATTTGCAATGTATAAAAAAACGCATTGCTCGTAACCCGAATGTTTGGAAGGTATGTATCGCCTTCTTGTTTCTACTTGAAAGAAGAAGAAGAGTGTGTGTACACCACTGACTTATAACAATGGACTGAGCGATTTGCTATTTCATGTGGCACCAAAAATATTGTGTTTCTGTATATCACCGTTAGAGCACCCTTTAAAACGATTACATAAAAAACATGTAAAACTTCACCAATCAGATGAACTTTTATACCCGTAAATCGAATTTAATTAAAAAAATATATTTTCTTGCGCCCAAGTGATATTTTAATCGCTTATAAGGAATAAAACTCATTCCGACTTTAATTTTCAAAAGTTATTCTTAACTGAATCCTGCTTATGGGCAAGAGAGACGGAGCATGGTAAACACTATCGTTACCTTATTCCTTCTGTCTTCTTCTTTTGTCTTAATTAAAACAAGTTTAATTTAATAAATAATTTTAATTTAATGCAATACTATTTTAAAACACCTTTAGTGTTTCCAATCGAAAAAAAATGGCAAATTATGAATCGGTGTTCAATTGTACGAAATAAAGGGTTTTCACAGCCTGTTCAATATTTGTGCCATTTTTGAAGCAAGAACGCTCAGTCCATCCTTCTTATATGTCAGTGGCACAACGCAAAATGTAATATTACCTGGAGACCTTCATATACAATTTTCAGGCTCGGAAAATAAAATATCCCGTTTTAATTACAAAATGAAATAAGTGTTTCGTGTCTCTGCTGCTTAGATCATAAAACGAAAGGATAGGCTACCTCGTATAAAATTCGTGGTACGTGTGATTAGCAATTTTTTTGTGGACACGGGAGGGATATGACAAGAGGGCTGGGGTTTTAGTTTGTGTCAGTTCGATATTTCTGACATTTCTCATTTGTCATTTCTTAGGTAGGGTGTTTTTTAAGTGATTTGTGAGTTAAAACATTAATAAAAGTGTTTTAAAATTTTGTAATATTGAAAAACTGGTACAAATACTTTTTCTGTGCAAGAGATTTGTTATAATCGAGACTCCGGAGTCTATAATTATGGTGGTGAAGTGCGCTGTGTTGTGCTGCAGAAACAAGCGGCGTTATTGTCGTGGAAAAGCATTCTTCAAGTAATCTTAATAGCTTTACTAATTAATTATTGTGTTTAAAATAAAATAAAAGTGAAATATTAATAAAAATAAACAGCCGTGGTAAAATAATTAACGTTTTCCAATGCCGGTTTGTTTGCTTACAATTAATTGAATTGTCATTGGGGCTCTTGTTTGATGTCAGTCAAGCAAAGGCATCGACAAGAAATATTATCAGCAAATAAATGGGGCACTAGGAAAAATCTTAAAAATGTAATAAGTTATAAAAGAATTATAAAATTATAGGCTTAAGACCAGTGTATCAGCCGGAACCGATTTTCTTCAAACTTTGTACACTACTCCCATTTCACTCACAAATCACAAATATGAAAACAAAATTGTGCGGAAAGTTATAGTTTCTGAGATAATCGGCTTTAAAATTCCCGAACTTCGTACTGCAATTCACAACTAATTTACTCTTCTTCTTCTTTTAGGTAGCAGCAAGAATGCAATTCAACTTATTGGTGCGTGTACACATACTCTTCTTCTTCTTTTAAGTAGAAACAAGAATGAAATACATACCTTCCGAATATTTGGGTTACCAGCATTCCGTTTTTTTATTCATTACGAATATTCAATTGATGTGTAGCGTGTGTGTGTGTGCCCCTGCCAGCCTGCCTGTGTGTGTGTGTGCTTCTTTAATAAAAGTTTTTCTATTCCATTCTAAGTAAATGCTGTTACTACACATCAATTGAATATTCGTAATGAATAAAAAAACGGAATGCTGGTAACCCAAATGCTTGGAAGGTTAGTATATACATACCTACCACTGCCTCTTTTTAATACTAAAAAGAAGAAGAAGAATTAATTAAATGTGAGAATGTCAAATTGTGTTGTGAATTGCAGTACAAAGTTCGGGAATTTTAAAGTCGATTATCTCAGAAACTATAACTTTCCGCACAATTTTGTTTTCATATTTGTGATTTGTGAGTGAAACGGGAGTAGTGTACAAAGTTTGAAGAAAATCGGTTCCGGCTGATACACTGGTCCTGTTCCAAATTATAAAATGAAAAAATGATACGAATCGCGCTGACAAGAAATTATAAAACTTGTTCAATATTTGATTAACTTTCAACTACTAAATTATGTGCCCGCTCAGAAAATATTGTAGTTTACGACTTCCATGACTAAACAAATACATCGATGCGATTCTACTACATCAAGTAAAATGCTTAAGTTTTTCTCCCTCATAGCCTATCCTTTCGTTTTATGATCTAAGCTCTGCTGCTTAGAATATATAGCAAACAGGATGGTTGAATTTTCTTCTTCTCAAATGACAAAAAGTACAACTATTCGTCAGCATATAACATGAATAGACGCCACCTGGGGGTTGATTCTGATCTTTTGTCGCACTCTTATGTCAAAATCGGTCAAAATATACGCCTAAATGTAATGAACTTTTCTTCTGATTTTTTCGTATTTTATTCAGTTCAGCAAGCCTTGCATTGCATTGAATGAACTAAAAATGACACTTCACATTGCAAATTCAAAATATTATTTCGAATTTAAGCACTTGTATTGCTCTAATTAGCTGTAGGATATCCATTTACCCAGTATAAAATTTTTGTCACAACATCGGAAGCAGTTGACTAATTTGTCGTACTTTTAGGCGTGTATTCTGATATTAATTCATGCAAATTCATTTTAGTTTATTTTGTGGTTGATGAAAAGTATAAATCAAAATTAAGGCAAAAGACTAGATTTTGAAACGGCTCCGAATTTCTTTAAACTTGCAATACTAGTTCCTATTTACTCACAAATCATAAATATGAAATCGAAATTGCGCGGAAAGTTTTAGTTTTAGAGATAATCGACTTTAAAATTCCCGAACTTTGTACTGCAATTCACAACAAATTTACGCTTCTTCTTCTTTTAGGTAGCTGCAAGAAGGCAATTTAACTTATTAGTGCGTGTACACATACTCTTCTTCTTCTTTTAACTAGAAGCAAGAAAGCGTTACATACCTTCCGAACATTCGGGTTACCAGCCTTTTTTTATACATTAAAATATTCAATTGATGTGTAGTAGCAGCATTTAGTTAGAATGGAATAGAAAAACGTTTATTAAAGAAACACACATACACACATGCAGGTTGGCAGGGGCACACACACACACGCGCGCGGAGCCTGCCTCTGTGTGCGTGCCTGCATGTGTGTTTCCTTAATAAATGCTTTTCTATTCCATTCTACATAAATGCTGCTACTACACATCAATTGAATATTTGCAATGTATAAAAAAACGCATTGCTCGTAACCCGAATGTTTGGAAGGTATGTATCGCCTTCTTGTTTCTACTTGAAAGAAGAAGAAGAGTGTGTGTACACCACTGACTTATAACAATGGACTGAGCGATTTGCTATTTCATGTGGCACCAAAAATATTGTGTTTCTGTATATCACCGTTAGAGCACCCTTTAAAACGATTACATAAAAAACATGTAAAACTTCACCAATCAGATGAACTTTTATACCCGTAAATCGAATTTAATTAAAAAAATATATTTTCTTGCGCCCAAGTGATATTTTAATCGCTTATAAGGAATAAAACTCATTCCGACTTTAATTTTCAAAAGTTATTCTTAACTGAATCCTGCTTATGGGCAAGAGAGACGGAGCATGGTAAACACTATCGTTACCTTATTCCTTCTGTCTTCTTCTTTTGTCTTAATTAAAACAAGTTTAATTTAATAAATAATTTTAATTTAATGCAATACTATTTTAAAACATCTTTAGTGTTTCCAATCGAAAAAAAATGGCAAATTATGAATCGGTGTTCAATTGTACGAAATAAAGGGTTTTCACAGCCTGTTCAATATTTGTGCCATTTTTGAAGCAAGAACGCTCAGTCCATCCTTCTTATATGTCAGTGGCACAACGCAAAATGTAATATTACCTGGAGACCTTCATATACAATTTTCAGGCTCGGAAAATAAAATATCCCGTTTTAATTACAAAATGAAATAAGTGTTTCGTGTCTCTGCTGCTTAGATCATAAAACGAAAGGATAGGCTACCTCGTATAAAATTCGTGGTACGTGTGATTAGCAATTTTTTTGTGGACACGGGAGGGATATGACAAGAGGGCTGGGGTTTTAGTTTGTGTCAGTTCGATATTTCTGACATTTCTCATTTGTCATTTCTTAGGTAGGGTGTTTTTTAAGTGATTTGTGAGTTAAAACATTAATAAAAGTGTTTTAAAATTTTGTAATATTGAAAAACTGGTACAAATACTTTTTCTGTGCAAGAGATTTGTTATAATCGAGACTCCGGAGTCTATAATTATGGTGGTGAAGTGCGCTGTGTTGTGCTGCAGAAACAAGCGGCGTTATTGTCGTGGAAAAGCATTCTTCAAGTAATCTTAATAGCTTTACTAATTAATTATTGTGTTTAAAATAAAATAAAAGTGAAATATTAATAAAAATAAACAGCCGTGGTAAAATAATTAACGTTTGCCAATGCCGGTTTGTTTGCTTACAATTAATTGAATTGTCATTGGGGCTCTTGTTTGATGTCAGTCAAGCAAAGGCAACGACAAGAAATATTATCAGCAAATAAATGGGGCACTAGGAAAAATCTTAAAAATGTAATAAGTTATAAAAGAATTATAAAATTATAGGCTTAAGACCAGTGTATCAGCCGGAACCGATTTTCTTCAAACTTTGTACACTACTCCCATTTCACTCACAAATCACAAATATGAAAACAAAATTGTGCGGAAAGTTATAGTTTCTGAGATAATCGGCTTTAAAATTCCCGAACTTCGTACTGCAATTCACAACTAATTTACTCTTCTTCTTCTTTTAGGTAGCAGCAAGAATGCAATTCAACTTATTGGTGCGTGTACACATACTCTTCTTCTTCTTTTAAGTAGAAACAAGAATGAAATACATACCTTCCGAATATTTGGGTTACCAGCATTCCGTTTTTTTATTCATTACGAATATTCAATTGATGTGTAGCGTGTGTGTGTGTGCCCCTGCCAGCCTGCCTGTGTGTGTGTGTGCTTCTTTAATAAAAGTTTTTCTATTCCATTCTAAGTAAATGCTGTTACTACACATCAATTGAATATTCGTAATGAATAAAAAAACGGAATGCTGGTAACCCAAATGCTTGGAAGGTTAGTATATACATACCTACCACTGCCTCTTTTTAATACTAAAAAGAAGAAGAAGAATTAATTAAATGTGAGAATGTCAAATTGTGTTGTGAATTGCAGTACAAAGTTCGGGAATTTTAAAGTCGATTATCTCAGAAACTATAACTTTCCGCACAATTTTGTTTTCATATTTGTGATTTGTGAGTGAAACGGGAGTAGTGTACAAAGTTTGAAGAAAATCGGTTCCGGCTGATACACTGGTCCTGTTCCAAATTATAAAATGAAAAAATGATACGAATCGCGCTGACAAGAAATTATAAAACTTGTTCAATATTTGATTAACTTTCAACTACTAAATTATGTGCCCGCTCAGAAAATATTGTAGTTTACGACTTCCATGACTAAACAAATACATCGATGCGATTCTACTACATCAAGTAAAATGCTTAAGTTTTTCTCCCTCATAGCCTATCCTTTCGTTTTATGATCTAAGCTCTGCTGCTTAGAATATATAGCAAACAGGATGGTTGAATTTTCTTCTTCTCAAATGACAAAAAGTACAACTATTCGTCAGCATATAACATGAATAGACGCCACCTGGGGGTTGATTCTGATCTTTTGTCGCACTCTTATGTCAAAATCGGTCAAAATATACGCCTAAATGTAATGAACTTTTCTTCTGATTTTTTCGTATTTTATTCAGTTCAGCAAGCCTTGCATTGCATTGAATGAACTAAAAATGACACTTCACATTGCAAATTCAAAATATTATTTCGAATTTAAGCACTTGTATTGCTCTAATTAGCTGTAGGATATCCATTTACCCAGTATAAAATTTTTGTCACAACATCGGAAGCAGTTGACTAATTTGTCGTACTTTTAGGCGTGTATTCTGATATTAATTCATGCAAATTCATTTTAGTTTATTTTGTGGTTGATGAAAAGTATAAATCAAAATTAAGGCAAAAGACTAGATTTTGAAACGGCTCCGAATTTCTTTAAACTTGCAATACTAGTTCCTATTTACTCACAAATCATAAATATGAAATCGAAATTGCGCGGAAAGTTTTAGTTTTAGAGATAATCGACTTTAAAATTCCCGAACTTTGTACTGCAATTCACAACAAATTTACGCTTCTTCTTCTTTTAGGTAGCTGCAAGAAGGCAATTTAACTTATTAGTGCGTGTACACATACTCTTCTTCTTCTTTTAACTAGAAGCAAGAAAGCGTTACATACCTTCCGAACATTCGGGTTACCAGCCTTTTTTTATACATTAAAATATTCAATTGATGTGTAGTAGCAGCATTTAGTTAGAATGGAATAGAAAAACGTTTATTAAAGAAACACACATACACACATGCAGGTTGGCAGGGGCACACACACACACGCGCGCGGAGCCTGCCTCTGTGTGCGTGCCTGCATGTGTGTTTCCTTAATAAATGCTTTTCTATTCCATTCTACATAAATGCTGCTACTACACATCAATTGAATATTTGCAATGTATAAAAAAACGCACTGCTCGTAACCCGAATGTTCGGAAGGTATGTATCGCCTTCTTGTTTCTACTTGAAAGAAGAAGAAGAGTGTGTGTACACCACTGACTTATAACAATGGACTGAGCGATTTGCTATTTCATGTGGCACCAAAAATATTGTGTTTCTGTATATCACCGTTAGAGCACCCTTTAAAACGATTACATAAAAAACATGTAAAACTTCACCAATCAGATGAACTTTTATACCCGTAAATCGAATTTAATTAAAAAAATATATTTTCTTGCGCCCAAGTGATATTTTAATCGCTTATAAGGAATAAAACTCATTCCGACTTTAATTTTCAAAAGTTATTCTTAACTGAATCCTGCTTATGGGCAAGAGAGACGGAGCATGGTAAACACTATCGTTACCTTATTCCTTCTGTCTTCTTCTTTTGTCTTAATTAAAACAAGTTTAATTTAATAAATAATTTTAATTTAATGCAATACTATTTTAAAACACCTTTAGTGTTTCCAATCGAAAAAAAATGGCAAATTATGAATCGGTGTTCAATTGTACGAAATAAAGGGTTTTCACAGCCTGTTCAATATTTGTGCCATTTTTGAAGCAAGAACGCTCAGTCCATCCTTCTTATATGTCAGTGGCACAACGCAAAATGTAATATTACCTGGAGACCTTCATATACAATTTTCAGGCTCGGAAAATAAAATATCCCGTTTTAATTACAAAATGAAATAAGTGTTTGGTGTCTCTGCTGCTTAGATCATAAAACGAAAGGATAGGCTACCTCGTATAAAATTCGTGGTACGTGTGATTAGCAATTTTTTTGTGGACACGGGAGGGATATGACAAGAGGGCTGGGGTTTTAGTTTGTGTCAGTTCGATATTTCTGACATTTCTCATTTGTCATTTCTTAGGTAGGGTGTTTTTTAAGTGATTTGTGAGTTAAAACATTAATAAAAGTGTTTTAAAATTTTGTAATATTGAAAAACTGGTACAAATACTTTTTCTGTGCAAGAGATTTGTTATAATCGAGACTCCGGAGTCTATAATTATGGTGGTGAAGTGCGCTGTGTTGTGCTGCAGAAACAAGCGGCGTTATTGTCGTGGAAAAGCATTCTTCAAGTAATCTTAATAGCTTTACTAATTAATTATTGTGTTTAAAATAAAATAAAAGTGAAATATTAATAAAAATAAACAGCCGTGGTAAAATAATTAACGTTTTCCAATGCCGGTTTGTTTGCTTACAATTAATTGAATTGTCATTGGGGCTCTTGTTTGATGTCAGTCAAGCAAAGGCAACGACAAGAAATATTATCAGCAAATAAATGGGGCACTAGGAAAAATCTTAAAAATGTAATAAGTTATAAAAGAATTATAAAATTATAGGCTTAAGACCAGTGTATCAGCCGGAACCGATTTTCTTCAAACTTTGTACACTACTCCCATTTCACTCACAAATCACAAATATGAAAACAAAATTGTGCGGAAAGTTATAGTTTCTGAGATAATCGGCTTTAAAATTCCCGAACTTCGTACTGCAATTCACAACTAATTTACTCTTCTTCTTCTTTTAGGTAGCAGCAAGAATGCAATTCAACTTATTGGTGCGTGTACACATACTCTTCTTCTTCTTTTAAGTAGAAACAAGAATGAAATACATACCTTCCGAATATTTGGGTTACCAGCATTCCGTTTTTTTATTCATTACGAATATTCAATTGATGTGTAGCGTGTGTGTGTGTGCCCCTGCCAGCCTGCCTGTGTGTGTGTGTGCTTCTTTAATAAAAGTTTTTCTATTCCATTCTAAGTAAATGCTGTTACTACACATCAATTGAATATTCGTAATGAATAAAAAAACGGAATGCTGGTAACCCAAATGCTTGGAAGGTTAGTATATACATACCTACCACTGCCTCTTTTTAATACTAAAAAGAAGAAGAAGAATTAATTAAATGTGAGAATGTCAAATCTCAGAAACTATAACTTTCCGCACAATTTTGTTTTCATATTTGTGATTTGTGAGTGAAACGGGAGTAGTGTACAAAGTTTGAAGAAAATCGGTTCCGGCTGATACACTGGTCCTGTTCCAAATTATAAAATGAAAAAATGATACGAATCGCGCTGACAAGAAATTATAAAACTTGTTCAATATTTGATTAACTTTCAACTACTAAATTATGTGCCCGCTCAGAAAATATTGTAGTTTACGACTTCCATGACTAAACAAATACATCGATGCGATTCTACTACATCAAGTAAAATGCTTAAGTTTTTCTCCCTCATAGCCTATCCTTTCGTTTTATGATCTAAGCTCTGCTGCTTAGAATATATAGCAAACAGGATGGTTGAATTTTCTTCTTCTCAAATGACAAAAAGTACAACTATTCGTCAGCATATAACATGAATAGACGCCACCTGGGGGTTGATTCTGATCTTTTGTCGCACTCTTATGTCAAAATCGGTCAAAATATACGCCTAAATGTAATGAACTTTTCTTCTGATTTTTTCGTATTTTATTCAGTTCAGCAAGCCTTGCATTGCATTGAATGAACTAAAAATGACACTTCACATTGCAAATTCAAAATATTATTTCGAATTTAAGCACTTGTATTGCTCTAATTAGCTGTAGGATATCCATTTACCCAGTATAAAATTTTTGTCACAACATCGGAAGCAGTTGACTAATTTGTCGTACTTTTAGGCGTGTATTCTGATATTAATTCATGCAAATTCATTTTAGTTTATTTTGTGGTTGATGAAAAGTATAAATCAAAATTAAGGCAAAAGACTAGATTTTGAAACGGCTCCGAATTTCTTTAAACTTGCAATACTAGTTCCTATTTACTCACAAATCATAAATATGAAATCGAAATTGCGCGGAAAGTTTTAGTTTTAGAGATAATCGACTTTAAAATTCCCGAACTTTGTACTGCAATTCACAACAAATTTACGCTTCTTCTTCTTTTAGGTAGCTGCAAGAAGGCAATTTAACTTATTAGTGCGTGTACACATACTCTTCTTCTTCTTTTAACTAGAAGCAAGAAAGCGTTACATACCTTCCGAACATTCGGGTTACCAGCCTTTTTTTATACATTAAAATATTCAATTGATGTGTAGTAGCAGCATTTAGTTAGAATGGAATAGAAAAACGTTTATTAAAGAAACACACATACACACATGCAGGTTGGCAGGGGCACACACAAACACGCGCGCGGAGCCTGCCTCTGTGTGCGTGCCTGCATGTGTGTTTCCTTAATAAGTGCTTTTCTATTCCATTCTACATAAATGCTGCTACTACACATCAATTGAATATTTGCAATGTATAAAAAAACGCATTGCTCGTAACCCGAATGTTTGGAAGGTATGTATCGCCTTCTTGTTTCTACTTGAAAGAAGAAGAAGAGTGTGTGTACACCACTGACTTATAACAATGGACTGAGCGATTTGCTATTTCATGTGGCACCAAAAATATTGTGTTTCTGTATATCACCGTTAGAGCACCCTTTAAAACGATTACATAAAAAACATGTAAAACTTCACCAATCAGATGAACTTTTATACCCGTAAATCGAATTTAATTAAAAAAATATATTTTCTTGCGCCCAAGTGATATTTTAATCGCTTATAAGGAATAAAACTCATTCCGACTTTAATTTTCAAAAGTTATTCTTAACTGAATCCTGCTTATGGGCAAGAGAGACGGAGCATGGTAAACACTATCGTTACCTTATTCCTTCTGTCTTCTTCTTTTGTCTTAATTAAAACAAGTTTAATTTAATAAATAATTTTAATTTAATGCAATACTATTTTAAAACACCTTTAGTGTTTCCAATCGAAAAAAAATGGCAAATTATGAATCGGTGTTCAATTGTACGAAATAAAGGGTTTTCACAGCCTGTTCAATATTTGTGCCATTTTTGAAGCAAGAACGCTCAGTCCATCCTTCTTATATGTCAGTGGCACAACGCAAAATGTAATATTACCTGGAGACCTTCATATACAATTTTCAGGCTCGGAAAATAAAATATCCCGTTTTAATTACAAAATGAAATAAGTGTTTGGTGTCTCTGCTGCTTAGATCATAAAACGAAAGGATAGGCTACCTCGTATAAAATTCGTGGTACGTGTGATTAGCAATTTTTTTGTGGACACGGGAGGGATATGACAAGAGGGCTGGGGTTTTAGTTTGTGTCAGTTCGATATTTCTGACATTTCTCATTTGTCATTTCTTAGGTAGGGTGTTTTTTAAGTGATTTGTGAGTTAAAACATTAATAAAAGTGTTTTAAAATTTTGTAATATTGAAAAACTGGTACAAATACTTTTTCTGTGCAAGAAATTTGTTATAATCGAGACTCCGGAGTCTATAATTATGGTGGTGAAGTGCGCTGTGTTGTGCTGCAGAAACAAGCGGCGTTATTGTCGTGGAAAAGCATTCTTCAAGTAATCTTAATAGCTTTACTAATTAATTATTGTGTTTAAAATAAAATAAAAGTGAAATATTAATAAAAATAAACAGCCGTGGTAAAATAATTAACGTTTTCCAATGCCGGTTTGTTTGCTTACAATTAATTGAATTGTCATTGGGGCTCTTGTTTGATGTCAGTCAAGCAAAGGCAACGACAAGAAATATTATCAGCAAATAAATGGGGCACTAGGAAAAATCTTAAAAATGTAATAAGTTATAAAAGAATTATAAAATTATAGGCTTAAGACCAGTGTATCAGCCGGAACCGATTTTCTTCAAACTTTGTACACTACTCCCATTTCACTCACAAATCACAAATATGAAAACAAAATTGTGCGGAAAGTTATAGTTTCTGAGATAATCGGCTTTAAAATTCCCGAACTTCGTACTGCAATTCACAACTAATTTACTCTTCTTCTTCTTTTAGGTAGCAGCAAGAATGCAATTCAACTTATTGGTGCGTGTACACATACTCTTCTTCTTCTTTTAAGTAGAAACAAGAATGAAATACATACCTTCCGAATATTTGGGTTACCAGCATTCCGTTTTTTTATTCATTACGAATATTCAATTGATGTGTAGCGTGTGTGTGTGTGCCCCTGCCAGCCTGCCTGTGTGTGTGTGTGCTTCTTTAATAAAAGTTTTTCTATTCCATTCTAAGTAAATGCTGTTACTACACATCAATTGAATATTCGTAATGAATAAAAAAACGGAATGCTGGTAACCCAAATGCTTGGAAGGTTAGTATATACATACCTACCACTGCCTCTTTTTAATACTAAAAAGAAGAAGAAGAATTAATTAAATGTGAGAATGTCAAATTGTGTTGTGAATTGCAGTACAAAGTTCGGGAATTTTAAAGTCGATTATCTCAGAAACTATAACTTTCCGCACAATTTTGTTTTCATATTTGTGATTTGTGAGTGAAACGGGAGTAGTGTACAAAGTTTGAAGAAAATCGGTTCCGGCTGATACACTGGTCCTGTTCCAAATTATAAAATGAAAAAATGATACGAATCGCGCTGACAAGAAATTATAAAACTTGTTCAATATTTGATTAACTTTCAACTACTAAATTATGTGCCCGCTCAGAAAATATTGTAGTTTACGACTTCCATGACTAAACAAATACATCGATGCGATTCTACTACATCAAGTAAAATGCTTAAGTTTTTCTCCCTCATAGCCTATCCTTTCGTTTTATGATCTAAGCTCTGCTGCTTAGAATATATAGCAAACAGGATGGTTGAATTTTCTTCTTCTCAAATGACAAAAAGTACAACTATTCGTCAGCATATAACATGAATAGACGCCACCTGGGGGTTGATTCTGATCTTTTGTCGCACTCTTATGTCAAAATCGGTCAAAATATACGCCTAAATGTAATGAACTTTTCTTCTGATTTTTTCGTATTTTATTCAGTTCAGCAAGCCTTGCATTGCATTGAATGAACTAAAAATGACACTTCACATTGCAAATTCAAAATATTATTTCGAATTTAAGCACTTGTATTGCTCTAATTAGCTGTAGGATATCCATTTACCCAGTATAAAATTTTTGTCACAACATCGGAAGCAGTTGACTAATTTGTCGTACTTTTAGGCGTGTATTCTGATATTAATTCATGCAAATTCATTTTAGTTTATTTTGTGGTTGATGAAAAGTATAAATCAAAATTAAGGCAAAAGACTAGATTTTGAAACGGCTCCGAATTTCTTTAAACTTGCAATACTAGTTCCTATTTACTCACAAATCATAAATATGAAATCGAAATTGCGCGGAAAGTTTTAGTTTTAGAGATAATCGACTTTAAAATTCCCGAACTTTGTACTGCAATTCACAACAAATTTACGCTTCTTCTTCTTTTAGGTAGCTGCAAGAAGGCAATTTAACTTATTAGTGCGTGTACACATACTCTTCTTCTTCTTTTAACTAGAAGCAAGAAAGCGTTACATACCTTCCGAACATTCGGGTTACCAGCCTTTTTTTATACATTAAAATATTCAATTGATGTGTAGTAGCAGCATTTAGTTAGAATGGAATAGAAAAACGTTTATTAAAGAAACACACATACACACATGCAGGTTGGCAGGGGCACACACACACACGCGCGCGGAGCCTGCCTCTGTGTGCGTGCCTGCATGTGTGTTTCCTTAATAAATGCTTTTCTATTCCATTCTACATAAATGCTGCTACTACACATCAATTGAATATTTGCAATGTATAAAAAAACGCATTGCTCGTAACCCGAATGTTTGGAAGGTATGTATCGCCTTCTTGTTTCTACTTGAAAGAAGAAGAAGAGTGTGTGTACACCACTGACTTATAACAATGGACTGAGCGATTTGCTATTTCATGTGGCACCAAAAATATTGTGTTTCTGTATATCACCGTTAGAGCACCCTTTAAAACGATTACATAAAAAACATGTAAAACTTCACCAATCAGATGAACTTTTATACCCGTAAATCGAATTTAATTAAAAAAATATATTTTCTTGCGCCCAAGTGATATTTTAATCGCTTATAAGGAATAAAACTCATTCCGACTTTAATTTTCAAAAGTTATTCTTAACTGAATCCTGCTTATGGGCAAGAGAGACGGAGCATGGTAAACACTATCGTTACCTTATTCCTTCTGTCTTCTTCTTTTGTCTTAATTAAAACAAGTTTAATTTAATAAATAATTTTAATTTAATGCAATACTATTTTAAAACACCTTTAGTGTTTCCAATCGAAAAAAAATGGCAAATTATGAATCGGTGTTCAATTGTACGAAATAAAGGGTTTTCACAGCCTGTTCAATATTTGTGCCATTTTTGAAGCAAGAACGCTCAGTCCATCCTTCTTATATGTCAGTGGCACAACGCAAAATGTAATATTACCTGGAGACCTTCATATACAATTTTCAGGCTCGGAAAATAAAATATCCCGTTTTAATTACAAAATGAAATAAGTGTTTGGTGTCTCTGCTGCTTAGATCATAAAACGAAAGGATAGGCTACCTCGTATAAAATTCGTGGTACGTGTGATTAGCAATTTTTTTGTGGACACGGGAGGGATATGACAAGAGGGCTGGGGTTTTAGTTTGTGTCAGTTCGATATTTCTGACATTTCTCATTTGTCATTTCTTAGGTAGGGTGTTTTTTAAGTGATTTGTGAGTTAAAACATTAATAAAAGTGTTTTAAAATTTTGTAATATTGAAAAACTGGTACAAATACTTTTTCTGTGCAAGAGATTTGTTATAATCGAGACTCCGGAGTCTATAATTATGGTGGTGAAGTGCGCTGTGTTGTGCTGCAGAAACAAGCGGCGTTATTGTCGTGGAAAAGCATTCTTCAAGTAATCTTAATAGCTTTACTAATTAATTATTGTGTTTAAAATAAAATAAAAGTGAAATATTAATAAAAATAAACAGCCGTGGTAAAATAATTAACGTTTTCCAATGCCGGTTTGTTTGCTTACAATTAATTGAATTGTCATTGGGGCTCTTGTTTGATGTCAGTCAAGCAAAGGCAACGACAAGAAATATTATCAGCAAATAAATGGGGCACTAGGAAAAATCTTAAAAATGTAATAAGTTATAAAAGAATTATAAAATTATAGGCTTAAGACCAGTGTATCAGCCGGAACCGATTTTCTTCAAACTTTGTACACTACTCCCATTTCACTCACAAATCACAAATATGAAAACAAAATTGTGCGGAAAGTTATAGTTTCTGAGATAATCGGCTTTAAAATTCCCGAACTTCGTACTGCAATTCACAACTAATTTACTCTTCTTCTTCTTTTAGGTAGCAGCAAGAATGCAATTCAACTTATTGGTGCGTGTACACATACTCTTCTTCTTCTTTTAAGTAGAAACAAGAATGAAATACATACCTTCCGAATATTTGGGTTACCAGCATTCCGTTTTTTTATTCATTACGAATATTCAATTGATGTGTAGCGTGTGTGTGTGTGCCCCTGCCAGCCTGCCTGTGTGTGTGTGTGCTTCTTTAATAAAAGTTTTTCTATTCCATTCTAAGTAAATGCTGTTACTACACATCAATTGAATATTCGTAATGAATAAAAAAACGGAATGCTGGTAACCCAAATGCTTGGAAGGTTAGTATATACATACCTACCACTGCCTCTTTTTAATACTAAAAAGAAGAAGAAGAATTAATTAAATGTGAGAATGTCAAATTGTGTTGTGAATTGCAGTACAAAGTTCGGGAATTTTAAAGTCGATTATCTCAGAAACTATAACTTTCCGCACAATTTTGTTTTCATATTTGTGATTTGTGAGTGAAACGGGAGTAGTGTACAAAGTTTGAAGAAAATCGGTTCCGGCTGATACACTGGTCCTGTTCCAAATTATAAAATGAAAAAATGATACGAATCGCGCTGACAAGAAATTATAAAACTTGTTCAATATTTGATTAACTTTCAACTACTAAATTATGTGCCCGCTCAGAAAATATTGTAGTTTACGACTTCCATGACTAAACAAATACATCGATGCGATTCTACTACATCAAGTAAAATGCTTAAGTTTTTCTCCCTCATAGCCTATCCTTTCGTTTTATGATCTAAGCTCTGCTGCTTAGAATATATAGCAAACAGGATGGTTGAATTTTCTTCTTCTCAAATGACAAAAAGTACAACTATTCGTCAGCATATAACATGAATAGACGCCACCTGGGGGTTGATTCTGATCTTTTGTCGCACTCTTATGTCAAAATCGGTCAAAATATACGCCTAAATGTAATGAACTTTTCTTCTGATTTTTTCGTATTTTATTCAGTTCAGCAAGCCTTGCATTGCATTGAATGAACTAAAAATGACACTTCACATTGCAAATTCAAAATATTATTTCGAATTTAAGCACTTGTATTGCTCTAATTAGCTGTAGGATATCCATTTACCCAGTATAAAATTTTTGTCACAACATCGGAAGCAGTTGACTAATTTGTCGTACTTTTAGGCGTGTATTCTGATATTAATTCATGCAAATTCATTTTAGTTTATTTTGTGGTTGATGAAAAGTATAAATCAAAATTAAGGCAAAAGACTAGATTTTGAAACGGCTCCGAATTTCTTTAAACTTGCAATACTAGTTCCTATTTACTCACAAATCATAAATATGAAATCGAAATTGCGCGGAAAGTTTTAGTTTTAGAGATAATCGACTTTAAAATTCCCGAACTTTGTACTGCAATTCACAACAAATTTACGCTTCTTCTTCTTTTAGGTAGCTGCAAGAAGGCAATTTAACTTATTAGTGCGTGTACACATACTCTTCTTCTTCTTTTAACTAGAAGCAAGAAAGCGTTACATACCTTCCGAACATTCGGGTTACCAGCCTTTTTTTATACATTAAAATATTCAATTGATGTGTAGTAGCAGCATTTAGTTAGAATGGAATAGAAAAACGTTTATTAAAGAAACACACATACACACATGCAGGTTGGCAGGGGCACACACACACACGCGCGCGGAGCCTGCCTCTGTGTGCGTGCCTGCATGTGTGTTTCCTTAATAAATGCTTTTCTATTCCATTCTACATAAATGCTGCTACTACACATCAATTGAATATTTGCAATGTATAAAAAAACGCATTGCTCGTAACCCGAATGTTTGGAAGGTATGTATCGCCTTCTTGTTTCTACTTGAAAGAAGAAGAAGAGTGTGTGTACACCACTGACTTATAACAATGGACTGAGCGATTTGCTATTTCATGTGGCACCAAAAATATTGTGTTTCTGTATATCACCGTTAGAGCACCCTTTAAAACGATTACATAAAAAACATGTAAAACTTCACCAATCAGATGAACTTTTATACCCGTAAATCGAATTTAATTAAAAAAATATATTTTCTTACGCCCAAGTGATATTTTAATCGCTTATAAGGAATAAAACTCATTCCGACTTTAATTTTCAAAAGTTATTCTTAACTGAATCCTGCTTATGGGCAAGAGAGACGGAGCATGGTAAACACTATCGTTACCTTATTCCTTCTGTCTTCTTCTTTTGTCTTAATTAAAACAAGTTTAATTTAATAAATAATTTTAATTTAATGCAATACTATTTTAAAACACCTTTAGTGTTTCCAATCGAAAAAAAATGGCAAATTATGAATCGGTGTTCAATTGTACGAAATAAAGGGTTTTCACAGCCTGTTCAATATTTGTGCCATTTTTGAAGCAAGAACGCTCAGTCCATCCTTCTTATATGTCAGTGGCACAACGCAAAATGTAATATTACCTGGAGACCTTCATATACAATTTTCAGGCTCGGAAAATAAAATATCCCGTTTTAATTACAAAATGAAATAAGTGTTTGGTGTCTCTGCTGCTTAGATCATAAAACGAAAGGATAGGCTACCTCGTATAAAATTCGTGGTACGTGTGATTAGCAATTTTTTTGTGGACACGGGAGGGATATGACAAGAGGGCTGGGGTTTTAGTTTGTGTCAGTTCGATATTTCTGACATTTCTCATTTGTCATTTCTTAGGTAGGGTGTTTTTTAAGTGATTTGTGAGTTAAAACATTAATAAAAGTGTTTTAAAATTTTGTAATATTGAAAAACTGGTACAAATACTTTTTCTGTGCAAGAGATTTGTTATAATCGAGACTCCGGAGTCTATAATTATGGTGGTGAAGTGCGCTGTGTTGTGCTGCAGAAACAAGCGGCGTTATTGTCGTGGAAAAGCATTCTTCAAGTAATCTTAATAGCTTTACTAATTAATTATTGTGTTTAAAATAAAATAAAAGTGAAATATTAATAAAAATAAACAGCCGTGGTAAAATAATTAACGTTTTCCAATGCCGGTTTGTTTGCTTACAATTAATTGAATTGTCATTGGGGCTCTTGTTTGATGTCAGTCAAGCAAAGGCAACGACAAGAAATATTATCAGCAAATAAATGGGGCACTAGGAAAAATCTTAAAAATGTAATAAGTTATAAAAGAATTATAAAATTATAGGCTTAAGACCAGTGTATCAGCCGGAACCGATTTTCTTCAAACTTTGTACACTACTCCCATTTCACTCACAAATCACAAATATGAAAACAAAATTGTGCGGAAAGTTATAGTTTCTGAGATAATCGGCTTTAAAATTCCCGAACTTCGTACTGCAATTCACAACTAATTTACTCTTCTTCTTCTTTTAGGTAGCAGCAAGAATGCAATTCAACTTATTGGTGCGTGTACACATACTCTTCTTCTTCTTTTAAGTAGAAACAAGAATGAAATACATACCTTCCGAATATTTGGGTTACCAGCATTCCGTTTTTTTATTCATTACGAATATTCAATTGATGTGTAGCGTGTGTGTGTGTGCCCCTGCCAGCCTGCCTGTGTGTGTGTGTGCTTCTTTAATAAAAGTTTTTCTATTCCATTCTAAGTAAATGCTGTTACTACACATCAATTGAATATTCGTAATGAATAAAAAAACGGAATGCTGGTAACCCAAATGCTTGGAAGGTTAGTATATACATACCTACCACTGCCTCTTTTTAATACTAAAAAGAAGAAGAAGAATTAATTAAATGTGAGAATGTCAAATTGTGTTGTGAATTGCAGTACAAAGTTCGGGAATTTTAAAGTCGATTATCTCAGAAACTATAACTTTCCGCACAATTTTGTTTTCATATTTGTGATTTGTGAGTGAAACGGGAGTAGTGTACAAAGTTTGAAGAAAATCGGTTCCGGCTGATACACTGGTCCTGTTCCAAATTATAAAATGAAAAAATGATACGAATCGCGCTGACAAGAAATTATAAAACTTGTTCAATATTTGATTAACTTTCAACTACTAAATTATGTGCCCGCTCAGAAAATATTGTAGTTTACGACTTCCATGACTAAACAAATACATCGATGCGATTCTACTACATCAAGTAAAATGCTTAAGTTTTTCTCCCTCATAGCCTATCCTTTCGTTTTATGATCTAAGCTCTGCTGCTTAGAATATATAGCAAACAGGATGGTTGAATTTTCTTCTTCTCAAATGACAAAAAGTACAACTATTCGTCAGCATATAACATGAATAGACGCCACCTGGGGGTTGATTCTGATCTTTTGTCGCACTCTTATGTCAAAATCGGTCAAAATATACGCCTAAATGTAATGAACTTTTCTTCTGATTTTTTCGTATTTTATTCAGTTCAGCAAGCCTTGCATTGCATTGAATGAACTAAAAATGACACTTCACATTGCAAATTCAAAATATTATTTCGAATTTAAGCACTTGTATTGCTCTAATTAGCTGTAGGATATCCATTTACCCAGTATAAAATTTTTGTCACAACATCGGAAGCAGTTGACTAATTTGTCGTACTTTTAGGCGTGTATTCTGATATTAATTCATGCAAATTCATTTTAGTTTATTTTGTGGTTGATGAAAAGTATAAATCAAAATTAAGGCAAAAGACTAGATTTTGAAACGGCTCCGAATTTCTTTAAACTTGCAATACTAGTTCCTATTTACTCACAAATCATAAATATGAAATCGAAATTGCGCGGAAAGTTTTAGTTTTAGAGATAATCGACTTTAAAATTCCCGAACTTTGTACTGCAATTCACAACAAATTTACGCTTCTTCTTCTTTTAGGTAGCTGCAAGAAGGCAATTTAACTTATTAGTGCGTGTACACATACTCTTCTTCTTCTTTTAACTAGAAGCAAGAAAGCGTTACATACCTTCCGAACATTCGGGTTACCAGCCTTTTTTTATACATTAAAATATTCAATTGATGTGTAGTAGCAGCATTTAGTTAGAATGGAATAGAAAAACGTTTATTAAAGAAACACACATACACACATGCAGGTTGGCAGGGGCACACACACACACGCGCGCGGAGCCTGCCTCTGTGTGCGTGCCTGCATGTGTGTTTCCTTAATAAATGCTTTTCTATTCCATTCTACATAAATGCTGCTACTACACATCAATTGAATATTTGCAATGTATAAAAAAACGCATTGCTCGTAACCCGAATGTTTGGAAGGTATGTATCGCCTTCTTGTTTCTACTTGAAAGAAGAAGAAGAGTGTGTGTACACCACTGACTTATAACAATGGACTGAGCGATTTGCTATTTCATGTGGCACCAAAAATATTGTGTTTCTGTATATCACCGTTAGAGCACCCTTTAAAACGATTACATAAAAAACATGTAAAACTTCACCAATCAGATGAACTTTTATACCCGTAAATCGAATTTAATTAAAAAAATATATTTTCTTACGCCCAAGTGATATTTTAATCGCTTATAAGGAATAAAACTCATTCCGACTTTAATTTTCAAAAGTTATTCTTAACTGAATCCTGCTTATGGGCAAGAGAGACGGAGCATGGTAAACACTATCGTTACCTTATTCCTTCTGTCTTCTTCTTTTGTCTTAATTAAAACAAGTTTAATTTAATAAATAATTTTAATTTAATGCAATACTATTTTAAAACACCTTTAGTGTTTCCAATCGAAAAAAAATGGCAAATTATGAATCGGTGTTCAATTGTACGAAATAAAGGGTTTTCACAGCCTGTTCAATATTTGTGCCATTTTTGAAGCAAGAACGCTCAGTCCATCCTTCTTATATGTCAGTGGCACAACGCAAAATGTAATATTACCTGGAGACCTTCATATACAATTTTCAGGCTCGGAAAATAAAATATCCCGTTTTAATTACAAAATGAAATAAGTGTTTGGTGTCTCTGCTGCTTAGATCATAAAACGAAAGGATAGGCTACCTCGTATAAAATTCGTGGTACGTGTGATTAGCAATTTTTTTGTGGACACGGGAGGGATATGACAAGAGGGCTGGGGTTTTAGTTTGTGTCAGTTCGATATTTCTGACATTTCTCATTTGTCATTTCTTAGGTAGGGTGTTTTTTAAGTGATTTGTGAGTTAAAACATTAATAAAAGTGTTTTAAAATTTTGTAATATTGAAAAACTGGTACAAATACTTTTTCTGTGCAAGAGATTTGTTATAATCGAGACTCCGGAGTCTATAATTATGGTGGTGAAGTGCGCTGTGTTGTGCTGCAGAAACAAGCGGCGTTATTGTCGTGGAAAAGCATTCTTCAAGTAATCTTAATAGCTTTACTAATTAATTATTGTGTTTAAAATAAAATAAAAGTGAAATATTAATAAAAATAAACAGCCGTGGTAAAATAATTAACGTTTTCCAATGCCGGTTTGTTTGCTTACAATTAATTGAATTGTCATTGGGGCTCTTGTTTGATGTCAGTCAAGCAAAGGCATCGACAAGAAATATTATCAGCAAATAAATGGGGCACTAGGAAAAATCTTAAAAATGTAATAAGTTATAAAAGAATTATAAAATTATAGGCTTAAGACCAGTGTATCAGCCGGAACCGATTTTCTTCAAACTTTGTACACTACTCCCATTTCACTCACAAATCACAAATATGAAAACAAAATTGTGCGGAAAGTTATAGTTTCTGAGATAATCGGCTTTAAAATTCCCGAACTTCGTACTGCAATTCACAACTAATTTACTCTTCTTCTTCTTTTAGGTAGCAGCAAGAATGCAATTCAACTTATTGGTGCGTGTACACATACTCTTCTTCTTCTTTTAAGTAGAAACAAGAATGAAATACATACCTTCCGAATATTTGGGTTACCAGCATTCCGTTTTTTTATTCATTACGAATATTCAATTGATGTGTAGCGTGTGTGTGTGTGCCCCTGCCAGCCTGCCTGTGTGTGTGTGTGCTTCTTTAATAAAAGTTTTTCTATTCCATTCTAAGTAAATGCTGTTACTACACATCAATTGAATATTCGTAATGAATAAAAAAACGGAATGCTGGTAACCCAAATGCTTGGAAGGTTAGTATATACATACCTACCACTGCCTCTTTTTAATACTAAAAAGAAGAAGAAGAATTAATTAAATGTGAGAATGTCAAATTGTGTTGTGAATTGCAGTACAAAGTTCGGGAATTTTAAAGTCGATTATCTCAGAAACTATAACTTTCCGCACAATTTTGTTTTCATATTTGTGATTTGTGAGTGAAACGGGAGTAGTGTACAAAGTTTGAAGAAAATCGGTTCCGGCTGATACACTGGTCCTGTTCCAAATTATAAAATGAAAAAATGATACGAATCGCGCTGACAAGAAATTATAAAACTTGTTCAATATTTGATTAACTTTCAACTACTAAATTATGTGCCCGCTCAGAAAATATTGTAGTTTACGACTTCCATGACTAAACAAATACATCGATGCGATTCTACTACATCAAGTAAAATGCTTAAGTTTTTCTCCCTCATAGCCTATCCTTTCGTTTTATGATCTAAGCTCTGGTGCTTAGAATATATAGCAAACAGGATGGTTGAATTTTCTTCTTCTCAAATGACAAAAAGTACAACTATTCGTCAGCATATAACATGAATAGACGCCACCTGGGGGTTGATTCTGATCTTTTGTCGCACTCTTATGTCAAAATCGGTCAAAATATACGCCTAAATGTAATGAACTTTTCTTCTGATTTTTTCGTATTTTATTCAGTTCAGCAAGCCTTGCATTGCATTGAATGAACTAAAAATGACACTTCACATTGCAAATTCAAAATATTATTTCGAATTTAAGCACTTGTATTGCTCTAATTAGCTGTAGGATATCCATTTACCCAGTATAAAATTTTTGTCACAACATCGGAAGCAGTTGACTAATTTGTCGTACTTTTAGGCGTGTATTCTGATATTAATTCATGCAAATTCATTTTAGTTTATTTTGTGGTTGATGAAAAGTATAAATCAAAATTAAGGCAAAAGACTAGATTTTGAAACGGCTCCGAATTTCTTTAAACTTGCAATACTAGTTCCTATTTACTCACAAATCATAAATATGAAATCGAAATTGCGCGGAAAGTTTTAGTTTTAGAGATAATCGACTTTAAAATTCCCGAACTTTGTACTGCAATTCACAACAAATTTACGCTTCTTCTTCTTTTAGGTAGCTGCAAGAAGGCAATTTAACTTATTAGTGCGTGTACACATACTCTTCTTCTTCTTTTAACTAGAAGCAAGAAAGCGTTACATACCTTCCGAACATTCGGGTTACCAGCCTTTTTTTATACATTAAAATATTCAATTGATGTGTAGTAGCAGCATTTAGTTATAATGGAATAGAAAAACGTTTATTAAAGAAACACACATACACACATGCAGGTTGGCAGGGGCACACACACACACGCGCGCGGAGCCTGCCTCTGTGTGCGTGCCTGCATGTGTGTTTCCTTGATAAATGCTTTTCTATTCCATTCTACATAAATGCTGCTACTACACATCAATTGAATATTTGCAATGTATAAAAAAACGCACTGCTCGTAACCCGAATGTTCGGAAGGTATGTATCGCCTTCTTGTTTCTACTTGAAAGAAGAAGAAGAGTGTGTGTACACCACTGACTTATAACAATGGACTGAGCGATTTGCTATTTCATGTGGCACCAAAAATATTGTGTTTCTGTATATCACCGTTAGAGCACCCTTTAAAACGATTACATAAAAAACATGTAAAACTTCACCAATCAGATGAACTTTTATACCCGTAAATCGAATTTAATTAAAAAAATATATTTTCTTGCGCCCAAGTGATATTTTAATCGCTTATAAGGAATTAAACTCATTTCGACTTTAATTTTCAAAACTTATTCTTAACTGAATCCTGCTTATGGGCAAAAGAGACGGAGCATGGTAAACACTATCGTTACCTTATTCCTTCTGCGGTGATTGCATCTGTAGCCAACATAAAAACATCAAATGGCATAAGCAAACGTTCCTATAGGAAAATGACAATACGCTCAGTCCATTATTATAAGTCAGTGGTGTACACGCACTAATAAGTTAAATTGCATTCTTTCTGCTACCTAAAAGAAGAAGAAGAGTAAATTAGTTGTGAATTGCAGTACAAAGTTCCGGAATTTTAAAGTCGATTATCTCTGAAACTAAAACTTTCCGCGCAATTTCGATTTCATATTTGTGATTTGTGACTAAAAAGGAACTAGTATTGCAAGTTTAAAGAAATTCGGTGCCGTTTCAAAATCTGTTTCAATTTCGGTAGTGCAGTTGCCTCAAACAGGATTCCCTAGTTTATAATCCAATTTATATTTGCAAGCACTGACCGAACACTTCATTTCTGTCTTTTTTTAATTGATATGGAGATTTTAACAAGCACTAATGGCACTATAAAACTTTACACTAAATAAAGTTCAAAGATAAATAGTTTTGAAAAGAATTGATTTGGTATTTTTGTTAAATTTCACAAAAGAATTTTAAGTTGACCAAACCTGCTCACAAAACAAAAGCACATTTGAAATTAATCTACAGCTTTGACAATTTCTCTATCCAGAATCTCACTTAAGGCCATATTACACTATGAGTGTTGCTCACGTGAGTTCTCTTATGAAATATACTTATGAAAAGTCATATGACGTCAAACTGACATGTGTACTTTGTGTGCATCTTCACACCTTGAGTAGCAATAATCATATGAGTAAATGTCAACTGTCATGAAAGTAACAATGAAAAACTCGACAAAAGTTTTAATTTACACCAGCATTTTGAGAATAATGGGTATTATTCGTCGGCTATTTAAGAACCGAATTAAAAAGGGTCTTTGGTCTCGGCCGTGGCTATTAAAAAGAAATTCAGGGCGTGATTTAACCCATTTAGTCATCGATGAGCTAAAAGTGGAAGATGAGAAAGGCTTTCAAAGCTTTGTTCGAATGACGCCAAAATCGTTTGAAAAATTATTATTAATTGTAAAGCCTCTTATCGAGAAACAAAACACAATTTTGGAGAGACCATATCAGCTAAAGCATGGTTAATTATAACAGCTTTTTATTTCTAATTTCAAACATAAAATGTTCTTCAGGTTATTAGTAACGTTGAAGTATTTAGCAAGCGGGGAAACCTTCCAAAGTCTATAGTTTTAGAATATCACAGCCAGTTATTTCTCTTTCTGAAAAAATGAACTATTTTTAACAATACAATTCTTAGGTTAACTCACAGCAAATTAGAACCGTTTCTATTTTACTGAAACTCATGTGAGTTCAGAAAATGACGCTCACATGAGTTTCTTTTTCCTATTTACATTTTGGTATCTGTCATTTTATGGAACTCATGTGAGAACTCACGTGAGCAACACTTGTTATGGTCGTAGCGTATCGCATATAGCAATATGCTACACGTACTGAAAGGTGTAGGCGGCTGCGTCAAGCATAAAAAAATGAACGCACCCCGACCGAGAGAGATGCATTTCCTCAACCTCACTATGACATGTTGGTGGAAGGAAAGAAAGAAGAAGACAACCGACTCATTTTGGCAAACCGTTCACAGTGAACGCGTCAAAGAAAAAAAACAATTATTCGAAAATTGTCCAAAGCCATCGGCAAGGAATTCCATCCATACCAAGAAATCCGCCACCTGCATGGGTGTGCGAAGTTTAGATAACCCCACTAATTGCAAGTTAATTTCCGCATGGAGCACCCTTCCCGACTGGTCTGAAGTTGACCAACCTATCATACTTTCGGAGAACGAAGCAGCGTTCGCGGAAGATAGTAGTTCAGGGAACGGCAAGGAATATTATCCCTCATCGAAAGCTGCAATAAAAACTTTATTCATCAATGGTTTGTGGGAGTTCGGGTGCTCTCCGTTACCCGGAAAAAAAGTGAATAATTCTTAGCGAGGACATTCGAACGAAGCCTAAAATTAGATTAGATTACAAATCTGAAGTTTTTCAACATCTCAATGGCGCTGAAGCTGATGTTAAATTGGATGCTAATACACAGACTGGAGAAGGAACTTGATATAAAGTGAATTTTATGACATATCCCAGTATCATTCATGGAAATGGCCCAAGCAATGTCAACGTAAGTTCAATTGCAAACTACCTTGCTGGGACTTTTACTGCAGGCGAGTGCAAAATTTATGAAGAACATAAAATTAGTTTAAATTAATTTAGAAGAACTAAATTTACCGATTGTCACACTTGCAATTTTCATAGAGAGAGTAGCTCCTTTCTTTAAAGAGTTTTTGGAGAAAACTTTATCAAAGTTGTGGCCTTTTCAATGACCGTACGCAATCGTTCTCGTATATTTTACTTGCCACGAAATTAGGCAATTGTGAGACATTTACAGCAGTTGACTTTATGTGATGTGACTGTGAAAAGGTTTCAATTTATGTTTGTTGTTCTCACACTCTAGCGCAAGATTTTCGTGCAGTGATTTTGCAAGATAGACAATTGCATTACAAAGTGTATATAATTATACCTGTGTAGGGCACTCAAAATAAAATTAGGGCAAGTGGCAAACATGTCATGTAAATGGTAGTAGCCGTTGAATTATTCTCGAATGGAAAAACATTGGATTTTCTCAAAACGACTATGTTTACTTGGATCCCCTCCAATGACGGGACACTGGACAACTGAAGGATTCTCCTGTTCTTCTGTACCTTTATTGACACATATTTTCTAATTTATATTTAGAAATTTCAATCCAGTGAAAGCAAATAGGAAACACACCATAACCTCAATTCATTAACAACTTTGTCCCAAAGATAGAAAATGTGTTTCTGGGAAATTATTTCCATGAAAGACTACACCAAGTGTTGATAATGAGAGAAAACGTAATTATATTTAGATATCAAATGTATAGATGTAAGCTAAAGTGAGTGACGGTAGTAGCAAAATGGACAAAGCAGGATTAGATTCGGATTACTCTGATTCTTCAGAGAGTGTTTCTTAGACAAGCTCAGGATCAATTGCAAACAAAACTATATTTTTATATAATTGCTATAGAAAGCGACATTGGCATTTAGTTCAGTATATCAACATCCTGCTTTGTACTATTTCGAACTTTGTTTAAAGAAAAACAAGTGGGTTAATTTCGTCAAGATATATATATACTTTAGATACGAGTGCCGCGGGGCAATTTCATTTTAAATTAACCGTATTATTTTGTTGTGATAGGACCTACTAAGCACAAGCCGAGGCTGAATTTCAGTTTAATTCTCTAACTAGGTGGCGGATGTTGAAGCTTCATCAGGCCGTGGAATTTTCACCGTGAGATTATATATTTCTTTTGGTGTACGCATGCTTCGGCTTCAATAATTACTTGCTCGTAGGACTTTTTGTTTTTTCATTGACATTCTTTTTCTGTAACTATATCACAGTATATATATTCTACAGTAGATTAGCACTGTCAAAATGTCAAAACGGCTTGATCCACCGGCAGGAGACATGCCATTGAAGAAAAAAGTCCTCAACTAACACAAAGATGTGTATTTAAATAATCAGTTGGAAAAAGAGATTTTCAATATGCAAAATCTCTTGTGAACAAGAAAGAGAGAACTGGATGAGTGATCAACGTCAATATGACAATTGGAAACGTCATCTTTTACCCACTAGAAGTGTTGTGTTTAGTTAAACAATATTGTTGTATATAACAACCAATTTTGTGATATATCAAAGGGGTTTGTCCTTAGAGGTATTCCTACCTGTCTAGTCAACCGTTGATATCCGTGTTTGCCAGGCGGCCATCCAAATAAAAAAGCACACAGATTGCAGTCACTTTTTCTTTTATTTACTTTTTGCTCTTATATTTTTACACTTATTTATTATTTTACTACAATCACTTTTTGTTTTCACCAAAAATAGACCAACTAGTCAACCAATCCGACCGACCGCAGTTATGTCCCCTTTTTCTTTTATTTTCTGTCACGTTGTTCAAATCTAATTTCTAATTTTCTTCACGTGCCGATCCCGAACAAGTACCGAAAAAATGACTCTTAACTATTTTTCTGTAAGTTCTTTCTTTTAAAATTACTTTATATATTCCTACTAACCGTCGTTGCGACGAACCGAGATATTCATTATCTTTCCTTTTTTCTTTTTAAAACCTTTTTCCAAAAACCGATCTTTTACTATATTGAACCGCCCGAGGTGACCACAATCGCTTTCAAAATTGAACTCTCACTGTTTTGAGACTTAGATTTTTCAATCGTAAGTCTCTTCGTTCAGGATAGGAAAATGCTTAATTAGCATTCCTATCCTGAGAAAATTATTTTATCGCGACGAACGATGGTTGAAATTGAAATTTGATATTTTCATAAATATCAACCATCGTCTTGCTACCGTGCATACATTGTTGCGATCACAATGTATGCAGCTCGCGACAATTTGCTGATAAGAGCTTTTTTCGGTGAAGACTTATCGTTTCAGTCTTCACCGATGTAAAATTTTCATGCGCCCGATATGTATGTATGTATATATGTACATACATATCGTATATACGACAAATCTTACTGAAGGTAAAATTTGTCGTGGGGCTTTTTTCCATTGAAGCGACTTGGGTTTGAAATTTCTTTTATTTTTCCCAAGTCGTTTTATGGGTTATGGGAATATTTTCGTTTATTGAAAGGAATGCGAGGAAATTGCTGACGGCAATTTCTTCGCCGTTATGAAGATAAGCCGTGCATGTTTTAAGCATGCTTGGGTTATATGTATGAAAATTAAATTAAAATATTTTAATTAGAGTATTTTTTAGGTAATTTTTGTATACTTTACGTATACAACAATCCTTCCCCCTGCGAAAAAGAGAGTTATTCTTTGAAGAGGAATAACTCTCAGGGGAAAAGAGAGGTAAGGTACTAGATGCGGTTGGCCATTTCCCTTTTTTTTTTGTGTTTTGGTTTTGGGTTATTTATTTTGTTTTTTCAGGGATGGTTTGTTTTTCCTTAAGAGGCGGTTCGGCCGGGTCGGTTGACTTTAAGATTTTTTTTGTTTTGTTTTTACATCTTTTTTGTATCATTTTTTTTTATTCTTTTGCTTAATTGGTCGCTTTATCCTACTGTTATTTTATATTTTATGTTATTATATCTAGGTTAGTATTGTTATCTCTATGCTAGGTTAGCTCTATTTACTAGATTTATTATTATTTAAAGTTATATTTATTTATTTTATTCCTTAATTATTATTTGTAGGTATTTGTTACAAGGGAAAAAAAAAATTATATATCTATCCTTTGTTATTTCTATGACTATCTTGTTATTTTCTAAAAAAAATTTTTTTTTTCGTTTTAAATTTACTTATATACCTAGATTTATTACAATAATTTTCTTTGTAACTACTTATTTGTTCTCTTACAACTTACTTACTAGGGTTTATTGAAACCGCTTATATTCTGTCTCTTTGTGAGATTGATAGTGCTAGTGGCTTAGACATTTGTGACCTGTTGACCTGTTGACCTGTGTATTTATACCACTTGTACAGACTTGGTAGTTGGTAGGGTACGGGTGCTTTTGAGAGGAGTAGGTTCGACTAGTTTACTTTGCTCAATTGGTTTGATTTGTTCCTTCGCCTCTGGGGTTTTCTCGGATTTGCGTGAACGGTAATTTTTAATGAATGGGACTAGCCATTTGGCGACCAGGTACAGCACCATACATGTGAAGACAACACCAGTTAAGGACACTGATGTTGTAGCTAGTACATGTGTAGGATGGTGGTTTATAAGAGTAACTATTTTAGCTAATTTTTCGTCCAGCTCTGTTAATGACTGGGTACCCTTTAGGATGAGATTATTTGTGTCATCTCCCGCATATAGGTCTATCTTGATTTTCTCGGTCTGTACTTTGTTATTGGTTTCATTGAGATATTTTTCTACCATTTGCTTTAATGGAGCGATATTTGGGAAGTAGTTGGGTTGTTTGCGACTCAATGACTGGATATTCTCTGCCTCATAGTGTAGGATTTGGGATCCTACTTGCAATTGGCAGGGATGGTTGATAGTGATTATTCCTTGACCTTCAATCTTTGAAGTTAAAAATTGTTGGGTACACTGGAGGTGTACAATTGTAGGTTCTATCAACGAGAATATCCACGAATTGGGTTTACTTAATTTGATAAGCAGGTCTCTAGGAGGTATTTGTGCTCTGAATTGGCACTGATGCTCTTCCTTTAATGGATTAAAGAGCAGCCTCACTATGCATTCTTTGGACAGAGTTGCCTTTGTTACGGGAATGCCTAGCTTAGCGATGTAAGTGTCCTCTTTGGAATATTGAGTGATCTTTTTAAAGCTTTTAAGATCTTGTGTTTTTAATAATAGAATATCTTGTGTCTGTACCTGGTGCGCTACGTGCGAGTACTGTATATCGGGTACCAATGATTGTTTGTTGTTAATATGTATGGGAAAACTGTGTACTCTATACAACTTCATTTGTGGTAGATTGAAAATCGGAAGTTGTATTCGAATGACTAATTTGTCTTGGACTAGACGAGCCTTTGTTTCCGCTGTCTGATATAGCAGGGGGAGACAATTTTGTGCATCTGGACAAGTAGCGTGGGACTTGTGGTATATCTGTAATAGACTTTTGGGAGACACCACTAGCGGATGTAACTGGTGATTTTTACTGGCGATTATTATGTCGAGTAAGGCTTGCTGCCTGTACTCAATCTCGACAATTTGTAAGGTCAGGCTTGAAATTATTTCCTGTCTCAATTGTCTCATCAGTAAATCATCCGTTATGTTTTGCATTCTATTTACCTGGAGATTTATTTGACGTTGTCTTTCCTGCAGAGATGTCAATGGCTTTTGAATTTGCTGTAGTGTAGTTTTGACTACACTGATCTGCTGTCTTTCCAGGTCGGCTAGTGCTTTTGTATTTGTTTCGAGCTCCTCGAGTCGACTGTATACTTCCTGTTCATTAGTGCTGTCCATGGTCCCGAATAGGTAGTGCATTGCATTCCCTATTCCATCAAAGATAGATCTTGTTGGTCTTGATTTTGGGACCACTTCTTGAATAACACTTGTTCTTCTCTTGATATTTTCCAAGAGAGAATGAACGTGTTTTTGTTGAACCAGGCATAGCTTATCCGTTTGAGAGCGATTTGAACATAGTCGGTGAACTAAGTGTTCCGCCTGTTCTGCCATAAGCGTTTGGTTGTCCAGTTCCCTTAGATTGATCTCAGTTAAGATGTTCCATGTACTATGGTAGACTTGTAATTTTCCTAGATCCTCATACAGTATTCCTGTATTGTTCAGGGGACTTATGGTGTACGGTTGCGTTTGTATTTGTCCCATTGCCAGATGGAAACAGCATATTAACACCAATATGTGCTTCATGTTCTGTAGAAAATGAAGGTTAGGCTTCGTTAGTCAATTAGTCATACTGGAAGCTTTTTGTGGTAATTCTAATATCACTTAATTTAATTGTAGAATTTAGTATGGACTTAACTTATTTGCTAAAGATATATGTACCAGTATACTACTCATAATAGGGCTTCAAACGGTTGTTGTGGACGACAACCTGCCGCTTGCCTATTTTTATGGTAGTGTTTGTTGGACTGGGTACATTGATTACCAGATATGGGCCAACCCAGATTTGAGACAGTTTGTGTTTGCGGCTTTCACTTTTGAGGAGGACTTTGTCCCCTAGGTGGAAAGTGAGAGGCCTGACTGCTTTGTCGTAATATGCCTTTGAGCGTTGTTTGCTGGCTAAGAGATTTTTGCGAGCCGTGGCATACGATTTTTGTAATCTGTATTTTAGCATATGATAATAACTTTCGTGGTTATAAACGGGTTCAAGATCCCGTTTTAAATTAGTTGGGACATCCGCTGTGAAGCCGTAAAAGCAATCCATTGGGGTTAACTTAGTACCCTCGTGTACACTGTTATTGTACACGAATGCAGCGGTTCGTAGGAATTGATCCCATGTTTTAGGATTTTCATCTACGATTGTACGCAGATATTCGATTAATGGTCTATGGGCACGCTCTAGTGCTCCATTAGACTGTGTATGGTATGCGGAAGTCTGTAACTTCTTTACTTTTAGGAGCTTGCAGACCTTCTTGAATAGCTCACTCAGGAAATTAGTTCCCTGATCGGTGACTATTCTCTTGGGAATGCGATAACGCGTGACGATCTCATTGAAAAAGATTTGCGCCACCGTTACTGCTTCTCCATTAGATATGGCATACCAATCGACGAATTTGGTAAGGTTATCTTGAAAAGTTAAGATATATTTATTACCTGATATGGTCTCTTCTAGTGGACCTACTATATCGAGGTAAACCTTGTCGAAAGGTTGTTCTGCGATGTCCGTTATTACCATGGGCATCTTGAATTGTGGAGATGCTTTCATTGTTTGGCACTTAGGGCATTTTTTTATGTACTTTTTTATATCGCTAAGCATGTGTCTCCACCAGTACTTGCGTCTAATTCTTTTATTAGTCTTAATGAGAAAGGAGAGTCGTGATAATCCTTTAGGATTGTTTGAACTTCCTTGGGGGTCGTGATTATCTCAGGTGCCTTGACTGGACATATTTCGTGTTCAAGCGTAGCCGGGGGTTGTATTTCTGCCTCTGGGGGTTCATTTTCTTTATGTTCCGCTGCCGTGGGCTGTTTTTCAGCGCTGGGGCTCATACTGGCCTCTTGGACTTTCTGTTTTTGAGCTCTGGTCACGGCGAAGCAATGAGCGGGTTTCTTTGTTTTCCTTTTATTTGGGAAATTATTTTCTTCCACATCAGAGTCCATAGTGTGGTGCACTTGGGCTTGTACCGTTAAGGTATTGCCTGTATAGTCTTCGTTAAATACTTGCGGAATGCGGCTTAATGCATCCGCATTGGTATTATACTTCCCTGGTTTGTATTCGATGATGTAATCGAACTCTGACAATTTGTGGTGAAATCTCACCAAACGGGAAGTTGGGTCTTTAACATTAAAGACTCCTTTGAGAGGCTTGTGGTCAGTGTAGACCGTGAATTTCCTGCCTTGGAGGTAGCATCGGAAATTTCTAGTTGCCCAGACTATAGCCAATAACTCCTTTTCAATAGTGGAGTAGTTTTTCTCGGCTTTGTTTAGCGTTCGGCTTGCATAGGCGATAGGCTGGTCTTTTCCCACTTCTCCTTGGGAAAGCACAGCGCCTAATGCTTCGTTGCTGGCGTCCGTTGTAAGATTGAATGGTTTAGAAAAATCTGGATAGATTAAGAGTGGTGGGGAAATTAGGGCATGTTTAATGCTTTGAAATGCTTCGTGGCATTTCTCGGTCCAAGTGAATTTTACATCCTTGCGGAGTAAATTCGTAATTGGACGAACTATTTTTGAGAAGTCCGGAATGAACTTCCTGTAGTAATTGGCAAGTCCTAAAAAGGACTGAACTTGCCGTACTGTTCTAGGAACAGGGAATGTTTGGACGCAGGCCGTTTTGCTGGGGTCTGGTAATGCACCTTCGATAGAGCATTTGTGCCCTAGGTAAACAACTTCTCGTCTCAAGAACTGGCACTTCTCTGGCTGCAGTTTGAGGTTGTTTTCTCTCAATTTGTTGAAGACTTTGCGAAGCTTATTATTGTGGTCATTTAGGTTCTTACCATAAATGACGATGTCGTCAAGATAAACGAAACATTCGAGGCCTTGTAGGCCTGTCAGAACGAGGAATGAGGCGTTGGAATGTAGCAGGAGCTCCTTTGAGTCCGAATGGCATACGCTTAAATTCGTAGTGCCCGTAATTGGTGCTAAAGGCGGTCTTATGTCGATCCTTTTTGTCGACTAAGACTTGGTGATAGCCGTTGGCCAAATCGAGAGTGGTAAAGTACCTGGCATGACCTAGTTGGTCAAGAATATCCTCGATTCGTGGTAGCGGAAATGCATCGCCAATTGTCTTTTCGTTCAATTTACGAAAGTCGACAACGACGCGCCACCTTTTTTCACCATCGGGTCCCGCCTTTTTGGGGACTACTAATAAGGGTGAATTCCAAGGGCTTTTGCTAGTTTGGACTATCCCGTTGTCTAGCATTTCTCTTAATTGCTCGTTGATTACTTGTCTCTGGGTTTCTGGTAATCTGTAGGCCTTTTGGTTTATGGGTGCTTGGTCTTGTATTAAAGGGATATTGTGGGTGATAGCATTTGTATATGTCAGCTTGTCACCTTTAAGGTAAAAGATATCGTTGTACTCATAACAGAGTTCGGATATCGAAGCTTTTTCTTCCGCGTTTAGATTTGGGTCTAGGCTGAGCTCTTGGTCTAGCCTGTTGACTCGCGGAGTATACGTGGGATATTCCTGATCCGGAAATAAGTATCTTACGTGTTGTAAGATAGCTGTGTTTTCCGAAAAGCTTACGTTTCTTTTCTCACTTTGTGGAGCTGTGTACTTACTATCTGTTTTACTGACATTACTAGATGGCAGGGAATGGGCTTCCTGTAGTTTTAATGGTGGAGTACCATGTTTTTTGGGTACTTTTGATTGGTCCGAGTACTCGCACGTATTCGTATTTTGGCTTATGGGCCTTGAAGAATTGGTTTTCTTGGCTCATTGGCCACTTTTTATTCTTAATACTAATCTTATTAAGTGGTGGAGTCGTCTTTGCCTGAGAATAGGTCTTACTGAGCTCACACGCACCTGTTGTTGGGCTTCTTATCCTTGTGGTTGTCTTACATCTAGGTATATTGGATGGAGGAGTCAGCGGCATTTTGCTTGTCGGCTTCTGGAGCTCGCTCGCATCTTTAGCTTGGCTATGGGGCCATGTACAATTTTTGTAAGTTATTTTCTTGGACGGTGGAGTCCTTTTTGCCTCTACTCGGGTCTTACTGAGCTCGCACGCGTCTTGTATGGGGCTCTTGGGCCTCGTTAGTAACTTATATCTAGGTATTTTTGAGGAAGACGTCTTGTTTGACTTCTGTTCCGCCTTGGGAAGCTCACTGATGTTCGTGTTACTCGCTTGCGATTTATTTGGCTTCAGAACGTGTTGTGTATCAGTGGCTTCTCCTATTGGGATGACGGCGTAGTCATGTATAGGGAACAGTTGTAACAATAAACTGTTGATGACTACTTGGAAATTGTTAATGTTGAGTATGGCAACTAGCACAGTTTCTTTCCCAGTAGGGAGTAAACTGTTGGCCAGGAAGACTCCATCGCCTATCTCTTTCGATAGACAGAGCATTTCTTCCTTCACTTGCAACGGGACTGTGGTGATCATTTGTGACCTAGCAGGTATGCATATTGGTTCCTCTAAAGTAACCAGATGCTGCCTCATTTCGCAGGTTTCTTGATCACCCAGACAGCTCTTTTCGCATTCCGTCGGCTCTTGTTGAACCTGGCAGCCAGCATTACTCTTTTGAGATGCCTTGGAGACACTGCTTGTAGATAGCTTAACCTGTTTAGGTTCCATCTTTTCTTTAAGTGACCTCACTTCGACTGCTTTTTTGGAATACAGCTTGTCCGTTTTGCATGACAAGGGCACAGTAAACTCTTCGGGATTTGTTTCCGTACAAGGAAACTTGAGTGCTTTATTTAGGCCTTCAACATTACAATTGTTTGATAGGAAATCGTTTCCTAATAGGCCGTCATCGGAAAGACCTGGCAGGTTTTGTACCACCTGAAACTTGCAGGGAATTTTATTTTTAAAACTGAAGTTGCCCTTGCAATTTCCCAATGTCTTTCCGGTTCCAAAAGGGGTCTGTAAAGTGCATGCCTCATTGGAATTAATTATATTGAGGTCTTTAATTGCTCTTTTCTTAATAATACTAACCTCAGCGCCAGTGTCCACTACTAGTTTTGTATGGCCGTTAAGGCTTATGTCCAGTGGAAGTTTCACTGTAGGGACACCGGATTCGGGCGCTTGAGGTGACCCTTTTGATTTGCGTTGTGGGTTTAAAGTCGAGCCGGGGAGTTTTGGGTCGACTGCATGTCGTTTCCCTGACTCCGGGCTTCCCATTTTTTCTTTTGGCGGCAATCTTCGTCTGCGTGTCCTCGGCGACCACAAAAGGTGCATTTGAGTCTTATGTTGAAGACTTGAGGACTTTTTGTGTTGTGTTGCTCTTGTGTAGATCTATTGGAGAGGCGTGGAGGAACAATTTGTTGCGTCTGTTGTGTTTTTCTGCAATCACGGACGTCATGTCCATAGATTTTGCAGTTTGAGTAGAAAGGGGTGTTCTTGCGCTTAAGGCAATCTGAATACGTATGACCCTTTCGCTGGCAGAAATTACACGTGATGTTACGGACCAGTGCATCTGTATCCGAGTTTCTGGCATCAGTGTTTGTAAAGGGCCTTTGCCGTGACTGTGATGAACCTGCATTATTCACATTGCGTGAAAACTGATGTGGGTTTGGAGCTCGAGGTGATGCGAACATAGGTGTAGATGGCATTTGATAGTAAGGAGCTCTATAGTAAGCTCTCACTCGTAGATCTGGGTCTACTGGAGCCATTGGAGGAGCTTGTACCAGAGGAGTCTGGACGAATGTAGCACTTTGTTGTAGTTTCTCCATGTCCAGGGCCTTTTGAATTAATGCTTCTAAATCACCTTCTCCCTGCGTGAGCAAATATTGACACAGGTGTGGGTTAGTTACTCCACTTTTCAAAGCGTTCTTGGCAAAATCCATCAGCTGTGTTTTCACAGCAGGGACTACCTCAGCTCCATACTTCTGTGTCGCTGCCTCGTTGCAAATCGTCAACAACTGTTTCAATCTTGTAATGAACACAGTGAGAGATTCTAACGGGTTTTGCCTAGTAGTGATTAACTTATTCACTAACTCTTGGTATGTCTCACGGGGAAGGTATGTTCTATTTAGACGTTCCCCTACTTCACTAAATGAAGCAGGGACGTCTGAAGCGAATAATTGGTATGCGTCACCTCTGAGTCTTGTGGGAAGGACCTGAATGAAAGCCACTTTTTCTTCATTATTTAGGCACTGCATAGTTTGTTTGCAGCAGCCAATGAAGGTTTGTAGCTCTCGTCCCAATTGGGGGTACTTTCACTCGAAAATAAGGGGACGAGTTGAGCTGTGAGCTTAGCTATCTTAGCGTAGTCCACCATCGTGTTTAGTCTATTGACTGGAAATTTAAATTTGGGTGGACTAACTGGGCTTGTTTCTGGGCTGATTTCCGTTAAGGATTCTTCGAGCCAATCTATTAGCAGATCTTCGGGAGTTGGTTCAGCTGCTTCACCGTCACTGTCACTATCACTATTTGCACTTTCACTTAACCTAACACTCTTATTCTTCTCTAAGCCTAATTTTGGAGTTTCAGTACTCTCCTTATCTACTGGGAGGGAGCGCGTGGATTCAGCGAGCCTACTTAGTTCCTCACGGAACCGAACTGTGTTTTCCTTCAGTGTCTGTATTTGTGCGAGTCTAACTTCGCGGGTTTGACTCAGTTTTTTGCTGAGTGAATCACACTGAGTAATAGCTAGCGTACCTGAATCTCGCGCTCTCTCGTACAATTTTGTTAAAAATTTATCAAGACTTACTTGTCTATTGAGACCTGGCAGAACGGTCCCGCTTCTGAGTCGAGGTCCTGTTGGCGATAACTGTGGAGATTTATCTCCTGCAGCAGATGATGTACCTTCACCGGGGTGCTGTGTATTGGCACCTGGGGTTGATCCCGCGTCGGCTAAAGATGGAGAGTTTCCCTCGCTGCTGCGTCTGTTTCCTGTTGAGGTAGAGCAGGATTGTCGGCTGGCATATGATGCGCTGTTTGGTGAAAGGGGGGCTCCTTGCCTGCTTAAGTCCCTTTGCTGTGATTGAGAGGGGGGTTTCTTTAACCGCCTTCGAGTTCCCTCTCAATCCTTGGTCGGTTGATCTCGGTTTGTTTTGCAGCTGGGGGGGCCTTTGGGCCGTCTTAACTTCCCGTGGATCTAGTTGAAAAGGGGGCTTACGATCCGTCTTCGATTTCCTCTTCAACTCCTACCGGCTGCGCCAATTTTGTTGTATATAACAACCAATTTTGTGATATATTAAAGGGGTTTGTCCTTAGAGGTATTCCTACCTGTCTAGTCAACCGTTGATATCCGTGTTTGCCAGGCGGCCATCCAAATAAAAAAGCACACAGATTGCAGTCACTTTTTCTTTTATTTACTTTTTGCTCTTATATTTTTACACTTATTTATTATTTTACTACAATCACTTTTTGTTTTCACCAAAAATAGACCAACTAGTCAACCAATCCGACCGACCGCAGTTATGTCCCCTTTTTCTTTTATTTTCTGTCACGTTGTTCAAATCTAATTTCTAATTTTCTTCACGTGCCGATCCCGAACAAGTACCGAAAAAATGACTCTTAACTATTTTTCTGTAAGTTCTTTCTTTTAAAATTACTTTATATATTCCTACTAACCGTCGTTGCGACGAACCGAGATATTCATTATCTTTCCTTTTTTCTTTTTAAAACCTTTTTCCAAAAACCGATCTTTTACTATATTGAACCGCCCGAGGTGACCACAATCGCTTTCAAAATTCAACTCTCACTGTTTTGAGACTTAGATTTTTCAATCGTAAGTCTCTTCGTTCAGGATAGGAAAATGCTTAATTAGCATTCCTATCCTGAGAAAATTATTTTATCGCGACGAACGATGGTTGAAATTGAAATTTGATATTTTCATAAATATCAACCATCGTCTTGCTACCGTGCATACATTGATAGATTGATTGAAGACTTGATCGTTTCAGTCTTCACCGATGTAAAATTTTCATGCGCCCGATATGTATGTATGTATATATGTACATACATATCGTATATACGACAAATCTTACTGAAGGTAAAATTTGTCGTGGGGCTTTTTTCCATTGAAGCGACTTGGGTTTGAAATTTAATTCTTTTATTTTTCCCAAGTCGTTTTATGGGTTATGGGAATATTTTCGTTTATTGAAAGGAATGCGAGGAAATTTCTGACGGCAATTTCTTCGCCGTTATGAAGATAAGCCGTGCATGTTTTAAGCATGCTTGGGTTATATGTATGAAAATTAAATTAAAATATTTTAATTAGAGTATTTTTTAGGTAATTTTTGTATACTTTACGTATACAACAATATTATAATTTATAGTTAGCGTGGCTTAAATTTTTCAAGAAATAATTTTTGTAAAAAGTTGAAATGTGATCTCCAATGATTAACGTAAATTCATTGAAAAAATGCGTAAGTTAAACTATTTTAAGAAGCTGCCTAGTTGGAACTCTCAGTTGAGTAGTATAGCTATGTCGGTTCTAGACCACTTTTGATCGAAATTTTTCTAGTAGTATAGCTATGTCGGTTCTAGACCACTTTTGATCGAAATTTTTCTAAGTCCAGAAATGACATTTGGACTTAGAAAAATTTCGATAAAAATTGGTTTAGAACCGACATAGCTTTTTGGGGGGTGGTATTTCTGAAAAAAAATTTTATACGACATTTGGACTTAGAAAAATTTCGATAAAAATTGGTTTAGAACCGACATAGCTATAAAAGAAATTTAGCAGTCATGAAGGTAAGGGGCTCATGAAGCTTCCAAGAGACACTATTGACTATGTTTACTGGGACGATCTTATTTTTAATTTTTAATACATAACACATGTTCAGGATGTTGTGGTTTCATATATGAGGCAAATTTTTGGGTGTGGGAAAAGCCCCCACCATTTTTTTCTTTTTATATTTGCTCTATAAAACCTTTCGATAATAATTGTTTGGACGTTAGTAAGGCTTTGAATTTTGTATAATAAAGTACTATCTGATACATCACTCAGGATAAAATGGATTGTGATAATTCAAAAAAGTTGCATATTAAAAGAACCCGGGGGATGAGAGATGATAATTCCGTAACTCGAACGTCAAAACCTGATACTAAATATCTAGCTATTTTAAATGGATTTAACTTCAAGCCGACACTCTCTGTTACAAAAATGGATGTAAACAAAACATATAAAATTCTCAACGTTACTAGGAAAAGTACTAGTTTTGGTGAAAAGCTATTGCTGGAATTGGATGATAACTACCTATATTTACCAGCCCGATTCAATAACCTCTCGGAAGATGTTATCAATGACATCAATAACAAGCAAACCTATAAAATTATTAATGAATTTCATCCCAATAAAACTTATAATTTAAAATTCATTATTAGTGACAATGATGATGGTGATGATGATGATGACAATGATGATGATGATGTAGAAGAAAATGAAATTAATTATCCTCATAAAATACCAAATATGTACAACTATTTAAAATAAACAAATAAATATTTATATATTTGAATAACATTTATTTAGTTTCATTTAATTTTATACAGTCAAAGGGTGGAAAAAGTAAGGTGGTGCAATTTTAGAGTTATTGGTATCAATGTATATGGGATCATTATTAGTACGTTCTTGAGTCCTGAAAAGGGTGAAAGAAAATGAATAAATACATTTTCATTTTTAACACCTGATCATTGGTAATCTGACAATAGAAAGGTTAACATAGTTTCAACGGGAGGGCATAAAAAAAAAAAAAAAAAAAAAAAAAAAAAAAAAAAATGTTTTGGGTTGATTCTATATGGGATGAAACGCATTTTTGTACCTGTCTGAATGGTTGGATGTATATGAAGATTGTGCATTCGGTTGTAAGATGAAAGTATATATGACTGCTGAAAATGGTAAAAGATGCAAGGTATTAACTTTGAGTAGAGGTCAACCAATTCCCTCAAATTTTGGGGAGATGCGCATCAATCCATTTGAACATGTTAAGATTGAAGTCAAGGGAGGAGAAATAACTGTAATAGGCTGGCTACAAGATGGGACGATCAGACGTCCAAGTACTAATTTCTTCCTACATAACTGCCCGTTTGCAGGTGAGGAGGAGTGGTATCGAAAACCAATAAAGCAACAAGAAGCATACAAATCAGAAAAAATAAAAGATGTAAAAGAGTGTGAAAGCAGTAATACCCAAACAAATTCTGATATGAAAATTGAGTGATAAGGGTGGAATTATATATAATCAATTAAATTACCGTAATAATGCATAGTCTTTGTCAACGTTTTGAGCAATCAACAGCTAAACAAATAAAGAGATATTATGTCATTCAAAATTTTTATTGCATTTGCATTAGTATGCTCTTTATATGCAAATTGCTTAGCACTCCCAATCAATTTAAACTTAGGGCATAAATCAAGTGATAATATCGATTTTAATATACAGTTGCCAAATAATGATTCCGTTCAAATTTCTTTATCATTTCGGTTACTTACACTAAGTAATGCTACTTATGATGCATTACCTACAACAACAACAACAACAACTAATATACCCTTAAATGATGATTCTTCTGTTATCTCTTCAGAAAATGGAACTGAATCACCTAAGGAAACTGATGTGGAATTAATACCAGAAAATAGTGTAGTGAGTGTTGAGGAGGCAATTGAGGGATTTAGGCAAAACTTAATAAGCAAAGAAAAAGATATAGGTGGAATTATAGAGAGTGATCGTGTGTTTTACAGGCATTTTAAATTAAACTTTGAGGAGGACAAATCAATGAGAGTTCGATGTACATATGATAGCAACTATGAGCATAGAACTCTAAAAATATCCTGTTATGAATATCATGAACTTGAAGGAGAACGGATTTTGAGTAATGGTGAAATTGAATACTTCAGAGAGAATGACTCTACATATAAATCTGACATCACATCTGTTGATTTGAGGAAAATGAAGCAGACTTACAACATGGTCATTTCATAAACTGTAGAGTTCCAGCTAAAGTGAATAGTTTATATATTATAAAATTGTGTGAATAAAACAATTGATTTTTTTTAAAAAATGTATTTTATTAAAAATTATCCATAAATTTCTTATACAGACAAACATTTTGTAATGCACATACACCACTATGTATTACGCATCGTGGTACATCAACATAAGTTTTTCGTAATTCTTCTGATATAGGACACCCCTTTTCATCTAAATTGTAAATTGGTACATTATTTTCCAACTTTAATATATCGGTAATCCACTTGATTTTTTCATTTCCTTTCACATATATGATTTTGTCTTGGAGAATATCTTTAAAAAGGGTAGTGACACTATCTTGTGAAGTAAATCCTCCATTCCAAACAAATCCATGGTGATATTGATTTAGCCATCTTGCTTGATTTTGTAGTTCCGGAGGTAGATTTTCAAAGTTGTATATTGGTTTCAAAATAAAGTGCTGTAGTTGATTATTCTGAGTTATAATGGCAATTTCCTTTAAGATGAACGTATTTCTAGGTCCTTTGAACCCTTGAATATCAATGATGCAATTCATTTTTACAGTTTATGAACTTCACTAGTTAGAGGATTGTACTGAACTATTCTATCATGTATAAGTAGACAGTATGCAGCAGTATTTTTCGGTATATTTACAGATGTTTGAAACTCTATGCTGACATCTACAGGACTAGTTTTGAGATATTCATTTTGGCGTGAGCAATCAATAACAACTAAAGGAGCCAAATTTTTGAACTGCTCTTTAGTGAGTAATGGTTCAGATCGGCGGTTGTAATATGACTGTTGGAATTTACAATACATCTCATATAATATAGCGTATTGATCTATGTTATATTTTATATTCAAATCATTGTATGGATATTTTTCAGAATTTAGATAAACTTTTAGGTCTGTTAGGTTGCAGTGATCAAATTTGGACGCATCTTTTTCACTCGAATCTTTACGGTCAGTTTGTAAAGCAAAAATCACATATCTTGGTTTTTCTAGTTGATTAACTGTTTTAACAGCCCATGTATGTCGCGTGGACTGCGGTGGTGATGGATATTCATACAAATCCCAACTTCGAAATACCATTTCAATCGACCGATTACTTTCGGTAATTTTCAATAGAGACAACTTTTCCATATCAGCTACAGTAACATGTGGCAGATGCCATTGTAATTTAAGTATATTTACTGAGCCATCACAATCTTTGGCATAAATTGCATTTAGGTCCGTTCTGGAACGAACCAAAACTAGTTCATGTTTGGCATTAATAACTATTTTCTTATAATCCTCAGCAAATCCAAGAAGATATTTTAGTGGTATGCAAAAATTAAAGTTTCTTTCTGTGTTAAGAGTTATATTGGTGAGAGACCATCCTGAATTTAGAAGCATTTTACTTTCACTTTCGTTTAATGAAAGCTTATTCTTCATCGTTGAAGTAAGACCAACATTTTTATTTCGATCAATTTGTACTCCATTTATTTCATATCGGATCTCCTCAAATAAAAATGCCTTCGCATTATTAGTTAACTTTACATCGGGAGTTTTGTCAGCCGCCCTAGGAGTACATTCCAATTTCCCTTCAATGTAAATAAAACTTTCACTTGGAAGTACATAGATGTCTTGATGTTGAATAGCTATACGTATTTCATCATTGTTTTTGAAAGAGTTCGTAAAGGGTGAGTAACTATGATATTCAATTTTTGCGACACTATTATCATAGCTTACAGCATCCTTGATACTCAAAACTTCACTCATTGCTCGTCTTTTATGATAAATCCTAAAGATCTCAAGTAATTCTTATTTTGTGTGGTAAGTTTGACCTTTTTTTCTCTTTGTGGTCTAATTTCGGTGAGAGTTGCAGGAGAACTGTTGTTGAGGGTAGCTAATGTACGTAATTTATCCTTATTATATATTATCATGTTGCGGTTTTAGATGTAACCGAGCTGTTATTGTCTCTCCCCTAAAATTTATTAAATCACCGTCCTGATCAATGAGCTTTAAGCTAATGGAAGTAATTCTTCGAGTGGTTAGCGGTAAATAAATGACGTTCTTTGGTACCTCAACTATCTTATAACCAGGCCCCACCTTTGGGGAGAATTCGTGTATTGTATGTACTCGGGTATCGTTCATGAATGATCCACTTATTATATTACATTCCACTCTTATTGTATTAACTTTAATTATATTAACTGGTAAATCTGATACATGCAATTTATTAGGTTCCAGTTGTCGCTTACTAAACCCTAAAAGTGATCCAACTGTACCCTCTTTGTTAAAGTAAATGGGCCCACTAGATTTGAATTCACTTTTCAAAGTGTTATTGTTCGCACGCAATTTTATATGGTAACCCTCTTCACTTAATTTACTTAATTGATTCTCCAGATATTCAGCTATGTCATCTATCTCATATGATCCTGTAGGTATTTCTATAACCGCACCCCCAATGTGAAGTAGATTATTTTTGTTATTCTCAATATTTGGTATTGAATTGTAAGTTTGGAAATCAATTAACCCACATACATAATCCCCCGACAAATCTATGGGTGGGAAATACTCGGTTGTTAATATAGATGAATTTCCGCTTAATGTAAGTGTTAATGACATTGTGGTGTAATTTAAAATGATGCAATTATCTGATTTCCTCCTCATTTATATAGATTTGTTAGGGTATGAGAATCATTTCAGTTTGAACCACTGGGGAATTCAGTAGTACAAGGAAGAAATAAAAAAATATGGAAAGATTAAATGATGAAGTGCAAATATTTCTTAAACATTTCGATATTAGCAGATTCTTGCAAGAGTATGACAAGTTGTTACTAGAAGAACATAAGGAGGAAATAGAAAAATCCTACCGCTTTTTGCATGAATATAAAGAAATGAACATTTTGACTTCAAAATATGGGGAGCATTATGAATCCTGCAGTTGGGCTTACAATACTTCAACATCGGGTCCAGATACTTGTAATTGCCGGCATGTTAAAAGAGAATTTTTGCGAATATCCAAACTATTGAAGTTATATAATAGAATTAAGGGGCCTTGTTGTTCCTATTGTATAAAGGAAATATTTTAAATAAATAAATAAAAATACATACATATTCTTTTATTTTTCGTAACAATCATACAAAAATTTCAAACATAAATGACCACATATTACAGAGTTATATGTTTGATATGGGGAATAATTATACCTTACATTACTAGTTAAATATTTTATAATTTCTAATGGTGGTTGTAGATTTCCAAAGCTATCAAAGTACTGAATATCTTCATCATTTTTATAGTACGCTACCCAATGAGTTCCTGGACCGGATGATATATCCAAGTTGATAATACCGCATTCCTTCTTGTTAAGTTTCTTTGGAAGCTTATCACGCATGAAAACTCCTCGAAAATGTGGTAGATCCTTTGCATATTTAAGTAAGTCTACCTCAGTTAGCGGTCTTTTAGGCAGCGTTTTCAATAGTTTTTTGGTTCTGGGTTTAAGTACAACCCCAATCCTTTTTTATGAGGTTTTAAGTAAAGGCCTTTTCCTACTAGCTTGGATTCCATTTCTTCATTATGCCTCTTACTCTCTTTGAGCTGCTCTTTTGCATCTTTAACAGAATTAACAGCGTTTACAATAGCTGATGCACCTCCTCCTAGCGATCCTAAAGCAGAAAGACCTGCAAATAAAGGAACGAGGAATGGTAAAATACCGCCAGTTTTTGGTATAGGTATGACTCGTGGAACTTTCACATATTTCTTCCTATATTTAATTGTATCTCCTACTTCCTTTCGTGCCAACGCAATGGCTCTTTGCAAAGAATCAGGTTTTTGCCTTTGAATAGATTTTCGCACCTTTGAGATAACCGCTCTCAGGGTAATGTTTTTCTTAACTTTTTTATTTTTCTTTCGTGTGCTCATTTTCGCCATACCCACCCCGAATTTAGCCTTAGCATTCATGATATTGGTAACTAGCAATGCGTTTGCACGCTCACCTAGGTTTGCGTCAGTAGATTTAACTCGACTCCAAGCCTTTTCAGCCAAAATCCGATCTGCTATGTTGCGATCTGGTGTACTTTTAAATTTAGAGTAGGCAATATCGTGTTCTTTACATGCGCTATCTAAAGGATTAATACCAGGATCACCCCGAGCTAATCTTTTTGCTAGTTTCGTACCAGGTCCGCAATATTGGTAGCCTGGTAAGTGTAATTCAAACGGCAACCTATTAATGAGTGTGTTAATTACCCCCGCTCCTTTCTTATTATGCTCAAGCATAAGTAAAATGTCTTTAGTCTTCAACACTCAGATACAAACTAAAAAAGTATTTAAATTCAGTAAGCATTTATAGGTTGTAGTTAGTATTCAAAATGAAGTTCATTAAGCAAAATCTATCGCTGCCAATAAGAAATAATGATTTTCAGAGCAATGTTAAAGAAACTGGAAGACATAGTTCATTATTACCCAATAGTATACGTGCTCTAATAGTTGGTCCCTCCAATTGTGGAAAAACAAATGTTATGATTAGTTTGCTGGAACATCCTAATGGTTTGAGTTATGAAAACGTTTATGTATATTCAAAATCACTCTACCAATCAAAGTATTTATACTTAAGAAAACTTTTGTCACCCATACAAGGATTAGGCTATTATACATTTTCTAATAATGATGATGTTATACCATTTGATGAGGCAAAACAAAATTCAGTTTTTATTTTTGATGATGTAGCATGTGGGAAACAAGACAACATACGCTCTTATTTTTGTATGGGTCGACATAATAACATTGATAGTTTCTATCTTTGCCAGACTTATACTCATATACCAAAACACTTGGTACGAGATAATGCCAACTTTCTCATTTTATTTAAGCAAGATGATACAAATCTTAGGCACGCTTATGATGATCATGTTAATACGGATATGAATTTTGATACTTTCCGAGATATGTGTGCTAAGTGTTGGGGGGATAAATATGGGTTTCTGGTAGTAGATAAAGACAGCCCCTTAAGCAAGGGACGTTATCGTCAGGGATTCGATACATATATTTCTGTATAAATATAACAGACCCGTTAAAGCAGTCAACAGATCAGTTAAAGCTGTTAACAGATCAGTTAAAGCGGTTACGACAGCAGTTAAAGCTGTTAACAGACCAGTTAATAAAGCCGTTAACAGATCGTTTTAAAAATAATTATCATTACAAATGGGTAAAAAGATGGAAATCATTACGAATAAGAAGGAGTTAATCAAGGATATTATTAAAACTAGGAATGCTATCAAGAAAAAGTATCGAACTATAAAAACGGGGCGAATCGATGTTGAATCTCAACTTGAAGAAACATTTAAGCCCATAACAAGACCACTTAAAGAGCTTGTAAGTGATACAAAAGCAAAACAGAGGCTTCATGCTGATATCAAACCAGAACCAAAAAAGGAAAATGAAATAAATGATGAAGATGATGATGATTATGATGGCTTCGAGTTAAACCCAAAACAAATGTATATGAAAATGGAACCAACAAGCACACCGCTAAAGTATAGAGACTCTTCTTTAATGTCATCACTAGACGAGTATGGAACACCTACTCATTCAAGAACCTTAGCTAATAAATCGGATTCCACCCTCAACTTATCAACTGGGTTAGTTAATAAATATTTAGAATTTTACCAAACCAAAAGTCCTAAAATTGACAACACTTATGGTGTTTATATGGATAATGGAGGGTGGAAAATTGGGAAATCTAGCATTGATATTGATTCACAACATTTTATTATTAATGGGAAGCAATATTACATAACAATGGGTTTATGCGAACTTCTTTTTATGAAAGAACCATCAAAGAGTTTATATGATGAAAAAGACTTGGCTAATTATCGAGAAATCTTGGAAAATTCTAATGCCCATAGACGTGATTATAGTGCAGATGGGCAAATAAGAGGTAGTAAAGGTCCTAAATATATGAGAATTATTAAGAAATTTAGCAGTCATGAAGGTAAGGGGCTCATGAAGCTTCCAAGAGACACTATTGACTATGTTTACTGGGACGATCCAAATGAATTGGTGGACAGATTACGACTTTTAATTGGCTCTCAAGTAGCTGGAAATAATAGTCATAACAATGAAATTGTTTCCATTATTGAGGAGTTAAGAGAGTCTGATTTAATTTTATAAAAAGCCTTCTTCCGCTTTTATATATTTATTCATGAAATGAGTGTTGACAAGTTCGGACGATCGCTAAGAGATGGTAATATTGGACGTGGCCCCCCCGGACCTCGAGGAGAACGGGGTCCCTCTGGACCACCAGGCGAAAGAGGCCTAAGCGGACCTGCAGGAGTGGGTTTTCTGTTAACTTCAGATAACAACTATGATATGCAATTCAAGAATATTAAGAATCTCAAAAATCCAGAAGAAGATAGTGATGCTGTAAACATGCTATATATAGATGAGACAATAGATAAATATTTAGATTTATGCAAATCCCATAGTAGTTTAGAAACAAAAACAGCTAAGAGTGAATTAGAGGAAAAGCTTGCGAATGTACATAATATTATTAAAATAACTAGAGAAAAACTGGAAACATTGACACAATCACACATAAATAAGTCATTTGAAAAGTTAAAAGTTTATATTGATACAAAGTGCGAAGACATTGAAAAGAACTTACGAGGGTTAATAAATGTAGAATCTCTTATAGTCAAAGATAACAATGAGTAAAGAGGCCCTTGTGAGTGAGCTGCATAAAGCAGCTCGTCGAAATTTTCCCCGGCGTCGTGTCATTATGAAAGATTTGGATGATCTCTGGCAAGCAGATTTGGTTGAAATGGGTGCTTATGTTCGCGAAAATAATGGATACTACTATTTGCTAACAGTTATTGATACATTTTCAAAATATGCTTGGGTAAAGCCCATTAAAAATAAAACTGGAAAAGAGGTAACGGCTACAATGGAAAAAGTTCTAAAAAGCGGTCGGATTCCTAAACATTTGCAGACAGATGATGGTAAAGAGTTTTATAATAAAATATTCCAGACACTAATGGTAAAATATGGAATCAAACACTATTCGACTTTTAGTATAATGAAAGCCTCAATAGTTGAAAGATTTAATAGAACATTAAAAGGTATGATGTGGAAAGAATTCAGTAAGAATGGTTCCTATCGTTGGATTGATTTTGTACATAATCTTGTTCATGAATACAATAATAAAAAGCATAGGACCATTAAAATGCGCCCCTCCGATGTTAATCACATTAATAAAAATATTCTACTACAAACAGTATACAATCACATAAAAATAGCGGGGGCAGCAAAATATAAGGTTGATGACTATGTTCGCATCAGCAAGCATAAACATATATTTGAAAAGGGGTACACACCGAACTGGACGACTGAGATCTTTAAAATTAAAAACATACAAAATACGAATCCGGTTACATATCTGCTAGAGGATTATGAGAGACACCCAATCAAAGGAGGATTTTATGAAAAAGAACTACTAAAGACTAAATATCCACATAATTACCTTGTTGAAAAAGTATTGAAGAAAAAACGGAATAAATTTTTTGTAAAATGGTTAGGGTTCTCTGCAAAACACAATTCATGGGTCAATAAAAATGAAATATTATAAATTTGCTGTATAAATAAATAAATGATTTATAAGACTAGTAATTAATCTTATGGGAACAATAAAAAACAAAAATTCTTATAATATGAAGCCTTTTATTTTGCTAAAATTTCAATTGTTCAATAAACTGTAATGACCCCAAGGTAAAGTATATGTGGAGCCATTTATAATAAAACGTTTATCATCAAAAGGGCTTAAGGCAATTTTATTTTGAGTTATACTAAAAACATTATGATTGACAGATCGTATACAATTTTGTTGTCTATATATTTCAGTAAATTGATCTAAACATTTTTTATAATCTATAAAGCAAATTGATTTTTTAGAAACATAACTTTTAACTCCTTTAGCTTTATTTAAATAATCTTTACCATCAACTCGTAAACTATACATCTTGGCTCTCAAACCAATAAACTCAGTCATGACACGTCCATTCAATTCATCCTTCATCAAGCCTGGAACTTTCTTATTGCGACGTGGTAGATCATAAATGTTGTTTACAGAATAATCACTTGTATCAAACATATGTATATCTCTTTTCATTATTTCATATGGATCTATATCATCCAGTTCATAGATTAATGAATCTGTATCTGTATAGATACATCTAGATAAATTTCCATAAGCACGCTTCATATATCCATAATGAAATTCATATAAACATGTTTTGGATATATCCAGTACAGCTTGGCCTATATAAATAGGTTTATTCATAAGCACTTGGGTTTTATTTAATTCAACTGCAATTAAATTCTCATCGAATATAGTTCTACTGTGAAAATTAGGTTTAGCTATCATTGCTTTAACTCCATATCGACCATGCCACTTAGTGAGAAGTTTGATATTCACACGGTTCCGAACATTTTCCATCGTCTTGCCAAATACAGCATTATTCATAAGCTTAAAAAAATTTTTTTCAAACTCATTCGTTGCTATTGTTCTAAAAGCTGTGTTTAAATCAATGTACTCTTTTAACCATGGTGACTGATTGAACTGCAAAATTCGATGTATTTTTTTTAATATCAAACCATTTTTTAAGCATTGCTTGAGACTGCGGTAATGAATAACGTATCGATCTTTATTATATTCGGTTAGCAATAGTTTTGAATTCATCGATTCAGGAGGTTTCATTTGCGTTGGAGCAAATGGTAAGTCTTTATGATGATCATGTATTTCATGTGGATACTCTAAGTCAACCTCCAACAAGTATCCAACATCTGAATCGTCGGAAGTATTTTCAATATCAGCACTTTCAATCCACTTAAAATTTCCTGTAGGTAAAAACTGTGACATTGCCCATCCATATAAATTATTCACATCAAAGTACATCAAATATTTTATTTTATCCTGCGGCTTATAATCTGCCATATATCTATTATTTGCTTTGCTATATCGCCCACTACATTGGGTTACACCCCCTCTAATACTTCTTTCAATAAATAATAGCATGTCAATATCTGTAATGAGCTCTAATTTCACTTTGGTGTGCATCAGCATAGCGTCCCAACTTAGACCTGGAGTTGTAAAGTAATGAGCTGGATCTAGTCGATGGCTTTGAAGACAACTATTACGAAAATTTTCAAATATTTCAGCTAATAAAAGAATATCAGTTTTTAAATATAGATCAGAGTATTCACCCACTGTTTGAATATTGAATACTCGCCATATATTTTGCGCATGTGCATAATCATCATCACTGATATGGCTATCGTTAAGTTTATTGTAGAAATTTTCTTTTGATGGAAGATGAACCTCATTTAATTTTACCCAGCTGTCTACGTAATCGTAAGGAAATACCCCCTTTCTTGAAAGAAGGTGATGATTAATAGGAAATTCTCTCTTTATTAATCTGAAGTCATCACAGTAAGAAGCTAATTTTTCAAGAGATGTTGGTAAAAATCGAAAGGAGTCTATAAATTTATATGTAGCTTGAAAACCTTCTACTTTTTTTGTGAAAGCAATGTATTTTTCTTTATTTAGTGGTAGTAAATTAACTTTACCATCAAAAGCTATAGCAATATCTTTAATAATAAAATGAGCATCGTATCCACTCAAATTGTGAAAGACCACTGGAATTACACGACTATCTTGAAAATTTATGTTGCAATTTTGATGAGCCATCCCCCGCACCTTCCCGGTCATATGGCTGTGATCTATTACACGTACATCTGAATTTAAAAATTCGGATTCACATATATGACAAACGGTCTGACTTCTTAATTTACTGGCAAGTTCCTCTGTGATTTCTTCTATAGAAATTTCGCAAAGAAATGTTGCCTCAATATCCTCAGCTAAATTTCTGAGTTCACAGGCAAACCATTTTCCACAATCTGATCCTCGATATGAATGATAGAAATTGAGAGTTGGATCATAAGAACACATAAAATAAAGTCCAATGCTATGTATCTCATGCTTTTGATAACGCCTAGTACTACTTCCAGCTGCAACATTAATAGGATGTAACAAACTCTCGGTATCAGCATATACTATATATGGACATCGTTGTTTATAATTAAAATTCTTAAATGACAGCCACTTCGCATCTTCTGTCGGTAAGATTATTTTACATGAGTTAATTTGCTCGCAGTCCATGGTGTGGTGCTTTAGCTTAACTTCAGTATGGAAATAATGAAGGCATCGGTCGCATATCCACTTTTTATGTCCTTGCCGTGGTAACTGTGATGATACTAATCGTGATAAATTCTTTATCCAACAAAAATGATAATTAACTTCAGCATCATCGTCATCATCATCACTATCATTGCTATCAAAGTCATCAGTATTATCTACGTATTTATCCTGAAGCATTAACAAGTTGATATGTTGCAGTAATTTTTGGTTGGTTAATCTTGTTGGTACAACAGTAAAATCACCTGTCTTTTTTTTCATTATATATATATTAACACTAATGTTATTTTTTTTTTCAAACCTGGAGATGTCTTTCATTTGTATCGGGAAAGTGATGCCATCTAAATTAAGTATATTAGCGTAATATGGATATGAGCTTGGACGATCTGCATGTAAAGTAGTTGAATGTATAGCACTTACAACACTCCAAGCAAAACATGCGTTATCTGAATTTTTTACATTAACACAAGCTTTTTTCCGTTTTATTTGTGGAGGTAAATCTATATATGATGAGCCTGTAAGCGGTACATATTTGTTGATGTTCACCGCCAAGTTAATAATTTGACTTAAAGCCCATCCGCTATCACGCTCTTGAAACTCATCTAAATTAGTTAACAATACACCTTGTATGTTCTTAACAAGTTCTTTTAAATTACTTCCACCATCAATTGTATTATTTCCTGTTGTTAGATACTTATATTCTCGAACTTCTGTACCATCAGTAGTTAATTTTTTAAATTCACAGCAAAAAGAAGTGTTCACTTTAATTGTATTAAACTTTCCCAATATTTTTTTCAATCGCGTCACTAACAGTGTTCCAACTCGTTTCAAAAACAGTTTAGGATCTTTAAACGTTTTATTAATAAAAACACCTGTTTGAATGCGATTTTTGAATGCTGAATTTATATCTTTCCACACTATAGACTCATTTCTTCTATCAAGTTTTACTCTACCACCACCACCACCACCACCACCAACATGAACTAGTGATGTAATATCGCATAAAAACTTTTTCATATGGCCTATATTCGTTTCTAAGTTTTTCTTTTCACCTATTGTCTTAGCTCGTTTTAGAGCTTGATACATTAAACCAATATTACTTTTACAATATTTTATCCACTTCTTTAACTCATAAATATTATTTGCTTGAAGTAAAGGTATAACTTCTTTTAAATTATTTACTATTTCATTTGACATTTTTGTATAAGAAGCCATCTTTAGAAATAACTAAAATACCTGATTCAATCAACGTGAGTAAACTGATCAACGAAAGCGAAAAGCTGTACTCCTTATATACCCCTCCAAGAAAAAAAGGGATGAAAATAGTTGAATAAAAGGCTATATGTATATACACACATACATCTAGAAGAAAAAAGTAGAGAGAAACGAATGAATAAAAGAAGATAAAAGACCTACGAGAAGTAATTTTCATATAATATTTATATCTAGTGCATTATTGCAATTAGTACATACTACAAAATGTTCAACCAAAAAATCATCCAAATCATCAAAATTAAAAAACGACCTATTTACTAATACTTCATCATCAATTATAACATTTCTATTGATTGCACAATAGATGCAGTAGGGTTCAGTATTTGAAATTATGTAGTGGAATGATATTTTTATTTCAAAGTTATCGTCATCTTCATTATCGGAATCTGTATCAATCACTGCATAGTCCAAGTGTATGTTCATATCCTCATCTTCATCATAATCAGACTCAGGAATTTCTTCATCATCATCGCAAAATAAATGTAATATATCAAGATATTCCCGCAAAGAAGCAATACGATTTATCCCTCTTCTTATATCATCTTCCAAAGTATTAGATGTAGCACTTCTTTCCGAATTTATTGAACGAAAGTAGATTTGGCTATTAGATTTTGGGGCCATTGAAATTCCTGAGCTAGAAAAGTAAAATTGTACATGAAAGGGGGTGTATTACGCTGATACTTAAAGATCAGTCAGTTTTCTCAAGTGGCAGTTATTAATTTGTATCTACCTACCTTCTATTAATTTTCAAATTTTCCTTAGGTATTTCAAAAGCTTAAGAAATAAATAACTGATAATTGTATCATTTTTACAACTGTATTTATACTAATTTCCATCATTTATTTTTGGTGCGGTTACCATTTTCCTGTAAATTTATTCTAACGAAAAAAAAGAAAACAAAGCGTTTTGCGGCTTTATTTTATGTATAGAATCTTTGTTCATATATGAGAAATTTAATTACAGTTAAATTGCTTAATTTCTATTTCTCATGAAATTTTTATCAAAAGTTGCGGCTTCTAATTTTTGGCATAACAGGATATAGTGGTTTGAAAACGAATTGACTTGAATTTCTCATGAATTTTTTATTCAAAAGTTGTGGTTGCGGGTCGCTTACTAAAATAGATGATGGGAATTTTACGCTCTAAATTTGTTAACCACAATTGATTAGATTTCATTGCATTTATAAAAATTTGGCAATTTATGATTGATGTCTAATTAGTTTAAATCGAGCAGTTGTACGTTATTCTTATCAGTTTCGTATTCTGGTCATCGAGCCAGTTTCATACGTGTTATCACCATTATGAATTTCAAGGCCAGTTTTACGCTAAATTTATTATTCGAAAAGTCTGGGGTCAGTTTTCTTATCAACCTCGTATTGCGGTCATAGAACTATTCTCATACGAATACATTATGCTGCCGGCGCAATTCTTATCAGCGATAAAACGTCATTATGCCAAAAAATATTTTTTTAGAAATTATCTCTGGTGAGGTAAAATAAAATAATCAACTTTAACAATTATTGCTTACTGTGTTTTAATGAATGTTAAGAAGTTCGAGTTGTGCGTTAGTAAAGATCAGCTACAATTATTGTGTGTGGGTATTAACAAAAAATAAATGTGTAGGTGTGTGTGTGTGTGTGTGTGTGTGTGTGTGTGTTTGTAAGGTCGGAGTATAAATTTTTTTTCAGAAATACCACCCCCAAAAAGCTATGTCGGTTCTAAACCAATTTTTATCGAAATTTTTCTAAGTCCAAATGTCATTTCTGGACTTAGAAAAATTTCGATCAAAAGTGGTCTAGAACCGACATAGCTATACTACTCAGTTGATATTGACATTTGCATAATTTTAATTATATTGTTTAAAATTTACATAACATAATAATATTCGAAATTTTTCTGAATTCTTGATTGTTGATTAGGAGAAATTCTATTGGCGGCTTGTATTATAATCTACAAAGTCACCTTAGGTTTTTTTCTACTTTTCAATCAATATCATCTTATTTCACTTTAATGTTTATTCAGATTCTCCTGAGCGGCCAATAGCATCAATTTAATCATATCAAGTGCGGCACTTGTGTTTAGTAGCTACAGCATTAGCGAGCAATGTATCTCCACAACCTGGAGGACCTAGAAGAAGAGCTCATTTTGGAACTTTTGCTTCTAGTTTTTGATACTTATCTAGATTTTTTAGATAATCAACTAAATCCATAAATTCTTGTTTTGCTACTTGCTACTTGCTACTATCTACTACTTGCCAGCAATATCTTTGAAAAGAACTCCTTTATCACCTTCGAATGGATCAACTAAAGTGAATTTTGCTCTTCCCACTTCAGTCTGAAAAAAAGTAATTATGTCTTTCTATTATTGTTTATGTTTCGTTTTGCTATAATATGTATCTACTGTGTAACTCGCTATGATCTGCCCAACGCTGGGTGCTCAAAAAAAAATGTTTATGTTTATATTCTATTCTAAGTTGAGTGAAAATAAAAATACAAAACTGTCCATATTTATGGGACTTTTTATTTCTCGAAACCTTGCCATGTGACATAAAAATGGTAAAGATGAGCCGAGCCGTTCTGTAATATCGCTATGTTGGTCGTATGAGATTGCAATTCCTTAAAATGGAATAGAATATTAAGTCGAATCATCACAAGATGACCGACGAGATTGCCTTCAGATACTCCTATGCGTTTCTCCTTCTCTGCGGAGGTTTTGTTCAAATTTTGTTGCTTCCATAATCGCCATATGATAGATATTTAATTCCACCTAACTTCAGTTAAGGGATTTCAATGAATTTATTTCATTATACCTTCCTTCCTTTAATTACAACATCATCTTGAATTATTGTTCCCATTTCCATATCAGCGCTAATTTTAAGTTCCTTAACTTCTCCTGCAGCTAATGTGTTGAGAGAATTCATTCCAATTATAGCCTAAGTGACGTAATGTGATAAGTCTACTATTAAAGTTCTAAGTAGCTTTTGTTACTTCTGGGTTCCTTCATGGGTATATATCTGATGAAATGAAAGACATCGTCCTCTTTATTTTGATTCTTAGAGTATAACAGAGTTCCAAAATAACAAAAGAATCATCCATTGTCCATAAGTCTTCCACTTTAACTCCGTCAAATTTTGCAAATTCTCGAATAAGTTCCGTGATAATAACTGGATAACTTTCAATTAAACACCAATTTACATCACTTTCAGTTGGATTTACTCAAAAATAATAATAATAATCGTAATCGTAGTACAATCATTGATAAATAACTATTAACTAATTATTAATAAGTAGCTTTTTGCAAAGTTATTATTCAACATCCACCGAATTGATTAACAAATTTCTCAATGCAAAATTGACATAACCTGAAATCAAATGCTGGCAAACATTTTTATTTATCTACGAGCCACACTATCAAAAGACCTCAAATTTTATATGGCTTACGAGGCATACATGCTTGCTACAAAACTAGGTCGCAAGCATGTATTGTGCATTTTAGAGAGCATGCTATCTACTTTTGACACATATGTTTCCCAATGGTTCCTTCCATTTTCCTCTTATTTAAGAAAAAATATTTGAGGTTATGTGAGAAAGTTTTAGGTTATGTTCAATTTGATGCCACTGAAGGGTTTTCAGTTGCATGTTCTAAGTTGGGCTACTGTAGAATATACTGTGCTATATATATATTTTCGATTTAATAATAGCATTTACATAATTATACAGCTAATCTAGTGTAACTATATATATATATCCTCGATTTAATAATAACATTTACGTAACTATACATCTAATCTAATGGAGTCTTTGTCCGTGTATACTTTGGATAATAATTTTTCTTACGGACTCTATATATATATATCTATATACCTACCTTTAATGATGTACATACTTACCCGTATCTAGTAATAAGGGCCTTACGTAGGATTTTCTTTTATTGACATTCTTTTTCTATAACTATATATATATTTTCGATTTAATAGCATATTTACGTAACTATACAGCTAATTTAGTAAAATCTTTGTCCGTGTATATTTTGCGAAACATTTTTTTAGCTGTCTCTATATATATATCTATATACATACTTAATGCTATATGCTTATGTAGTTTTATAATTCAATGGTATTCTTACGTATATACCTTTTTATTGTAATCACGCTATATATTTTTATAATTTAATGGTATACTTACCTAGAGACCTATGTATGTACTTACCTTGAATTGAGGATATTTTTTCTTGATAATTATAACGTAAAAATGAAATCTTCAACGTTTTAATTCTTCCTTTACTATCCTGGAGCCCTCTCACATAAGATGAAGGTCGTCTAGGCTCGCCTAGTCTCTCTCTATTTTTTCAGGTCAATTAGGGACTCTGAAGAATTACGCCCCTCAGAGTCAGATGGGAGGCGGGGGCAGGCAAAGAAGGCAGAACATCTGCGCCTCAAAGGTATACAGGTAAGTGACGAAATTTTTTTTGATTATGGCTGACGGCAGCGGCAGGTTTTTTGTGGAACATCCCCACACTCTCCGCCAATAGCTGAGGCGAACTAGTGTGCCGCCCTGCAGTCAACGCTGCCCGTCGAGTGATCTGTCAGGTCATGCTGGCAGTCGGGACTTTACGTCCCAAGCAAATCACTCATCATAGTTCCATAACAAAAATGGCGCCCAACGTGGGGCCACCTCAGTCAACTTCGGTGTTCAAATGTGTTTGACACTGGGGACTGAGGCTACTTGAGATATGGATATTTGGTTTCTAGCTAAATCGTCTGACTCGGTAGTCTCATATCTAGTGGAGAACACATGTGGACCTGAAGTTTGATTGTTTTGTTGAAAAATTTTTCTGTAGAGAACGTCAAGTTTTTAAAAGTTTTTGAATTTTTTTGAATTTTGTTTGAATTGATCTTTCCCGCTGGCCTTCTGTCATGGAAATGGTAGGTGGCCTCACACAATTTTTTGTGTGAGCTCTCACGGAGACATGTCTCTGTTGGCCAACTGGCTGGACAGAGTTATGAATCTGTGAGACGACTTTTTGGCTTCCAGCTAACTAGTTGACCATATTCATGACTCTGCCCGGTTGGAAGGTTAGCTGGACATGACAATCAGGTGAGGAGGAAGGAAGGAGTTGTTGGAGGATGGAAGTGATGCTGGAGACCTTCAGTAATCAGGAGTTGGCATACTGCTAACTGCCTGGCTGAAGAATCTCTAGTACCATTTTCAGTCCCTAGCTTCTCCAACCCGACTGTTCCCAGATTTCTGTGGGAACTCCACATTTTTTTCATTGCACATTCACGTCGCTTGCCTGTATAAATTTTCTGACCTGTGAGGAGGGGAAGCGACCTGAAGACCTCTTATGGTGAGAGTTAGCTCCTGGGGGAGTGAAGGAGAAATTCCATGATTTGAAATTTTTTTTGGAAACGTATTGAGCGAACTTTGGAACGAAAATTGTTGCTCGATCAAAATTTCTCGTAGCTTGATTAGTAACATTCTGCTAATGTCTTCGAATATTTGATTTTTTGTTTGAAATTTTTGATGATCTCTCCGAACTGTTGATAAGACGAACTTTCGATAATAACATGATTTTTTGCTGAAATTTTAGTATCCAGTCTTAATCTTCGAACGTTTGGGAAGATTTTTTTTTGAAATTGTAGTATATCATCCCGACCTTCGACTTTGGCATAGTATTCCTTTGGGGTATACATTTTATTTTCTCTCGACTTGACTTACGACTAAATTCAGTATGGCTACAGTACCTCCAGTGCCGAACGGTGTGACTATGTTGCCTGAACCATGCACTATCTGTACAGATACGAGCTGGTCAGCCGAACAGAAGCCTGTCATGACCATGTGTGGACATGTCTTTCATGAGGCATGTATACAGACCTGGATAGGTGAACATTCCAGTTGCCCTAACTGTAGACGTCACCTCACGCCACAGGACCTCACTGGTTACACTGGTGCCTTTCCTAAAAGACCGAAGAAGGCGAAGCCCGCGAAGTCGGCTAGTCGCGATTCATTGCCGATCTTCGACTTACCACCACCGAATCGACGATCTCTATCACCAGGAATGCCCGATTTGCACTCAAGGACTTTTGTCAACCCGAGTCCTCGACGACATAGTTCAGTGCGTACAGCTCAAGACCACACCTCAGCCGCTACGGATGCGCTGATGGCATGCCTACGCCTACAAATGCAAAACCTAATACGAGAAGGTCTCGAACAGAGCCTCAATGGTTTGCGGACTGACTTAACGAATAGTATCCGACAACAAGTAGCAGCAGCAATGTCACCAATGGACTTTGCACGACCTCCTTCGTCCAGGGGTAATCCAAGACCATCGAACGATTTCCCCAATCTGAGGAGACAATCGTTTCAGAGACCACCATCACCTTTTGGTCAGCCTTTTGGTCAGCCTACTAGTCAGCCCAGACCGAACTTTGTCCCACCTCAACCACCTCCACATATTCGTCTTCCTGCAAATATAGGACAGCGACGATCAGGCAGTCCTATCAGAAGATGCAACCATAACGGCAACAACTCAGAGCTCTCTGTGGATGAATTCATTTTTAGAGTCGAAGCGCTCACGCACTCTGCTCTAGAAGGGGATTTTGATCTCCTGGTCAGAAACATGCTTACGTTATTAACAGGACCAGCGAAGGACTGGTACTGGTCGATATTACGGCATAACCCTTTTCCAACTTGGGAATTTATCAAAACGGGATTGTCCATCGAATGGGGAGTGCCCAAGGATGATCTAAAAATACGATTACAGCTGATGTCTCGAAAGCAAAAGCCTGGTGAACTATTCGCTATGTATCACCATCATTTAGGGTTGCTGCGTGATCAGCTACAGAACGCCATGCCAGACCAAGAGTTTCTGGAGATTGTCAAATCGAACTTATTGCCTGAGATTCAGGAAAAAATATGCCTGCATCCCACCGATACGATAGGACAGCTGAGATCGCTTGTTGCTCGTATGCAAGCTACGCAGATACGAATTGCGACAGCTGGTAGTTGGAACCCTTACCGGAACCAACTGGCAGTAGCAACAGGCAGTGACAACAGCCTAGGTGACGTGTCGAGCATTTCGGCCAAACACACTATTGTATGCTGGAATTGTGACCAGTCCGGTCACTTTTATCAAGACTGCAGGCAAGAGAGACAAGTTGTGTTCTGCTATGGATGTGGACGCAAAAATGTTTTCAAGCCTGATTGCCGCTATTGTAGACAAAAACGAGAGACGGGTCGGGAATACCACCACCTCTTTCCGACCAGCGTCAACCTCACAAGCAGCAACTGCAACGAACCCTCCAGTTCAAGCCTCGAACAAGGAGGAAGGTCCGCTCCATTAGCAGACCACAATGACGAATCCTTGCAATGTCCCCTGATATCATTCAGTGATTCTGATGATATCAGTAAAACACGTGATAGTACGAACACTCCAAGGATAGAGACGGAGAACTTGATAGACTTCTCCGCAGATCTTCAAACTCCCATTTCCACTTCTGGGGAGCCCATGACATTATTAGACACTTCTTTGGAAGAGTCTTCAATTTTCGATGTCCCGATAACACCTACAGCACCTTTAGTTGACAAAGTTATTGAGCAGGAGGTTTGGCCTCATGACATTTCTACATTAAAACGGCCACCAAGCTCTGTTATGACGAGTGGGCGTGAGCCTCTTTTACATCCGCTGACGCCGTATCATACGCGTTTGCAGAAATACAACGCAGTAAGAGACCGAATCTTCTCCTCGGTGACAGAGTTAGCTGAAATCGTGTTTCCTGACTTGAATATTAGACCGAAAAAGAAACGTTCGTTGGCGGGAATACTGTCGACGGATGAGATTAGAGAGGAAAAAACTGGCACAGATTTCCGCGTCGATGCCAGACGACATTCGACCGTACGCCGAAGTAAAGCTGCTCGGGCGAACTGAGCCTGGACTACTTGATAATAGTGCCACTGTCAGTATTCTAGGTCAGGGAGCTCTAGAGAAGCTTGCAGAAGCAGATGTCGAATGGAAGAAGTATCGGACACAGGTCCAAGTAGCAAATGGTGCCATGACGACTGTGCATGGTCATGTGAACTTGGATGTCACTTTCCGTGATAAGACCCAAAACGTGCGTTTTTACGTGGTTCCTGGGCTCACACAGGCACTATATCTGGGAATAGACTTCTGGCGTCTATTTGGGTTGGCTCCAGATGTCCTGGGTATAGTCGCAGAAGTGAATCCAAGTGTAATAGCTACCTCTGACACCGACTGCCATATTCTTTCTAGTCTCGATCAACAACGCTCAGAAGCCACCAAACAGCTATTCCCCTCTTTCGCCTCTCTAGGCCTGGGAAAAACATCATTGGGCACTCACAAGATTGAAACGAATGACGCAGCTCCGATAAAACAACGCTTTTATCCGATATCGCCGGCAGTACAAAGTTTGATGGATGCCGAATTAGAGCGAATGCTATCGCTGGGTGCGATAGAGGAGAGCCAGAGTCCTTGGAGCTCTCCAGTTGCTCTGGTAAGGAAGCCTGGAAAGGTCCGGCTTTGTTTTGACGCCAGGAAGGTCAACTCTGTTACGAAGAAGGATGCCTATCCGCTTCCGCAGATAGACACACTTCTGAGTCGACTTCTTCCGGCAAACTACATTACGAGGATGGACCTGAAAGACGCTTTCTGGCAGATCCCACTAGATGCTGATTCCAGAGAGAAGACCGCTTTTACAGTACCTGGTCATCCTCTCTATCAGTACACAGTGATGCCATTCGGCCTATGCAACGCTCCACAAATGATGTGCCGCCTCATGGATAAAGTCATTCCTTTCGATCTTCGTGAGAACGTTCTCGTCTATCTAGTCGATTTAATAATTCTGTCATCAGACTTTGACTCGCATCTCACGCTACTATCCCGTATAGCGGATTATTTGAGGAAAGCTGGCCTCACTATCAACGTCGAGAAGAGCAAGTTTTGTATCAAAGAGACCAAATACTTGGGTTTTATTGTCGGAAAGGGAGGTATGAGAACTGACCTTGACAAAATGTCAGCTATAGTTGACTATCCGTCACCTAAAACTGTTCGGCAGGCCCGACGCCTACTAGGTATGGCGGGATGGTATAGACGGTTCATCCCGAACTATGCTGACTTGACTGCCTTGAAAAACCCTAGTCAGTTCAAATGGACACCTGAAGCCCAGACGTCTCTTGATCTTCTCAAGCCGTTGAATTATTCTCGAATGGACAAACATTGGATTTTCTCTTAAAACGACTATGTTTACTTATTCATCATGAAGCACTTTGTCATTTAGGCGTAGCTACGTGCTACGAAATTTTGCGAAAATCGTATTGGTTTCCCAATATGAAGGGAAAAATTAAGAACTATATAGTAAGTTGCCTTAAATGTATACGTTTTTCCCCTGCATCCGGAAAGAAGGAAGTAACTCTTCATAGTATTCCTAAAGGAAGCTTACCTTTTGAGGTGATACATATTGACCACTATGGTCCACTTCCGCCCACGAAGGCAAGGAAAAAGTATTTATTTATAGTTATAGATCCGTTTACGAAATTTGTGAAGTTGTACGACGTGTCCTCTACTGCCACTAAGGAGGTTGTAGGTTGCTTAGTTAGCTACTTTAATACCTATAGCAGACCAAGTAAGATTATTTCCGACCGTGGTAGCTGTTTCGTTTCAAAGGACTTCCAGGACTTTACGTCTCAAAATAATATCCAGCATATTAAGGTGGCTACGCAGAGCCCGCAATCGAATGGTCAAGTGGAAAGAGTGAATCGGGTTATCACACCTATGCTTGCGAAATCTGGTAACGCCGGTACTTGCGGAGACTGGCATAAATATTTGGAAAAAATTGAATTTGCATTGAACAACACAGTTTGCCGAAGTACTGGGTTCAGCCCTAGTATGCTTTTGTTTGGCGTAAACCAGAAGGGAGAGGTGCGCGATATTGTGTTAGAATTCCTTCAAAAGTTGAATGATTCGGTAGGGTCGCGTAATCTTGGCACTGTTAGAGCAAAGGCCAAAGAAAATATGAGTAAAAGTGCGTCTCACATAAACAGTATTACGATAAGTTGCACAAACGTCCGCAAGTTTATAAGCTTGGTGATTACGTAATGATACGAAATGTGGTGACTGTTCCAGGTGTAAATCAGAAGCCACTGGCGAAATATAAGGGTCCGTACGAGATTATCAAAATCTTACCAAATGATCGGTATGTTATTAAAGATGTGCCGGGCTTGCAAATTTCGAGATTACCCTATGAAGGTATTTGTACACCTTTTAATATGAGGTCTTATGCGATAAAATGTAATTAAAGTTATCACAATAATAATTGTTAATGTGCGGGGTGGTGTGACTGCTGGGATTTGTCCAAAGACTCTAGTCATATGTTTTTTTTTGGCAAAAGTTGAGATGCACTTATGGACAAGGCAATTAAATCTTAACTTCATAATTATGTTATTGGTATATTGTGCTATGAATTTTATGGTTATGTAGGTAGCAATGCTCTATTTTTATGATAATCTAAACGTTAAGTAGATGAAGCTTGTATGTTATGGTTATGAAGAGCATGGTGTGTACAGGGTTATCCATCCTATCCTGGGCTTAAGGTAGGACTTATGTAAATTTATGTACTTATTCTGGGTGAGGCTTACTTAGCTTTTATAGACACATTTTTTGGACGCAACTCTATGTGTATTATGTATCGATATAGCCCTGTAGTCCTTGTAACGTACTATATTATTATGTAATTTTAGGACATACGTATTCGTAAGAAATTCAGGAGAAGTATTAATGGTTGTGGACATTTTTATATAAGGATGATACGATATGTTCCAGTCCATCGATCAGAGTGTTAATGTTAATTGATATATTATACTTTTGTTAAGCACTAGTTTCTAACTCGTTCATTTCGTTGAAAAACATGTTTTGAATGATTGTTGTAAGGTTTGATGAAACATCTAGTAGTTTTAGTAATCGAGGCGATTATGCGTACAGGATGGCCGAGTTGTAGGTCGTAGTTGTCGATGCATCATCAAACTAACAAGCAAAGTATGCTATGTAAAGTATATTTTTCATCGAAGTAGGTTTGGGTTAATAAAAACGAACTGTCACCGACTCGACAAAAAATAAATGAAGAGAGAAGAACAAAAGGAATAGCGTTTTATTTAATTGAGTTCTTTGCACCCAGCCACGTAAATTATCTAAACCCTACAGTACACGTTTACTACCTTGATATTTTTGTCTTGAATGACAAAGTCCAAGGTAAAAGCGAAGCCTGGGAAGATATCTGTATAGACAGGAGACGATAGTGTAAATTTGTTGGATACAATGATTGCCACCCCTGAGCCTCGGCGAGGCGCAGGTGTGGCAAGCATTGCATAGCCAGTGTGTAAATAAGCATAGCGCTCAAGTTGTGTATATGTGTCTTGTGTAAAGTTCGTCTCCTGTAGAAACGCGATGTCTATATCGAACATTTTGACATGTTCGATAGTGCTGTGTAAGCTTGTATGTGCACTTAAACCCCCGGTGTTGATAGAACCTATCTTACACATTCAAAGAGATGAAAAGCTCAAACGATGAATGTTCGACATCTACTGACGAGGAGAATCGGCCAAGCCATGCTCCTGAAGCAACTCCTCCACCTTCCTATGGAGACGATCTAACCGAGCTACATGGTTGTACTTCCTCCTCTTTTTGGACTCCTGTTGTAGGATTTGAAGCTGAGGAAGTAACAACTCTGGCCTCTCCAGCTCCCTTACAAGAATGCTCCAGATTTTATCTGAGTTCTTCTTGTACTGGAGCTGGCCAAGAATTTCAGAGATCTTCTCCCTAGGAATGTTTTCCATCCCCTTCGTGACCTCAAATTGGCTACCAGACGAAATGGTGCTACCACACGACTCGTAGCCACTGAAGCTCGAGAGACCAGTCTCATCCAAACCGGTCATTTCGCAGTCCGAAAGCCGTTCTAGAGATGCTTCCGCCTCCCTCACAGTAACCTTCGAACCGGGGCACCACTATAGCCCTCCTCCGAGTGGGGCCGTTTTGGAGCGACTGGCTTTGCTGGCTCTGGAGGAGGCAGCATCGCCCGGTCCACCTTCGTCTTCCTCCTCGTCCTATTTTTTTTCCTAAATGGCTACTCGACTCCTCGTCGGAAGTAGCCGTGTTTTCACGTGGCGACGTGGCACCGTTTATAGCCATAATTTCTTTTTCCTCTGAGAAAACTTCAGGCACCTTAACCACTGGCTGCTCCAAAATAGCAGGATGAGTGCCGGGAGAAGACTCCTTCTCCGGAGCCACTACTGTAGCAGTGGTTTCCTTCGAAAGGGCCCTCTCATCAGCCTTCTTCTCCTGGGGCAGTCAGTGCCCTACCAAATGGCAAGCATGGCATTTCGCTTCGGTGCCAACGTCTATCCAGTATCTCGAGCCGGATATGCTCAGGTAAAAGCCTGACGGAAGCGTACACCCCTTATTTAAAGTGATGGACGCTTCCCGGCTAGTACCGAAGATACCCCGCCCGAGACCCTCGTCCCCAATTTTAATGGGAATGGCGCGAACCTTTCCATGAACCTTCCCGAATCTCCCAGGGATATTCGAGAGGTCTTCATGTTGGGCTCGCATAGGGACCCGCGAAAACACGACTTTCGTGGGCTTCTCTTTTACCGGGAATGGAACGAGGTGTCTACCCTCCACCGCGATGCCCTCAAGCATAAGCTTGGTAGCGCTTTCGAGGGTCGTGGTGTACACCTCGCCCATTCCTCCAGCTATAATCCCCATGGAAAATAGCTGATCGCAGGAGATGACGCCGAAGATTGCCTTCAGGTATGCAGACTGAGGACATCCTCTGATGTGCTCAAGCTGCATACCGTAGCTCTCATCCTGCCATCTCCTGTCGAAACAGCCCTGGACGCCCGCACTGGTCTTGGGTCGAGGCTTACCCGCGTCCAATGGGGCTGGACGAGGAGTGATGCCTTTATTCAAAATGTCTATTGTAGAAGCTGTTCTATTGTGGAAGCCGTTTCGACAACTTCCGATAATTGCGGACGTTGTCCTTTTACTTCAGGTGCTGCTGGGGTAGCCGCCATTGTAGCAGCAGACGTTCCAGGTACTTCTCGGGCTGCATCCGCTGCCCTGGTTACTGTCCGCTTTACGGCCTCTTGAGTAGGGCCCTTAATGGCCTTTTCTGTGGGCCCTTGGTTATTTTTTTCGGAAGAAGAGTAATGAGTCTTCTTCTTCCGAAAAAAATAACCAAGGGCCCACAGAAAAGGCCATTAAGGGCCCTACTCAAGAGGCCGTAAAGCGGACAGTAACCAGGGCAGCGGATGCAGCCCGAGAAGTACCTGGAACGTCTGCTGCTACAATGGCGGCTACCCCAGCAGCACCTGAAGTAAAAGGACAACGTCCGCAATTATCGGAAGTTGTCGAAACGGCTTCCACAATAGAACAGCTTCTACAATAGACATTTTGAATAAAGGCATCACTCCTCGTCCAGCCCCATTGGACGCGGGTAAGCCTCGACCCAAGACCAGTGCGGGCGTCCAGGGCTGTTTCGACAGGAGATGGCAGGATGAGAGCTACGGTATGCAGCTTGAGCACATCAGAGGATGTCCTCAGTCTGCATACCTGAAGGCAATCTTCGGCGTCATCTCCTGCGATCAGCTATTTTCCATGGGGATTATAGCTGGAGGAATGGGCGAGGTGTACACCACGACCCTCGAAAGCGCTACCAAGCTTATGCTTGAGGGCATCGCGGTGGAGGGTAGACACCTCGTTCCATTCCCGGTAAAAGAGAAGCCCACGAAAGTCGTGTTTTCGCGGGTCCCTATGCGAGCCCAACATGAAGACCTCTCGAATATCCCTGGGAGATTCGGGAAGGTTCATGGAAAGGTTCGCGCCATTCCCATTAAAATTGGGGACGAGGGTCTCGGGCGGGGTATCTTCGGTACTAGCCGGGAAGCGTCCATCACTTTAAATAAGGGGTGTACGCTTCCGTCAGGCTTTTACCTGAGCATATCCGGCTCGAGATACTGGATAGACGTTGGCACCGAAGCGAAATGCCATGCTTGCCATTTGGTAGGGCACTGACTGCCCCAGGAGAAGAAGGCTGATGAGAGGGCCCTTTCGAAGGAAACCACTGCTACAGTAGTGGCTCCGGAGAAGGAGTCTTCTCCCGGCACTCATCCTGCTATTTTGGAGCAGCCAGTGGTTAAGGTGCCTGAAGTTTTCTCAGAGGAAAAAGAAATTATGGCTATAAACGGTGCCACGTCGCCACGTGAAAACACGGCTACTTCCGACGAGGAGTCGAGTAGCCATTTAGGAAAAAAAATAGGACGAGGAGGAAGACGAAGGTGGACCGGGCGATGCTGCCTCCTCCAGAGCCAGCAAAGCCAGTCGCTCCAAAACGGCCCCACTCGGAGGAGGGCTATAGTGGTGCCCCGGTTCGAAGGTTACTGTGAGGGAGGCGGAAGCATCTCTAGAACGGCTTTCGGACTGCGAAATGACCGGTTTGGATGAGACTGGTCTCTCGAGCTTCAGTGGCTACGAGTCGTGTGGTAGCACCATTTCGTCTGGTAGCCAATTTGAGGTCACGAAGGGGATGGAAAACATTCCTAGGGAGAAGATCTCTGAAATTCTTGGCCAGCTCCAGTACAAGAAGAACTCAGATAAAATCTGGAGCATTCTTGTAAGGGAGCTGGAGAGGCCAGAGTTGTTACTTCCTCAGCTTCAAATCCTACAACAGGAGTCCAAAAAGAGGAGGAAGTACAACCATGTAGCTCGGTTAGATCGTCTCCATAGGAAGGTGGAGGAGTTGCTTCAGGAGCATGGCTTGGCCGATTCTCCTCGTCAGTAGATGTCGAACATTCATCGTTTGAGCTTTTCATCTCTTTGAATGTGTAAGATAGGTTCTATCAACACCGGGGGTTTAAGTGCACATACAAGCTTACACAGCACTATCGAACATGTCAAAATGTTCGATATAGACATCGCGTTTCTACAGGAGACGAACTTTACACAAGACACATATACACAACTTGAGCGCTATGCTTATTTACACACTGGCTATGCAATGCTTGCCACACCTGCGCCTCGCCGAGGCTCAGGGGTGGCAATCATTGTATCCAACAAATTTACACTATCGTCTCCTGTCTATACAGATATCTTCCCAGGCTTCGCTTTTACCTTGGACTTTGTCATTCAAGACAAAAATATCAAGGTAGTAAACGTGTACTGTAGGGTTTAGATAATTTACGTGGCTGGGTGCAAAGAACTCAATTAAATAAAACGCTATTCCTTTTGTTCTTCTCTCTTCATTTATTTTTTGTCGAGTCGGTGACAGTTCGTTTTTATTAACCCAAACCTACTTCGATGAAAAATATACTTTACATAGCATACTTTGCTTGTTAGTTTGATGATGCATCGACAACTACGACCTACAACTCGGCCATCCTGTACGCATAATCGCCTCGATTACTAAAACTACTAGATGTTTCATCAAACCTTACAACAATCATTCAAAACATGTTTTTCAACGAAATGAACGAGTTAGAAACTAGTGCTTAACAAAAGTATAATATATCAATTAACATTAACACTCTGATCGATGGACTGGAACATATCGTATCATCCTTATATAAAAATGTCCACAACCATTAATACTTCTCCTGAATTTCTTACGAATACGTATGTCCTAAAATTACATAATAATATAGTACGTTACAAGGACTACAGGGCTATATCGATACATAATACACATAGAGTTGCGTCCAAAAAATGTGTCTATAAAAGCTAAGTAAGCCTCACCCAGAATAAGTACATAAATTTACATAAGTCCTACCTTAAGCCCAGGATAGGATGGATAACCCTGTACACACCATGCTCTTCATAACCATAACATACAAGCTTCATCTACTTAACGTTTAGATTATCATAAAAATAGAGCATTGCTACCTACATAACCATAAAATTCATAGCACAATATACCAATAACATAATTATGAAGTTAAGATTTAATTGCCTTGTCCATAAGTGCATCTCAACTTTTGCCAAAAAAAAACATATGACTAGAGTCTTTGGACAAATCCCAGCAGTCACACCACCCCGCACATTAACAATTATTATTGTGATAACTTTAATTACATTTTATCGCATAAGACCTCATATTAAAAGGTGTACAAATACCTTCATAGGGTAATCTCGAAATTTGCAAGCCCGGCACATCTTTAATAACATACCGATCATTTGGTAAGATTTTGATAATCTCGTACGGACCCTTATATTTCGCCAGTGGCTTCTGATTTACACCTGGAACAGTCACCACATTTCGTATCATTACGTAATCACCAAGCTTATAAACTTGCGGACGTTTGTGCAACTTATCGTAATACTGTTTATGTGAGACGCACTTTTACTCATATTTTCTTTGGCCTTTGCTCTAACAGTGCCAAGATTACGCGACCCTACCGAATCATTCAACTTTTGAAGGAATTCTAACACAATATCGCGCACCTCTCCCTTCTGGTTTACGCCAAACAAAAGCATACTAGGGCTGAACCCAGTACTTCGGCAAACTGTGTTGTTCAATGCAAATTCAATTTTTTCCAAATATTTATGCCAGTCTCCGCAAGTACCGGCGTTACCAGATTTCGCAAGCATAGGTGTGATAACCCGATTCACTCTTTCCACTTGACCATTCGATTGCGGGCTCTGCGTAGCCACCTTAATATGCTGGATATTATTTTGAGACGTAAAGTCCTGGAAGTCCTTTGAAACGAAACAGCTACCACGGTCGGAAATAATCTTACTTGGTCTGCTATAGGTATTAAAGTAGCTAACTAAGCAACCTACAACCTCCTTAGTGGCAGTAGAGGACACGTCGTACAACTTCACAAATTTCGTAAACGGATCTATAACTATAAATAAATACTTTTTCCTTGCCTTCGTGGGCGGAAGTGGACCATAGTGGTCAATATGTATCACCTCAAAAGGTAAGCTTCCTTTAGGAATACTATGAAGAGTTACTTCCTTCTTTCCGGATGCAGGGGAAAAACGTATACATTTAAGGCAACTTACTATATAGTTCTTAATTTTTCCCTTCATATTGGGAAACCAATACGATTTTCGCAAAATTTCGTAGCACGTAGCTACGCCTAAATGACAAAGTGCTTCATGATGAATAAGTAAACATAGTCGTTTTAAGAGAAAATCCAATGTTTGTCCATTCGAGAATAATTCAACGGCTTGAGAAGATCAAGAGACGTCTGGGCTTCAGGTGTCCATTTGAACTGACTAGGGTTTTTCAAGGCAGTCAAGTCAGCATAGTTCGGGATGAACCGTCTATACCATCCCGCCATACCTAGTAGGCGTCGGGCCTGCCGAACAGTTTTAGGTGACGGATAGTCAACTATAGCTGACATTTTGTCAAGGTCAGTTCTCATACCTCCCTTTCCGACAATAAAACCCAAGTATTTGGTCTCTTTGATACAAAACTTGCTCTTCTCGACGTTGATAGTGAGGCCAGCTTTCCTCAAATAATCCGCTATACGGGATAGTAGCGTGAGATGCGAGTCAAAGTCTGATGACAGAATTATTAAATCGACTAGATAGACGAGAACGTTCTCACGAAGATCGAAAGGAATGACTTTATCCATGAGGCGGCACATCATTTGTGGAGCGTTGCATAGGCCGAATGGCATCACTGTGTACTGATAGAGAGGATGACCAGGTACTGTAAAAGCGGTCTTCTCTCTGGAATCAGCATCTAGTGGGATCTGCCAGAAAGCGTCTTTCAGGTCCATCCTCGTAATGTAGTTTGCCGGAAGAAGTCGACTCAGAAGTGTGTCTATCTGCGGAAGCGGATAGGCATCCTTCTTCGTAACAGAGTTGACCTTCCTGGCGTCAAAACAAAGCCGGACCTTTCCAGGCTTCCTTACCAGAGCAACTGGAGAGCTCCAAGGACTCTGGCTCTCCTCTATCGCACCCAGCGATAGCATTCGCTCTAATTCGGCATCCATCAAACTTTGTACTGCCGGCGATATCGGATAAAAGCGTTGTTTTATCGGAGCTGCGTCATTCGTTTCAATCTTGTGAGTGCCCAATGATGTTTTTCCCAGGCCTAGAGAGGCGAAAGAGGGGAATAGCTGTTTGGTGGCTTCTGAGCGTTGTTGATCGAGACTAGAAAGAATATGGCAGTCGGTGTCAGAGGTAGCTATTACACTTGGATTCACTTCTGCGACTATACCCAGGACATCTGGAGCCAACCCAAATAGACGCCAGAAGTCTATTCCCAGATATAGTGCCTGTGTGAGCCCAGGAACCACGTAAAAACGCACGTTTTGGGTCTTATCACGGAAAGTGACATCCAAGTTCACATGACCATGCACAGTCGTCATGGCACCATTTGCTACTTGGACCTGTGTCCGATACTTCTTCCATTCGACATCTGCTTCTGCAAGCTTCTCTAGAGCTCCCTGACCTAGAATACTGACAGTGGCACTATTATCAAGTAGTCCAGGCTCAGTTCGCCCGAGCAGCTTTACTTCGGCGTACGGTCGAATGTCGTCTGGCATCGACGCGGAAATCTGTGCCAGTTTTTTCCTCTCTAATCTCATCCGTCGACAGTATTCCCGCCAACGAACGTTTCTTTCCCCATGGAAAATAGCTGATCGCAGGAGATGACGCCGAAGATTGCCTTCAGGTATGCAGACTGAGGACATCCTCTGATGTGCTCAAGCTGCATACCGTAGCTCTCATCCTGCCATCTCCTGTCGAAACAGCCCTGGACGCCCGCACTGGTCTTGGGTCGAGGCTTACCCGCGTCCAATGGGGCTGGACGAGGAGTGATGCCTTTATTCAAAATGTCTATTGTAGAAGCTGTTCTATTGTGGAAGCCGTTTCGACAACTTCCGATAATTGCGGACGTTGTCCTTTTACTTCAGGTGCTGCTGGGGTAGCCGCCATTGTAGCAGCAGACGTTCCAGGTACTTCTCGGGCTGCATCCGCTGCCCTGGTTACTGTCCGCTTTACGGCCTCTTGAGTAGGGCCCTTAATGGCCTTTTCTGTGGGCCCTTGGTTATTTTTTTCGGAAGAAGAAGACTCATTACTCTTCTTCCTCCTTCCATTCAATTTGAGGGGATCATCAGTCCCCACAGATTCGTTGCTGCTCGAGCTCATTATGAGCGCGGCAGAGTAAATTAGACTTATTTTTTATTACAAATTTTTATTCTTTTACTTGTGTCCAAAATTATTTATTAATCAAAATATTCCACTTTTAATTTGCACTAGACATTTTTTACTGTTGCCCTGTTGTCATGGCGTTGTCGTAGACAGAAATTAAATTAAATTCTTGAAATGTCACAATATTTTTTAATTTTTCACAATTTTCAAATTCGTTTTAATTAGTTTTTTCAACAAAATTTTTTTGAGACAACTAGTGGAACAACACACACACAATATCCTTAACTTTTCTCCCTTTTTTACTATTTTTACGCGTGATTTTTTGAAATTTCACGGAGCTCAAATTGACGCGTCCGGTCACTGCGACAAATAATAATAATTTTTTTATTTGTATAAGCTATTTATTTAGTGGCTCATTGGCTCTTTTAAAATTCCCTAAAAATAGGTGGCAAAAGGCTCTACAAAGTGTAAACAAAAGGTCGCTAGCTAATCTAAAAGTTATAAAAGGTCAATAGGGACAATTAAACAATTAAAACAACTAGAAAAACTAATGAACAAGAAAAAAGACACAAACAAAAGGAAAACAAACAAGACAAAATTCTCAAAAGAGACTAAAAAACGGCTACAAGAATTTTGAAAATGATCTAAAAGATAGACGAAAAATTTAAAAGTCCCAATTTTGACAATTGGGTAAGTGGCAGCTCCAAGAAGTTCCAAATTTCCAAAATAAACTAATAAAAATAATTGCCTAAACGAACGAATTTTCAACATAAAATTTTGAAATTTAGTACCGACACCGAAACCGAATTAAAAATAAATGACCGAAAGAACGAAAAATTTACGCGATACCGTTATAGAGTCCCGCGAGGGCAGCCTGTAGTATCATAGACCTCTACAAACTGCCCTCATCATCGCTCCAGCTTAGCATCTCTAACAGAGTGCTTGTCCTTCCCACAGCACTTGCAACGATTCCTAAGCGGGGAGAAGCCCCGTGGACTAGTGTTGCAAATGCTGTGGCCTGTTCTCACCAGCGAAAGACAAGAGCTCCATCCTGCACCGACGATAGTGGTTGCCATGTGCAGTTGAATGTGTCTTCGTTCGTTGCCAGATATTCGAGACGTAAACGTCTCTTCAACCTGTCAACGAAGTGGCGCTTAAGTGCGTGTGCGTGGTGTTGTGGGTCAGTGTTCTGATTCCCATCTTCGACTCTCATGTAGTACAGGTGAATTGTAGATTTGACCAGTGTCAACACAAAGCTAATCAAACAATTCACTCGACTACAGACCCTTGGTCCCCATAGAAACGATGTCCTAGTAATGCCGAAATTCGGGTGGATCAACTGACATATACCGCGCACGAGATCCATTAGACCCTGCAAAGCCGGACAAGTGAACAACCTGTGAAACAGGGTGCCTTCACCAGCACAAACTGTGCAAATCCTTTGAGCCCGCCGGTCAATATGTGACAACTTATTAGGATGCACAAGACTGTCATGCAGCAATTTGAATGCTACATCAGCATCTTTGTAATAAGAAGGATAACTGTAGACTACTCTGCAAGTTATCCCTCCCATCACGCCCATATTCACCCCGAGGTGTGTTCGCCATCTTTTGTATCCTGTATACTCCGGAGGTCTTATTGACATAAGCACGTCACGGAGCACACGTGTTGTAAGTGTGCTGAAAGGTGTGTGTGGTGGTCTGTTCAGAACGAAAGCATCTTCCAACTTAGTGCCAGGGTCACTGGTCCCAAGTTGGTGAAATCTCTCCCGCGCAGAAGCAGCCAGGTCGTGTAGTTGTGCAGTGTTAGTGTTTATTCGACAGTTTCCAGAGATATCAATAATATCTCCGAGAACCGTCAGTGTATGCGTGTCAGCTTCAAAACTCCGAGCATTACTGAACACTGAATCTATTAATTCAGGATTAAACCTGATTGGAATCGACGCGAATTGCGTGTACCGTAGAGCACTCCACTTAAGGTGAAATGCTGGCCTGATTCTGCCCCAAGTCTGAATCGTTGAGATTAGATCCTGTGGCCAGTCACGAGGATAAGGTGGTCGAACAGAGAGTAGGTAGTAATACTCCCCTATGCCGATCCCTCCCAGTACATTAACCCACAGTTCAGAAATCAAGCTGTCTCTCTGGCAAAACACTCTTTGGAATGCACGCACTTGGAGACACCTTGATTTCACAACCAAGTTATTGAGACCTAATCCACCTATCTTGACTGGCAGACAGAGCATGCTTTCAGCAAGCCATCGTCTTCCGCACCAAAAGGCGTCTATCGCTTTTGCTTGAAGAAGACCTACGAAGCCTTCATCAAACGTCTCAGACTTTAGCAGATGAACGATGGACGAGGTAATCAAATAGTTTATCACGACTGACCTACCCATTAAGGATAATGGAAACAGTCGACTACGCCATGAGTTTACAGCTCTAGAGAGTTTCTCAAGAGCGATGCGGCTATTATTTGATTTACTCTCGCGTCAGATATATACACCTAAATACTTCAGGCAAGTATTAGTCCATTGGATGTTCAGTGGAGTATCTGTACGATCTCTCCACCTTCCACACCACAAGCCTTGACTCTTACTAAGGTTGATTTTAGCGCCTGCTATACGTTCGAACTGTTCGAAAACAGCACGAGCGACCGGAAAAGCTTCATCCCTTGTCACGAAAATAGACAGATCATCCGCATACGCCAACATAAGAGGCCTCACATTGGTATATGGTAGACGAACCGCATACTGTCCGAGCATTCGACGAAGATTCACCAGTAGCGGCTCCAACGAAAGATCATAAAGCATGCCTGACAATGGACAGCCCTGTCTGATACCTCGATGAAACGAGATAGGAGCTAGAACTTGTCCTTGATGCTTAATCAAAATCGCTGAATCTCTATACAATTTCCCGACGACATCGAGCCACCTGGGCGGAAACCCAAATGCCTCGAGAGCAGTCAAGAGATACTCGTGCGAGACAAAAGCCTTTTGCTGGTCAAGTGAAATCATGGCCATTTGTGTACCTGTCTGTTCATGGTAGGCAAACAAATGATTGGCTACCGCGATATTGTCGTAGATACTACGACCAGGTACACAATAGGACTGTTCCGGGTGTATTACCGAAGCAATCACTGAGCGGAGTATCGCCCCTAATGCTTTGCAGACGATTTTGTAGTCTACATTGCATAGGGTTACTGGCCTCCAGTTCCCCATCCTCTGCAAATCTCCCTTCTTTGGTATCAAACGCATAACAGATCTCCTCCAACTAGAAGGAAAGTCTGAATGTGTCTCAACCGCCGAATTGAAGACTTCCAATAGGTCAGGAATTAATAAATCCCTGAAACGTATGAAGAATTCTGGACTCAAGCCGTCATAACCAGGTGAAGTGTGTCGCCTTAGATCCTTTGTCGCAGCAATCATATCCTCCAATGTGACTACTGTATCCAGGAGCTCCTTACTGTCTTCAGAGAAAGTGGGAATATTCTCAAGAAATTCATGAGTGGTCGAGGATGTTGTCGACGTCGATTCAGAGTAGAGACTACTGTAGTAGTCTCGAATATATTCTGATAGCTGTTGTCCGTTGAGGACTTGTCCAGATTCATCAATAATCGATTCGACCTCACAAGAAGCAGTACGACGTCTAGTCGCCTGAAAGAAGTACTCAGTTGGAGAATCGCCTTCTCTCAGCCAGCGCGATTGGCCGCGCAGCACAAACTCCAAGCTGTGCTTGTAAGTCTGTATCGCCAAGCGTTCCTTTATTCCATTGAAATAAAGAATCAACCCCGGCTGAGTTGGGAGAAGAGCTGCCACCCGAGAGACCTCGGCCGACAAGCTAGAAGCTTGATAGCCACTTCGATTGAAACTCGTCTCGATAAACGACCGAATCTGGAGCTTTCCAACATCCCACCATTGACTAAGAAAAGGAAAGTCAGCTTTCCTCTCTTGCCAATCGTGCCAGAAATCAATGAAATCATTGATGAACTGCTCGGAATTCAACAAATAGTTGTTAAATATCCAGTGTGCAGTTCGTCTTTCAACTAGAGTGCTGGTCGCCACTACAAGAAGATGATCACTAATCGAACACACTTCATGAGTGACACCAACGAAATGTTCTAGTATTCCAGGTGAGACGTAAAGTCTATCAATTCTGGAGCCTGCGAGACTTCCATGGATATTTCGCGAGACCCTCGTGTATGATCTAGTCGGAGGATGCATCCAACGATAGATATCCACGAGTCTGAAAACACCAACAAAATTCCTCAATCGAGTAGCATTGACAGAGTTGAACTCAACTCCAGAGTGCCGATCCATTGAGGGATTCAGAGTGCAGTTGAAATCACCTCCGAGGACAGTTTCACCGCTAAAATTCACCAGACAGGACTGAACACTATCAAGAACTTGTCTTGCAATGTCCTGCTCGTGGGGAAGGTACACGTTTACTACCTTGATATTTATGTCTTGAATGACAAAGTCCAAGGAAGAAGCGAAGCCTGGGAAGATATCTTTATAGACAGGACACGATAGTGTAAATTTGTTGGATACAATGATTGCCACCCCTGAGCCTCGGCGAGGCGCAGGTGTGGCAAACATTGCATAGCCAGTATGTAGATAAGCATAGCGCTCAAGTTGTGTATATGTGTCTTGAGTGAAATTCGTCTCCTGCAGAAGTGTAATGTCTACATCGAACATTTTGACATGTTCGATAGTACTGTGTAATCTTGTATGAGCACTTAAACCCCCGGTGTTAAGAGAGCCTATCTTACACATTCAAAGAGATCAGAAGCTTAAATGATGATGGTACGACGTCTACGAACGAGAAGAATCGACCAAGCCATGCTCCACCCTCCTATGGAGACGATCCAAGCGAGCTACATCGTTGTACTTCCCCTTTTTCTTCGACTCCTGTTGTAGGAGTAGAAGTTGAGGAAGTAACAACTCTGGCCTCTCCAGCTCCCGTACAAGAATACTCCAGATTTTACCTGAATTCTTCTTGTACAGGAGCTGGCCAAGAATGCTACGAATTTTCTCCCTAGGAAGGGTTTCCATCCCCTTCGAGACCTCAAATTGGCTACCAGTCGAAATGGTGCTACCACACGACTCATAGCCACTGAAGCTCGAGGGACCAGTCTCATCCAAACCGGTCATGTCGCAGTCCGAAAGCTACTCGAGAGACACTTCCGCGTCCCTCACAACAACCTTCGAACAGCTAGCTCCACTATCGTCCTCATCCGAGTGGGGCCGCTTTGACGCGACTGGCTTTGCTGGCTCTGGAGGAGGCAACATCACCCGGTCCACCTTCGTCTTCCTCCTTCTCGTCTTCCTTTTTTTGCCTAGATGGCTACTCGTCTCCTCGTCAGAAGTAGCCGTGTTTTCACGTGCCGACGTGGCGCCGTTTATAGCCATAATTTCTTTTGCCTCTAGGACAACTTCAGGCATATTAGCCACTGACTGCTCCAAAATAGCAGCTTGAGTGCCGGCCGAAGGCTCCTTCTCCAGATCCACTACTGTAGTAGTGGCTTCCTTCGAGGGAACCCTCGGTTCAGCCTTCTTCCCGGTTCTCCTGGGGCAGTCAGCAATAAAATGCCCTACCAAATGGCAAGGATGGCATTTTACTTCGGTGCTCACGTCTATCCAGTGCCTCGAGCCGGATATGTACAAGTAAAAGCCTCTTGGAAGCGTACATCCCTTATTTAAAGTGATGGATGCCTCCCGGCTGGTACCGAAGACCCAAGACCCTCGTCCCCAATTTTAATGGGAATAGCGCGAACGTTGCCATGAACCTTCCCAAATCTCCCTAGGAAATTCAGGAGGTCTTCATGACTGGCTCGCATTGGGACCCGTGAAAACACGACCTTCGTGGGCTTTTCCCTGAGTGGGAACGGCACAAGGTGCCTACCATCCACCTCGTTGCCCTCAAGCATAAGCTTGGTAGCACTACCGAGGGTTGTGGTATACACCTCAACCATTCCCCCAGCTATTACTCCCATGGAGAATAGCTCCTCACGAGAGATGACCTGGAAGATCGCTTTCAGGTATGCGCTCTGAGGACATCTATTGATGTGCTCGAGCTGCATACCGTAGCTCTCATCCTGCCACCTCCCGTCGAAAAAAGCCTGCAGACCCGCACCGGTCTTAGGCCGAGGCTTACCTGCGTCCAATGGGGCTGGACGAGGAGTGATGCCCTTTCCTATAATTTCGATGGTGAAATCTTGTTTGGAACTGGCACTTACCTGAGCATATGAAATCCCTGACACTAACGCCGGGGATCGTGGTGCTGCTGCTGAACTCACTGCTATTACTTCTGGTGTCTTCTTCGAGGCATTCACTTTCGTTGAAGAAATCGGTGGCCTCATTATAACTCCGCTAGGCTTTGGAGCTGACTCCGAGGCCATTTTGACCCTTGGTTATATTTCTTGGAAGAACAATTAGCTTTTGTGCTGCTCTTCTTTCGACTTTTAGATTTGAGGGGATCATCAGTCCCCCCCCCCCCCCGGATCGCTGCTGCTCGTACTCATTTTGAGTACGGCAGAGCAGTTGTCACTTTTGTATATCAAGAGATTATTATTATATATATATATATATATTTTTTAAATTAAAGTTTTTATTTTTACTGCAAAAATATTATTTTAAACAATTTTTTATTTGCAACCAAGCACTATACAAATTTTACACGGTTGCCATGTTGTCATGGCAACGGACGAAAATAATTTCAATTGAATTAATTTCCAAATGTCAGAATTTTTTCACCAGTTAAACAATTTCTTTTCAAAGGTTTCTGGAGGAATATTTCACACAACAATAGTTTTTTAAAGCCAAGTAACGCTGGAATCACTCTTATTCACTTTTTTATCACTTTCACCGCCTTTTTTTCCGGGTTTTTCTTAGTTTCTCGGGGAGCCAAAATTGACGCGTCCGGTCACTGCGGCAAATAATAATAATAATATATTCAAACAAATTCATGAGTACACAAGATCTACAATCTTATATTCGTACAACTAAATAAGTGGATGTAAAATTGCGACTGCGCATTAAAATATAAAGCTAAAACTAAATACAAAATAAAAAGGATAACTATTCAGAGTAAACTAAAAAAACAGAAAGAGAAAAAAACTAATAATAAGCGTACAAAATTAAATGAAAAACTATATAAAGCAAAGAATAGGTCATGAGAGAGTAAGTAAAATGAAATAAAAATCAAACTAAATTTAATTTAATTTATGCCAACCGAAGGAAGAACTGAGAAGCGATCCTTGAATAACCTCTTGAACATATGCAGGGAACCAGCGTTTTGAATATTTGCTGGTAAACTATTCCACAATCTAGTAGCCTGAACAAAGTAAGAATATTCATAAGCAGCTGTACGGAAACGAGGCAAGAGAATATTTGCGTTTCTAGCAGAACGTAGATTTTGTATATGTGAAAACAAATAGCTTGGGGTTTTTGATTTTAGCAGATTATATAGAAAAATCAGTAAATTGAATTCAAGATATTTGAGTATAGAGAAGCCGAGCAAACGATTATTGAAAGGAGAGTTGTGGTCAAACCTTCGAAGGCCATAGATAAATCTGACGCAATCATTGAATGCGACGTTAAGTTTACGGGAGCAAGTACTATCCAATTTCGGATATATTACATTTCCAAATGTAAAATGAGGTATTAAAAGGGTTTTCACCAATTTTGACCGTATCTCTCTAGGCAAAAACGAGGCGGTTAGCCACAGTTGCCTGAGTCCTCCGTAGATCTTACCAAGGATTGAGTTAACATGATCGCAGCATTTCAGAGATGAATTTATAGTAATACCTAGATTTTTAACAGACCCTACCAAAGACAGAGGAGAATCGTTAAGTAAAATGTCGGGGAATTCAGTAATATTCAGCTTCCTGTTATTGATAATAATGTAGAGAGATTTACTTGGATTGAGAGTCAGATGGTTGGATTGTGCCCATTGATGTATCTTATTTAGGTTACTGTATACTCGAGCAAAGCAATCCTCAATCAAACCAATAGGTCTGCTGAAGTAAATCTGCACGTCATCAGCATACAAATGAATATTAACGTCCTCCACAGTTTCAGGCAGATCATTTATGAAGATACTGAAAAGCAGGGGTCCCAATATTGATCCCTGCGGAACACCACAAGACAGTGGAAGGAGGCCTGAGAAAGTATTGTTTATCTTTACTTGTTGATATCTTTCTGACAAGAAACTTTGAATTAACTGAACAGCCGTAGATGAGAACCCAAAATGAGTAGATAATTTCTGGAGAAGCATCATGTGATTGATGCAGTAGAAAGCCCTGGAAAAGTCCAGAAGGGCCAAGATACTGATACAACCGTCATCGAGAGCAGCTCGCAAGTCATTAGTAACTTTTAACAAAGCTGAAGTACAGCTGTGCTTTGCGCGGAATCCTGATTGCCATTTGGTTAAAAGTGCATTTTCTTCTAAGAATTTTGACATCTGGGTGTACAGTAGCCTTTCCAGAACTTTGGAGAGAAAGGACAGAATGCTTATCGGGCGGAAATCACTCATGTCAGTAGGAGAAGATTTTTTCGGTAGAGACAGCACTGTTGCAATTTTCCATCTATTAGGAAAAATAGAACGAGTCAAACACGAATTAAACAGAAAAATCAAATGATCAATAATCAAAGGGAGGATAATCTTAAGAAAGCGAGGGTGTATTTCGTCGGGACCCACTGATTCAGAACGTATCGAACGAATAGCACAGATGAGTTCTATTGAGCTAACACACCGGAATGCGAAAGGCGACGTTGTGATTAATCTATTTGATACGACTGTGTTATCGGTGATATCCTCCGTTCTTACTATTTCCTGTCCTTGCTGTAAAAAGTGACTATTTAAATCATCGGGGTCGAAATCGGAAAAGTTGAAATTTTTCCCTTTACCGCCGCAGCCAAGTTTCCTTAAATTTTTCCATATTGTTTTTGGCGTACGACTAGGATTTAGCCTTACCATAAAGTATCTTCTTTTGGCTTTCCTCAACTCGAGAGTAACACGATTTCGTGCCGTTTTATATAGTTTCTTGGTATTTTGTGATTTGAAACGCCGATGAAGCTGATAGAAATACTCCCGTTCTGAAATTAGAGCAGATATGGTAGCAGTAAACCAGGGACGGACATCCACTTGATCTAATCCTCTTGCGAATTAATGGAACGTGCCGGTTGTATAAGTAATTGACAAAATCATTTAAAATAGCCACTTGTTGGTTTGCACATGCACTTTCGTAGAAGTCGCCCCAGTCAAGGTTACTGAAGTCTTCGGAAAGGGCTGAGATGTCTATACTATTAAAGTCTCTGTATATAATGAAGGAAGGCTCACAGGGTTGAAGGGCTATATCGTAAGTAATGAACAAAATATCATGGTCGAGGAAACTCGGCGGACTAAGCTGATTGTGAAAGTTAACACGCTCTAAGTCGGAAGTAAGAAAGAGATCCAACAATGATGGATTAGAGGAGCTTCTATAGGTGGGCAAAGAATTAACTATATTCAAGCTTAGTGACTGCAACAATGATTGGAAGTTGATAGAGTTTTCGTTTCGATGAAGAATGTTAACGTTAAAATCACCACCCACGATTACGTGCCGGTAATTTTGAACGCATTTTGATATAACTTCACAGAATTCGGCTGAGTTCTCAATATTGAAACTTTCCGGGGGACAGTATACCGCTGATAACACACATTTATCCAACCCAGTATTTATTTCCACTGCTAGGAACTCCAGACCCTGCAAAGAGGATGAACCAATTATTTTGGTTTTATATATATCTTTTATGTAAATAGCTACACCTCCCCCGATACGATTTTTGCGGTCGTTACGGAACAAGTTAAAGCCTTGGAGTGATACTAGAGGGCTAGGTACATGCTCGTGCAACCATGACTCACTAACCAAAACTACATCTATATTGGATGCTGCAAAGATCTGATTCAATTCATCAATCTTGTTTCTAATGCTCCTTGCATTTAACAAGCATACGTTAAGACCCACTGTGCGTCCGCAGAAAATATTAAGCATAGCTCTTAGTTTGTCCAGGACACCAAGTTTATTCATTAAGATTAAAGGAACTCACGCCATTTACGAGCAACATGCTCAAGAGCTGCAATACAAAAACTAAAAAAAGGAACCAACTCAAAGACCTCATACATAATTCCCTCAGTCCACATAAATATTCCACAAAAGATATAAAAAAAGAAAAAATACTTCTCATGACGCTTTCTATACGAAGATCTAAAATTAGAGATAGCAATATTATGACTAAAATTAAAAGTAAAAGTTCAAAGAAGCAGAAAGTTAAAAATAAGAAAGTGGGCAATTCTATATTACCTAAATTTTCTACATAAATGATAAGAAATTCAAACAAATTAATTAAATTATATAAAAAAGCAATAAATAAATGCGATAAAGTAATTCCACATTAAATAGCTCAGCCTGCACCGATCTCAGCAGCATCCGACACAGCAGGAGTACCAGGGCATAGATCACGAAAGTCCGTAATTAATGTAGACTTGTCACCATCACTGCGCTTGACATAGATTGAACCATTACGGGAATATGCAGCAAATAAAAAACCGTGTTTACGTAAATGCAGAGCCTCACGCAGCAGAGATTGATTTCTAGGTGTAAGGCTTTCATGTACATATACAGACCCCTCTGACGAAAAGCCTTCTATATCGTTGAGTTTCAAACCACGATTCTTCTTAAAAGCAGAAACAAATAGCCGTTGTTCATTTGTGCTTGAAAATTTTAATAGAATAGGAGCCAACGAAATATTTTTGTTTTTTGTTGTTTTGTGATGAGAGGACGTCATGCGAAAAGCATGTACATACGGTGACAAAATATGCCCAATTTTAGTAGAAATGTGCTGGACAATTGATTGCGGGTTTTCATCTTTTGTGCGAGGAATTCCTCTAATAATAACGTCCAACAGACGCTGAGTGCGTAGGGCGTCATCGGTTTTGTTTAATAATAAAATGTACCTTTTATCCAGATCAACATATTTACGCTCCAGAGACTCTATCTGTGCCTTTAGAAGGGAGAACAGCTGTATTTACCGTCTCGGAAATTTTGGACTGCATGTCATTTAATCGCTCCTCCAAAGTTTTCGTTAGCCGCATCTCGAAATCCCTAAGTCAGCCTTCCATCTGTTTCTGAGAAGTAGGTATATCTGATGTGGTATTCTGATCAGTAACAGTGTTTTGATGTACTGCAGCGCTTCTCGTACAAGAGCTAACAGACGTAGCCCTTTCCTTTTCCTTATTAGATTTGAGCAAGCCCGCGGCCTTATCATTTTGTCAAGATACCTTCCGGTATACCACGCGATTCCTCGAGGTAAGCTGATCAAAAAATTGTTCCACATACCCCCCCCCCCCCCCCCCTAGAAACCTTCCTTAAAGAGTTGTGACCACTTGAAGATTTCCCCAATATTTGTGAACCCTGATGGGAATAAATGAGTATAACTTTTGAACCACCCTATAGATTTTGGTTATTGTTGGCTTATTAAATATCCATGAATAGTAGCTGTCGAAAAGTGTATTCCTCTGTATTTGTTAATTAAGCATATTTAAATTATTCTCAAATATTTCCAAAATTTTGATTTTTTTTACACACAAATTTCATAAATACCGTTATTTATTTCAAAAACTTTCTTCCATGTAACCCAAATTTATTGCTTTTTACTAATACCCCTACTACCTCTATCACTGGAAAAAACCACATGCCAATACCTGAATCAGTTTTAGCACTGGAGGTTTATTGGTAGATTCAAGCCAGATCATAAAATTGCATTAAACCAATAATCACAGGTAGGTACGTAGGGTCTTTTATGACTGGACCCACAATTGCTTTGGTTATAATTTTCTGAAGGTACTGGTACTCTTATTTAGTATTTAAGCAGCATCTTATGAGTTTCGTAATTACTCATTTTATCAATCAATGGAAAGTAGCATCACCTTTAATCCAGCTTCTTGTTCTCTTTAAACCCAAACAAAAAGTATTCTTACTTTTTTAAAATCTTGATGCTACTTTCCATTGACTGATATGGGGTATGTGGAACAATTTTTTGATCAGCTTACCTCAAGGAATCGCGTGGTATAGCGGAAGGTATCTTTATCTGAATCACCCTGTACATGTATGTACACAGTTTAATTTATCTGTAAAAAGAATTTTAAATGCTACTTAATAGCATAATATTAATCTTTCTCTCAGTCATGAAAAGTGTCATTAGACATTCAACTAATATTCATATATGAACTGATTTGAAAGTATTACTCACTTTGTAATTTTCTCTTTGTAATATAGTAGGGAAAGATATTGTACCTTGGTCCAACTATCAGTTTGAACCGTTTCCAGCAGACCAAAAAGTTCTTCTAAGAATTATGCAAGTTGAGACAAGCACATTCATTTAGTGCCTGGAAGTGAATAGATACAGTTGCGTGTTTACCGTAGTGACAAGTGTTTTTCACAGTGCAAAGTAAATTTTATTGCAAGTGTTCTGTTGAAGTATTCCTGCTAATAGTAAGTAGTTGTCTTGAGTGTAAATTTTTTTTCTATAAAGTGATATTTAGAAAATCATATGCTATCACAATTTCAACTTAAATTTTACAGTTGATCCAGATTTTTTTTTTACTCTGTCAACTGCAAAATTGTACCTTGGACAAAATTTCAATTGTACCACGGATCGGTCCAAGGTACAATACTTTAATTATTATTACACTTTCCATATAAATTTTATTTATACCAGGGAAATGCCGAGAAGTAAATCTGGAGTGAAACGGCCAGAATTCAACAAAGAACTCTTACAGACGGCATTAACGGATGTCATCTACCATCAAATGAGTATTTCCAGCTCTGCAAAGATAAACAATATTTCGAAGACAACATTGATACATGTCAATAAGCATAAAGCTTCCGGGAGATCGCAATTCATTTATGAGAGCAATATCGCACACAGGCAAATATTTACAATAGAAGAAGAAAATACTCTCATAGCTGCCTCAAAATTACATTATGGATTAACTAGACTCGAGCTAATGAAGTTAGCTTTTCAGTTTGGCCACAGAAACAATAAGGTTTTACCCGAAACATGGCATGGAATGGTTTCTTTAAGCGGCACATATTCCGCAAACCAGAAGCGACAAGTTTGTCACGAGCGACTAGCTTCAATATAAGCAATGTTGAGGCTTTTTTTTAAAAATATTAAAGAGTGCATGTTACGAAATTCTTTTGCGCCGGATAGAATATATAACTCAGATGAAACCAGTAATTGTACCGTTCATGTTCCACCCAGAATTATAACACCAAATCGCGAAAAGCCAACCTGTATTACATCTGGAGAAAGAGGGTTAAATGTTACAATGATTGCTGCAGTGAATGCAATGGAAAATCATGTCCCAACGATGCTCATATTCCCGAGAGTTAATTTTAAGGATCATATGCTAGATGGAGCTCCACCGGGAACTATTGGCGGAGCAAATCCTAGTGGATGGTCGAACGAGGATTTGTTCTTGAGGAATCTCAAACACTTCATTTCCATTGTAAAACCGTCTGCGGAAAACAAAGTCCTCTTGATAATGGATAACCACGATACACACATTTCTATCCCGACTATTATTGAAGCGAAAAATAATAATGTCGTTCTTCTAACACTGCCACCTCATACATCGCACAAGCTGAAACCTTTGGATCGAACAGTTTTTGGTGCGTTCAAGACATATTATAACCAGGCAGCAAACGAATGGATGCTCAATAATCCCGGCAAGCCCGTGACAATTTATGATATCGCACAGATTATTGGGAAGGCATATCCTAAGGCATTCTCTACTCAAAATATTGTCAAAGGATTCGAGGTGTCTGGAATTTATCCAGTCAATGAAAATGTTTGCACAGAGGACGAATTTTTATCCGCATACGTGACTGATAGACCTACATATAGTTAGTGAACCAGTAAAACAAGATCTACAAGGACCATCGTATCCAATAGCTTCAACATCGCTTCAGCCAGAAATTGTTTCTCCCGAGGCACTTCGACAGTTTCCCAAGGCTGCACCGAGGAAAGCCACTAATTGAGGTCGACGAAAAATCGGGAAGAGCAGGATTCTTACCGATACACCAGAGAAGACAGAATTGGAACTTGCGGCGATGATCAGAAAGAAAACTACTCGACCAAGAACTACGAAATCTGCAAAGCGTAAAGTTTTAAATAATTCTACGTCCTCAGATGAACAGAATATTTTATAAAAACCACGTACATCAGCGCCCAGAATCGCAAAGGAGAAAGCAAAATCATTTATTGCAAATAAAGCGAAAATACCAGATGGAGATTTTGAGGGTGACGACAGCGATACCATTCGCTTTCCAGTCTACTTTTGGCAGCTAATACTACAATTTAAGTTTGTCTACCTATTATTATTTAAGTTTGTCTGTATGCATATATTATATATTAATATCATTAATGAAAAGGTGTTATTCTTCTTTTTTTTTTAAATAATTTATTACTTAGGACCAAGGTACAAATCATGATGGACGAAGGTACAAGACAGAATTGTGCCTTGGTCCGAAAAAAGCATATGGACAAAACCTACGGTAAGTCAAAAATAGTCAACATTTGTAGAACAATAAATAATAAATTTTGTAACAGACATTTCAGGCTCCAACTTGTGTAAGGCGAATTTTATGTATATGTTTTGTATTATGAATTACAGCATGATTTGTCAAATTTGGACCGAGGTACGTTACCTTCCCCTACTTAGTTGTTTAACATAATTGTTATTTTTATAGCATAAGCAATGTGTAACTAATAGCTATTGTAGTAATAACTAGGGTCTCTACAATGTCTGACTAGTCTGGAAGAGAAATGGCGACAAGCGAATGCTAATATATTTATGTATATATTAAAGAACGAATAATATAAAGTAGAGATTTTTTCTTGATTTTGTATAACTTTAACTGTTCGTGTTTATAGTTTTCTTATGAAATTCCATCAAATTATAACTCGAAATGATGTACTAAACAATATTACTTTTCATCCTTTCTCTTCCGAAGCTTTGATCATGAAGGTTGTATAGGTCCGCTCCTTTAATCTTAAATATCAGGTACAAGAGCATCAGATCAATATAGGTCTGCTGATACCGAAGGGAGGCTAGGGCACGGTATGACACAGTGAGGATCAGCAAGATTGGATCCTCCTTCTCATCAAGGTAAGTGGCGTACGGTCCCTTCAGGACCCGAGTGGACATCTACAGTAAATTACGTGTTTAAACAGACACGCATTTTTTATTGTTTAGTGCATAGTAGTGGCAGGGTTTTTGCGACCCACCCCATATCCTCCAGCTTTACCTGAGGCCGACGAGCGTGCCGCTAAGCTAGCACGGAGCGACCTGACAGATTTGACTTTACGTCACTAACATCACTCTCTCAGGACATATGTAGCTACCATAACAGCACAAAGAGAGTAAAGGTTATAACCCATAAATCGTGAGATTCAGCCAAGGAAATTTCCGGACATTTCCCTCCAATTTCCGGAGAAATTCTACGATTGGAATGTGATAGTATATTATATACCCAGCAAGAGCATGGCAGGAGGTATATAGGTATCCCAGTGCCGATTTTCGTTTAATCCAATTGGTAAGATAGAATTACAGATAAAAAGGAAAGGAAATGTCTTAAAAAATATAGAGGAACCCAAAAACAAAAAAATTAGAAATACTAATTGAAAAAATTGAGCAAAATTGAATTAAAAAAACAAGAACTGATAAGATTAGAATATAAAGTGAACTGTAGTAAGATAGTTAATAAATGTTTAAAGTTAAAAAAACTTTGAAAACTAAAAAGTAGAAAAGAAAAATAAAAGCAAAAGAGTATGTTTGAAAATGGAAATTTATAAGCAAAGACCAATAATAGTTAGTTTAATAATATATTTTAGAGATTAAGAGAGATAAAAAACAAGTAGAAATCTACAAAGGAAGTGTTAGTTTTATGAACTCAAAGATGGAAATAAATTCCGTAACGGAATGGGACAGTTTCGAAGCGAGGGAGAAAGCAATACCATCAAGTCAACAGCGGAATTATACATTTAGTTATGTTCACTGCTGCTGAGTAGACGTGTTTCATGTGAGCTCCTGAACGATCGTATTATTTTTCATATTATCCAGTTGTTTTTCACCGGGTGAATAGTAGTAAAGTGATCGCTTCTTTTTTCTTAATTGCTTAAATCATGGTTACAGCTTAACTGGAGTTGATTTTTTTTTAAAGAATCTGCTGTTGCATAGCCGATTCAAGAGGCCAGTTAGTTGTCTACAGTTTTCATTCCATCAATTCATAAATCTTGTTATCAGTATGGGTAAGCCAACTACACATAAAAGTGCGCCTAAGAGTAGCTCTGAGCGGGAGAGAACCTCCGTAAGTACCCCTCCAATAAATATAAGGAGCTCTTCTAGAAATAAGGGGCAATCGGATAGCTCTTCTCAGTCGCTGACAACAAAATGATATCAGCCTAGCCATTGAAAACCTTGAGAAGCGCTTGATGTTAAACATTGGGAACCTGATGTCAGAAAAGTTCGAGGAAGTCGAGAAACGCATTATGGCGAAAATCGATAGTACCATAAACAACATCCATACATATGTCGGGTGCAGCGATTAAGTGACTTGGTGATTACTGGTATACCTGAAATAAATGATATCGAACCCAGTGAAATATTAAATAACATTGCTGGTATCATCAAGCACTCTCTTTCCCCTTATTCAGACGTTTTTCGAATGAAGTATGGCAGCAATAAAAGAGTAAAATATTCATCACCCGCTCCAATAATCGCTCGTTTCCCCAGCCAAGCTGAAAATCGTTCGTTCCCTATAGCATGGTATAAGCATGGAGAAATCAAACTCAACCAACTGGGCGTTGGGTTCACATTGGAATCTACCATAAGATTGGCTGAGTCTCACACAATTCCATTACCGCTTATTACGTGAAGCACAGCGGCTCAAACATCAGGAAAAATCCTTACATTCCGCTTATACACGCAATGGATATGTATTTATTAAACCTACCAAGGAGAGTAAGCTTCAGATAAAAGGAGACAAAGCAGTAGATGTCTGTAACATCAATGCAGATGAGTTAAATGAATACTTCATCAATGCTAGTAATACGTTATCGTCAACCAGCGGATCTTCTGTAGATAATGTTGTACCTCCAATGCTAAATGATGATGGCTTTAGTTTCAGAAACGTCGACCAAAATGAAGTACTAAGAGGCATATCCAAAATAAGATCTGATGCTACTGGTTCCGATAATCTCTCTCCCTGCTTCTTGAAGCTCTTGCTCCCGATCATATTGCCTTTCGTAACCAGCGTGACCTCTGGGTTTTTTCCTACCAAATGGAAAATAGCAACTATATATACTTGCTGTTGCAAAAAAGAACTCGCCAGCATTACCATCAGACTTACATCCTATCAGTCTTCTCTGCTTTTTATCGAAGGCTCTGGCAAAGCTTATGACATCACAAATGCTTCGTCATCTTGAGACTTCATGTTTCCTGTCATGCTGGCAATCTGACTTTCGTCGTGGACATAGCTGCGAGACAGCTTTGTTAAAGGTGACTACAGATCTTCGTTTTGCACTTGATAAAGGTGAAATTTGTTTGCTGTCGCTGTTGGACTTCTCGAAGGCTTTTGACAGTATGACTCATTCTAAATTACTAACAAAGCTTTTCTCTTTGTATAACTTCTGTTCGTCAGCCATTGCAAGTATAAAGAGTTTTTTGTCTAATAGGTTCCAACAAGTAAAACTAAAGAATGATTTTTCTAAGCTTTTACCATTGGTCGGTGGAGTCCCACAAAGCTCAATTCTGGGATCATTGCTATTTAGCTTATATATAAATGATCTCCCTAGTGTTGTTAAAGATTCAAAAGTACATCTGTATGCTGACGACGTCGAAATATACCTTAATAGACCGATTGGTTTGATCGAGGATGGGGTACAACGTATGAATGACGGTCTTCAACGAATTTACTCATGGTCAATCGAAAATAATCTGGCACTCAATGCCAGTAAATCCTGCTGTATGTTGCAATATAATAATGACATTGATGTAAATGATGTACCTCCGATAACTCTAAATGATTCTCCTTTACCGTACATGAGAACAGTTAGGAACCTTGGTGTCATGCTGAATGACTTTATCAAGGCTCTTATCAGCAAAGTCTATGGCTGTCTTCGACAGTTATGGTTGACTGCAGCGTTGTTATCCATAAAAACCAGATTTAAGCTTATAAAAACCTTAGTTATGCCTCATTTTAGTTATGGTAGTCTAATGTTTCCGTCATTGGACTCTGTATGCATTCGCAAACTGGACATAGCCTATAATGATTGTGCACGTTTCATCTATGGATTGCGACGTTTTGAACACATCAGTCTGTATCAGCACAAAATATTTGGATGTTCCATCCAAACTTATCGCACATACAAGAGTTTAATCTTCATGCATAAAATTATATATACGAAAGAGCCTAGGTATCTTTATGAATATTTAAACTTCCTCCGTTCTGAAAGGCACCGACAGCTTCTAATTACTCGCTTTCTCTCTGTACTTGGGCAGCGCTCTTACTTTGTGCATGCAACAAATATCTGGAATTCTCTACCTGCGGACGACCTCAGCCAGCCGAATTAGAAATAGTTTAAAAATATTTTTAAATATATCCCAATGATTATAGTTTACATGGGTGTTGCTGCTCTTATTCTTCACGGTTTCTTTACTTCCTTCCACCTCCACCTCTGAATTGTTATATTTTTGTTACTTAGTTAGTAACGTAGTCACTAAGCTTTAATTATATTTTTGTTACATTGAAACTCAATTAAAATTATTTTTGTAGTTATTAAAATCAATTGTGCAAACAAAAAACGTTATAAGACTTGTTGTACAGTCAACCAGTATAATAAATTGAAAAATTGAAATTGAAATTGAATTAGCGAAATATCAAAGAGGAAAAGTAAAGTTATGTTGAACTAGTTATGAATTAGAAAAATCTCTTCATCCATTCCAACGAACTGATATTTTGAAAACGACAAAATATGGATAAGCTGTTTTTTAGTGTTCCATACAAACTATGAAAGTGTCATCGAAATCGAAAACGGTCGGGTTCAAAATGTGATCGGTTTCGCTTGGAATGGCTTATACAGAGAATGAACTGACCTATCTTTGTAAATAAAACACAAAATTATTTATTTAAAACTGTTTTTATTGAAAATAATACGAACACATTAAAGACACAACTGCGAAGATGTATAACTGAACAAAATTTCATATAATTTTACCAACAGCTTTAGTTTCTCTGTGGCTTCAGCTTCTCTCTGCAAAGAAATAAATTAAATTTTACTTTAAATTTAATATAACAATATAATATATAAAAAAAACAGGCTGTGGCTATTGTATTGATGTTTTTAGTACTCTGAGTGATAATTTACTTTGATAATGTGGTGTCCTAATCTCAATTCCTTCTCTTATTATATACTATATTTAGGCACGAAATCCAGAAAGATAAAATCAGAAGTGCGTTTATATGATATAAAATTATGTCATTTATTATTATTATTTTCTATGCAGATGAAAAAGTATAGTGTGCTTCGGATGGGATTGAATCGTGTAATTAAAGAATTCATCTTGCAAGCGAAAGGTCGATGAATCAGAACCAACTTGAAGTACACTACGTGACATTCAATTCTCATCGGTATTTAAAATGAATAAAACTAAATAACTTTTGTAGCAAACAATTTTTTATTGATATTTATCAAAAAATAGATTATTCAAAAAATTTCATTCTTGCGATACTAAAATGCCATTCGAAAGTAGAACTGCGACTTAATCACCTATGTAGTAAGGGGACCAGAGGAAATGACATCTGACATCGATAGCTTAGGTCAGAGTAGTCGCCCCGATTGCGCTTCTTTTTTCACTTACCACAAGTTTTTAGCAGCTGCTGTTATTTTAGGTGGCTTAATGCTTATGCATGTTTAGCTCAAGGCAACAATTTATCTGATGTGCAGAGAAAAGAAGTCTTTATAATTCGAAAAGTCATGAGAGCTGCACCAGCGCTTTGTATAACCCGGGGATTATAGGAGTCAGTAGATCTGACACTGAGACAGGCTCGTTAAAACCCCTACTGACTAGATTTTTTACCAACACTAGTCTGTACTGACCAGTTTTCTGACAAGTGAGTACTGACTAGTCAATAAATTGTCAAACGTTAAATTAAGGTGGCGGTAATTGAAGATAAAAGGTAGATGCTAGTGGAAATTTGTGTTGATATTTCTAATCTTCTTTCATTTCAGTGGGAAATGACTGAGTTTAATATACATTGCAACTTTATTTTGTAGAAAATTATGACGAAATAAGGAAGAAATCATTAGCAATGCATACAGATGAGGAATGTCTGCACGGCTTGACATTTTATAATGAATTAACTAGTCAGTAGAACGAACGCAAAACGCTTTTAGTCAGTAAAATTGTACTGTCCGATAGCTGTACTGACTCGTGTAATCGTCACATTAAGACCATTATCAGCTATTATCATTATACTCCAGAAATAGTTTTGCGTGACATCTGGTTGATTCACAGATTTCAGTTTTATATCGAATATGAGTATTGACTAATTGTAGTATTATCAGCTTTATTTTCATTTATTTTTTAGTTCTATTGGTAATTCGTTAAAACTAGTATTGACGTAAAGTCGAAAGTGCTTTGTTGCAACTATGGTTCTGCCTAGTAATGTTGTTGTCTTAGATGATATCGATTGTTTGCATTGTATTGTAAAATATAACTTGTTTTGAATTAATTTTTGCAAAAAAAAAATATTTTAATTTGGATGCAGTATGCAAACCAGTTTTTTAGGGAAGACGTGAAAAGACGCAAAAGAGACGAGTATTTTTGATGCAGTATGCAAATCAGTTTTTTAGGGAAGAGGTGAAAATACGCAAAGAGATATCTCTTTGCGTCTTAAGAGGTGAAAAGACTATTGTTGAACCCTTGTATTGTCGAATAAACGGTAAAAGGGTTTTCTCCACACACTTTGTCTCATAATTATCTCCTTTCATAGTAGACGATGTGATGTGAAGCTTTGACCTTTTACCGCACTGACAATTTGCTTGCCAAATCAAAAACTTCTTTGGGAATTTTTTTTTTTTTTGTATTAAATTTCTTTCTAAGAGTACGGACTGACAAACATTGATTTCGCTATAAAGAACAAGAGATTTTTGTTGTAGTACTGTATCCACTTTTTAATTTTCTTATTCCAGCTTTGCGATTAGTGGAACCACACTCCAGAAAACGCTTTATGACACGATTAACTGCGCTCCGTGTTGTTTTACAACTTTTAGTGATAACCAATGTTAGAACACATCCGATTTTCGATATACATACTTCCCCACAATAAGTCTGTTCGCATACTAGCTTGAAAGTACAAACTTGTAAAACTTTTTGCAAGTTTTTACTCGAAGGCGTTCGCGTACTCGAAAATTGAGAGAGAAATTATTGACATCACTTTAAAATAAAATACTGTTTTGTGAACGAAATTTTATATAATCGAGACTCCGGAGTCCTGCAATTATGGTGTTGAAGTGCGCTATGCTGTGCTGTAGAAACAACCGGAGTTTGTGTCGTGGGAAAGCGTTTTTCAAGCAAATTTGATAGTTTTACTAATAAATTATAGTGTTTTAAGTAAAATAAAAGTGAAATATTTATAAAAATGAATATCCATGCCAAAAAATTTAACATTTTCCAATGTCGGTGTGTTTGGCTACAACTGAATTGTGAGAAATGTATATAATTATCATAAGCAACGCCTAGAAATATTATCTGAAAATAAGGGTGCGCTAAAAATTTGTTTATTTTACATAGTAATTTGGATTATACAAATGTCCCCTTCAAAATATCACTGCCATGACGAAACGAATACAAACAACACACTAATACATTTTTCCAAGTGAGTTTGATTTTCTTGCGATATGCCGTTTCCTTATTAGTTATTTATTCAATGGATTTAACTTTTCAATAATTTAAATAATAAATCAAGTAATCAACTTTAATTATTTGACGTTAAACAAGTTTTTACTCGAAGTCGTTCACCTACTTTGCAAGTTTTACTCTCAATTTCTCTCCCTATCATATAATTTGACGTTTTAAATGTTTTTACTTGAAAAAGTACGCGAACAGACCTAATTTCTTTGCTCACTTGATCATGACTCGAAAGCATTTTGAAGCAAACTAAATGCATCGGCCTCCCTTTTTGAGCAATACGGACATGTAACGATAATATCATTTGTTTACACGGAAATATTTCCTAACGAAAAATAAAAGCGTAGGTGATTTTCAAATTGGAGAAAATTTTAAGTGGGACACATCTTAAGCATAGGTAGGAGCGAACTGTTTAATACTACTGGTGGAAAAACAACAAAATCAAATGAATTGTTGTAGAAGCTTATTTTTATTTTTTATGATGTTGCCAAACTCAGGGGATATCCTATGATTCCGTAGTACAGCCTTGGAAGGAAAGGAATAAGGGGTAGGGAATTGAGGATTATTGGGTTGAGACAAGTAGGTGACGGTGCGCATTACGCTTGAATGATTGTGGTTCATAGAGGGGAGGGGGGGTGGCAAACTGTTCCATGTTCGTACTGTTCTGATTATGATGGATTCATGGAATTTCACAGTACGGCCGAATTTGACTTCAAGGGTGTGAAGATGTGCTCGAGTTACAGCTCGTGTGGTGCGCATAGGAGGAATTCTACAAGGGATCAGGCTAGAAATTTTGTCAGAGCAAAGACCAGAGAAGAAAGACAGACATCCGAGATTACTTCGATGCTCTAGGGAATCAGTAGTTGCTATTGATATGTCATCGCTAATAATCCGGAAGGCCTTCTTTTGGACTTTGTCTAACGCGGACAATGAAGTGTGTCCAGCCCCTGCCCAAATATGGGAGTTATATTCTAATATAGGCCTGATATGAGAATTGTGGATTTGTACTAATTCTGATGGAGTGAAATATTTCTTGCATTTTGCAAGATGCCCAGGCATTTCATAACGTTTTTGGCAATACCAAAAATGTGATCAGACCAACTAAGATTGTTGGATATTTCAATGCCTAAGATGTTAAGAGATAGTGAGTTCGTGATATCTTCTCCATCGACTGAAATGGGTTGAATGGGAGTTGGAGTACATTTAAGTGATAACAGACAACATTGCATTTTGGAAGCATTAAACAAGACTCGATTCGCTCTACCCCAAGCGAATATTTTTGTGAGGTCATAGTTTAGCGAACGGGAATTAGCTATAGAGTCGAATGAGCACATGCAATCAAGGGTGCTGTCGTCTGAAAAACTATGAATAGGAGTGAAAGTGAGAGCTAGCAGATCATTAATAAAAATAAGGAAGAGAGTAGGAGAGAGCACAGAACTTTGCTGAACTCCGGCATGGATTATAAAATGGTCAGAAATAACACTGTCCAATATAACTTGAATTGAACGACGGGAAAGAAAAGAGTGTCTAGACCTAATACCTGAAGTTTAGCTAAAAGAGCAGCACTGTGACTTCAATTCAATTCAATTTCAATTCAATTTATTATATACAACGCTATACATATATATTCATGGCAATGCACCAGTAAGATACAAGATCTTTTAGTGGGTACATGTTTAGCAAAAATAAAATAAAATAATACAAGTGCCTATGTAATAGAGAGGTTTAAATCTACTTTAAATACGTTTCATTGGTCTGTATAATACAAAGGAAAAGCATACAACTAGAGTTAAGGACATAATTCAGATTCAGATACTTTTTACAAAATAGTGCATAACATTACTGATTCAGAATACACCACTAAATCTACAGCAGTTTACAGCAGTTTGACTTGACCGAACATAAACAAAATCACATAATTAAAATGTTCGTAATTCTGAAGACCTAAGATGTTCCATAATGAGTCGCCTGATCGAGGAGAGCGAGCCTGCCCAGACGAATCGCTTAATAGAAGCAGGTAAGGAGTTCCAAAGCTTGATTGTATGAACGAAGAACAGGCGCTGGGAAGTTAAGTAGGAAAATCGGGGCAATATTAAATTGCTATTTCTGTTAGAATTGTCGAAATTGAGAATGCGAAACAAGTATGCTGGACAGCGAAATTTCATTAACTCGACCAGGATAACAAGACACCGATAATCCAAATAGCAGAAAAGGCCACAACCAAATACAGAGTTACTAAAGGGCGACACATGGTCAAATCTACGCAGATTAAATATGTATCTGATCATAGCATTAAAAGCCATCTAAAGTTTATGTGAATTATTGTAATCAAGATGGCCATACACTTCACACCCGAAGATGAGCACAGGAACAAGGAGATATGGGCATAAGAATAATATTGTCACAGTAGGTGTAAAGTGACTGGATGCTCACAGAGAGCGTAAAGAACCATAGACTTTACGAATTACAGCCGAGATATGATTATCCCAGGTTAGAGTATTGTTAAATATAACTCCAAGATTGCGTGCAGTCTCTGCAAAAGGGATAATTTCCTCTCCGATCATGACAGGAGAGACGCCAGTAGTGTCAGAATTGGTTCTGCTAATTAACAAACAGTTAGATTTACTGGCAATAAGCTTCAGGGCATTGACCACAGTCCAACGGAGAATGCTTAGTAAGTCGTCATTAATGCAACTAGTGCCATCTTCAATAAGACCAAGCGGCATTGACAGGTATAGCTGAGCATCATCAGCATATAAGTGAAGCCTGCTATGTGTAACACACTCGAAAATATCATTAATGAACAACGAGAAAAGTAAAGGACCAAGAATCGATCCTTGGGGCACACCAGAAACAACTCGCAGAAGAGACGAAGAAGAACCATTGCAGAAAACACTCTGAAATCTATCAGTAAGATAATTGAAAATCAAATGTGTTGCAGACGCCGAAAAATTAAATTTAGTAATTAACTTCTTACAAAGAAGATTGTGATCGACTACATCAAACGCCTTGGAAAAGTCCAAGAAAACTAAAATACTAATATTATCGGCATCAATTGCCCGTCGAATATCTTCAGACACTTAATAGCGCTGTCGAGCAACTGTGACCAGGGCGAAAGCCAGATTGATGTTCATGAACAAGACCGTGTTCATGTAAATATTTAGAGATTTGGACCGAAATTACCTTCTCAAAGACTTTTGATAGGATTGGCAATATACTAATTGGACGATATTCACAGGGATAAACACCTGAAGTTTTAGGTAGATGGATCTTTGATTTTTTCCAGGAATTAGGGCAACGAGAAGTCGTGAGACATAGGTTGAAGATATGAGTTAAGGGGACGGGAATGTAAGGTTAACAAATTTTTATGAATCTAGGAGATATTCCATCAATTCCTGTGGCCATAGATTTTACACGAAAAAAGGTATCAAGCACTTCGTCAGGATATACCCTTGAAAAACTAAATGATGAGAAACTGTGGATGGATTGAATTAAGGAATAGTTTAAAGGAGAAAAAGTGGAAGAATTGGAGGAATTAGTGAACGATGTAAACATCTTATTAAGCTCATCCGGATCTAGTATCGTATTAGAAACATTTTTAGCTTTGATACCAAAGGCTTTAAGATTCTTCCATAGAACTTTAGACGGCAAACTAACTTTCAGCTTTAATTAATAGTACTTCTTCTTAGCAAGGCGTATAGCAAAACTTGCCCTATTACGAAGGACTCGATAGTCCTCCCAAAATTCAGGAATACTAAATCGCTTCCACTTCGCAAATGCGAAATCCCTAGCCGCCATTAATTGTCTAATGCGGGATGTAAACCAAGGGTATTGCGGATTTACAATATTATTATTATTAATATTAATGAGAGGAATATATTTATCATGAAAATAGTTTAATGAATTATTTAGGTAATCAATTTGCTCATTAACATCAGTCATATAGTAAACAGCATCCCAGGGAAACATTCGAGCTTCGAAGTCAAAAGCTTGAAGATCAATCAAACCATAGGCGAAAAATGAAAACAAGTTTGGTGAATAAACTTTATCTGGAATTAAATCATACGTAATCATAATAAGATCATGATCCGATATACCTGGAAGTGATACCTGATTACAAAATAAAACAGAAGCAAGATTGGACGTAAGAAAAATATCAAGTAGGGAAGATGAACTGCTTGAAAAATGCGTAGGTTGTTGATTTACACGGTGCAAATCTAAGGCATCAATTGAAAGCTGAAATTTATTGGTCTGACCAGAAGGAATAAGAAAATTTAAGTTAAAGTCACCACCAATAATCACATGTTGATACTGTGGAGCTAAATGAGATAGGTCAGAAATAAAGGCCTCAAGAGAGATGACATCGGGTGGTTTGTAGACTGCTCCAACTAAACATTTATCCACTCCACAGACAACTTCACAAAATAAATACTCAACTCCCGAGACACTCCCGCTACTCAATATAAACTTGCATTTAAGGGACTAACAAAAATCGCCACACCACCACCACGGCGCCCAATGCGATCCCTTCGAAAAATTCTACGATCTGGTAGGCTAATTTGGGAATCAAAAACATCTGGTTTAAGCCATGTTTCGGAGATAAGAACAATATCGAGTGTGGAATCGCAAAAAATTTCACGGAATTCGTCGATCTTTGGTAAGATACTTCTGGCATTTAAATGACAAAATTTAAGTCCGTTAGCCTGTTTGCTCAAAATATTTAATAACATGCGCAGCTTTCCTGCCTCGTTCATACAATCATCATAATGCATTAAAATTCAAATGAAAAAGTCCGACAGGCGCACCGATCAAAACATTCATAGATCCAGTAAAACCACTCAGCATCATTAATGTAAACAAACATAAATCTACAAGTAAACAAATTAAGTAAAAAGAAAAAGTTCAAACAAAAGAAAAACTATAAAATAAAAAAGTAAAACTTAAAAAGATAACAATAACTCCAAGCAAGATATTGCATATTAAAGAAGCAAATCTAAATATCATGCAATTCAAACTCCAGCGGAAAGTCCATCCAAATTAGATATAAGTTCAGCTTTATCATTGACATTCCGATGAATAAGAACCATACCAGAACGAGTGTAAACAGCGGCAATACATTTTTTACGTTTAAGCTCAAGAGCTTTGTGAAGAATCGCATAATTTTTAGCAGTTAGGCTCTCATTAATATAAAACTGGTTTAGTATTATCATGCTCTTTAATGCCAACATCTGATAAATTTAAAGATGATGCTCGCTCATTGGACTAACAACGAGTTTTGATTTTTTTCCTGACAGAACTAAGCAGCATGTTTTTGTCCCGCAGACAGAAAAATTTAATAATTATAGAAGACTCGCTGGTCTTAGCACTAATACTTTTTGAGCGAAATATTTGCGCTGGTGACAGAGGACTATTTAATCCAAGTGATTTACAGAGTGCAGTGAAAAGCACTGGGAGGCTTTCTTCTTTCAGAGCTGGAACTCCACTAACAATTACATCAGAAGCTATTTGATGGCGCTCGACAGAATCAAGGCGATTATTCACATTTTGTATTTCGCTATCAAATGATGATTTTAATGAGGAGATTGTTTTTTTCCATTTGAACATTAAATGTGAAAATTTCAGCCTTAATGGAGGCAGGAACACTTGCAAGCGATGGAGATGTCACGGTGTCTTCTGTCGCTAAGCCAGCAGCTGCAGCCGCACCCAATGCACGTTTTGGGGGCATGATTATACGTGTGTAATGGAATCTTGAATACGACACGTCAAAAATAAATTAACAAAATCTAAGAAACTAGAAGAAACTTGTCGAAAATTCCAATAACTGTTATAAATTAAGCAATAAGCTACACTTCAAAACGATTTTTAGACTGAACTAAGCGTAATTAAATTTATAATAATCAAATTCCACTGGAGCTTGCTCAGGCGCGCTACTCTCTAGTACACATCTTCTTCTTCTTACTAGGGTTTAATTGTAACTTATTATACTTAGACCTAGCGTGGATTGTGTCTAAGTCAGTTATCCGTGCTAAACATCTATAAGCCCAATAGAACGGCTCAAGTACAATTATACATCACCAGGGGTAGAAGTGAATACTCACATCGCAAACCATTAATGGAAAGTCATTAATGAATAGAGTGAACAACAATGGGCTCATGATAGAACCTTGAGGCACTCCTCGCATTAGAGGTAGCGGAGTTGAAATTTTATCATTGAGCTTGACTTGTTGACTGCGATATGATAAAATACTACCGGTCTGATCTACTACTAAATTTAAGAGGCATAAAGCTACCGCAAGAGAATTCCGTGATCAACTGTATCAAAGGCTTCTGAAAAACCCAGAAACACTAAGGTGGTAAATTTGTTCTGATCCATAGCACTTCTTATGTTAGTGGATATTTTTAAAATAGCAGTTTCACAACTTTGGTGCGTTTTAAATGCGGCTGGCCAGTAGATCAGTATTTTTGTTCAAAAACTTGGTCGAAAATCTACTCGAGATTCTGCAAAGGATTTCTTCGGAATTGGAAGAATATTAGCAATTTTCCAATAAGAGGGAAGGGAGAATGAGGACAAAGATGAATTAACTATATGACGAATAAATGTACAGATGACTGGAAGAAGTAATTTGATAAAGCGTGGTGAGAGGTCAAAAAGGCCAGTCACATCAGATTTTATTGAATAAGTTTATCCATGTTAACGCACCGGAAAGAAAATAGGACACTGGAACCATGCGAGATTGGATAATACACTAACTTGATGTGGAGCAGCTATTTCACCACAAGAGTAAAAAGATAAAAACCACTGCAATCGAACTTGTCCTTACCAAATACTCCGATTTGTTCTAGATTCCTTCACAACTTTTGAATCAAATTTAGTATTAATTTTGGGACTATAATAATGACATTTAGCCAGTCTCATCTCTGTGGTAGTTCTTTTTCGAGCAGTTTTATTCAAGGACCTGACTTCGTAGGCTTTGAGCTATCTATAACGTTGATATAGATACTCACGCTCCAAAATAAAGGTGCGGACTCTTGTAGTAAACCCTGGGTAACATTTCGCCAGTGTTGTGAATATAAATCACGATGCTGATCAATTGATGTTATTATAGAAAGAAACAACAAATTGATCAGCATTTTCGTGATATTAAGTAAAGATCTTGCACAATAAGTACAATGTATACTGGTCTTACTTAAGTATGGCAGCGGTAGCCCCATTAAAAGTTGCAGTGTATCGCATTTCATAAGAAACTGAAAATTATTTGGTTTGTTATGAAAGCGCGTAAGCTAAACAAGTGGCTATCAGCTTAAAAATATTCTAATTGTGACGCAACATAGCAATGGCCCATATATGAAAAGAATGAGTAAGGTGACATGGTGACTGGCTGGAGAAAGCTCTGCGAGTTGTTACTAATATCGGATAGAGTCAAGTTACAAAGACTTTCGGTCGTGCGGCTTCGAGTAAAAGATACGCTATTAAGGGGAGTTTTTTTTTAAATAAATGTTTTAGAATTGAAGAAAAGGTTTTTTGTGTTGTGAACTTCCCTAATCGAATGAAATCCAACATCAGTATATTTCAGCCGTACAGGTACATATTTATTATACACCACTTATTTGAGCTTTTATATTTCTTCAACTTTGATTTGGTTTTTGTTTTTTTTTCTCATTGGTTCCCGTTAGATTTGAGAGGAACTCTTTTTTGTTAATTAGATATAGATTGAACTAGTTTTAGGTCAATATTTTTAATTTCAGATTGATTGAATTATATTATTTGAGATTTTTGTTTTTGTTATTTTTCTGTATTCTCTAGTCTCAAAAGCAGTTCTACCATAATGAGCAGGTCTCCCATTCAATTTCAACCATATGTCTGTCTTACAGTTGGGCTAGCTTATTTTCAATTGAATTCAGGACATCCTTTTCCACACTAACCGACCGACCTAATAATAACTCTTCAATAACCTTGCACATTTTCATTTATTCGTGGGATTCGTCCAACGGTTAGATGATTTGGAAGTCGGCTACGATATACAATTTGCTCTTAAAACACATTAATTCATTAATTTAATTTAATGCATTATGAACATTTATCAGTTGGTTAAATACAATGATCAGCTTTCTAGTAGATAAGCTCTCTATTCCGGTGTTCCTCAGGGATAAATATTTATCCCTTTACTTTTTGGCCTATAGCTTAGCTGGTTCCAAGTTTCTGCTCTGTTAAATTGTACGCTGATGATGTCCAGTTACTTTTACCAATGCGAATTTAATGTAGCCATTGGCAGGTTTAATAGTGACCTTGTACAAATCGCTGAATGGGCCAAGAGAAACAAGCTAATGCTCAATCCTTGCAAAACTCAATCAATTATCATCTATAAAAATAATATCAAAAACTCGAATTTTGCACCATTGATCCTTGATGGAACGCCCGTGCCATATTCTGAATCAGTTCGAAATCTTGGAATGATATTTGATGCTAAGCTGGGTGGGGCACTTGTGAGTAAGGTTTACAATGGGTTGAGAGGCTTATGGGATCATTCCTCTTATACTCCCAAAGAGACACGCTTCCCTCTTGTTAAAGCCTTGCTGATCCCAATTATTACCTACGCAGAAGTTGTGTATGCGAACCTTAGTAGTACCTGTTGTGTTAATTAATTACTTAGCTAATTGTATAAGATCTTTATCTTGCAATTGTGTAAGTGGTCACGCAGGTATGGAATGCCCTGCCAATTGAGATTAGACGTCTGCGATCTGCCGGCAATTTCAAGAGGATGTTATTGGCCCATTTTATTAATATGTAGGTCTATTCAGACATATATGCATGCAGATAACTTCCGGTATATTATTTTGTATTTAGTATTTTGATTTTTCATTTATTTTCCTTATTTTCTTGCTTTCCTTTCTCTAATATTGTAATTGTTTTTTTCTTTTCTTGTAATGTTGTGTTCTATTCTCTATTATTTACCTTTTTTTATACACTTGTTTAATTGGAATTTATTATATGCATTTTGCGCATGTTAACGAGCTTTTTACTCATTTGTGCTCTATATTTTGAATAAAGTATTGAACTATTATTAAGTATTAAGTTGCCCGACTTCTAAGACTTATTGTGAGCAAAAAATACTGCGAAAAAATTCATATTTAATATAAAAAGTAACATCTTCTATCTTGTCGTTATATTGTGTCCACAATTTTTTAACTGTGAGGTAATACGAAAGGTATTGCATCGACTATAGTGGGATTCGATAGGTTTAGGGAACTCAATAAATCTTAAGCGCATTACTTTTATTATTTATAACAACGATGTATCTTTGGTCATGAATAACTCGAGAATCTTTTGTTATGCAGACGACCAACACCCAAATCTTCCGCATCGTCTCTAATGAACGAGTTTGTTCAATTAAAAACTCCGTCCTAGACGCTTCTCACAAATGATGCTCTAAACCACCTCCCCATAAATATAAATAATAATTGCACCGACATGATAGTGGAAAATTAAGTATTCGTACTTTATTTACACTTACAAATTAATTAGAATCGACGAAACGTAGATGGCCTGGGTCTGCGCCTGCATTATATAGAGTGTTTGTACTACTTGTTGTATAACTGGAAGAAAATATGTTGGTTGCATTCTCTCTATGCCCGAAAGAGGAGAGAGAGTTAGTATGTATGAACTGAGATGTGGGCTATTTGATTCTGTTCTCAGAGCCGTAATAGCGAAGTCTTCCAGCTGCGATTTAAAAGCTGAATTCGGCTATACTGACAATTTACGGTAATGATGAAAGTAAGACAAATATGTTACGCTATACTAGGTGAATAAGGGGTGGTAGCTCAGTTGAGATGGGCCGCCTGGGTCAATGAAGTTTTTGGTAGAAAATTCTATTGGATGCCAGTTGATTTTTCCCATAAATCCCGTAATACCAAGTCTTAGATCTACCTATAGATGGCCACAAAGCAAAAAATAACCCCTTTACAGCTCCACAAACAAGAGATTTTACACCAAGGCCAGCTATACAGGCAAAATCGTGTTAATACAAGGATCAAGCACAAAAAATTTTACAGTAACTTTACTGCCAGTTTAAAGGTTACGATGAGTGTCTCAAGAGGAACACTTAATTTTGTCTAATACGCTAGACACACGGGACATATCAATGATCATTGCATAGCTCGTATGTCACTGCATCGCATCATTGGCGCAATGGTCATTGCACCAATTACGCCACCACAAGCTCATTCGTTTGCAATTATGCATTGCTTGTCATTTCTTTTAGCGCGCTTTCAGCGGTGAGGAACTGCAAATTATTGGAAAAATCAGCTGATTTTCCAGCCATCACTGGCAGATGTCATTTGTGAAATTGGCTGATACATTTTTCAAGGTAAATTTAGCATGTTTCCCAAATTATTGAATTCTTCAAAAAAATTTCATACATTATAGATGGAAAAAGAGACGAAGAAAAAAGCAAGATTGTGGAAAACAGCTGAAAATTATAAGTTGTGCGAGCTGTGGCGCATTTATTTATATAAAAGATCTGAGAAAGGCACGAAGAAATAGCCACATATAAGCGGATATGTCTGTGAAATTTAAAGATATTGGAGTAATCGCCAGTATGCAGCACAAGTGACACATTTAATGGGTCAAATCTAGTCTGTCAAATCTAATTACGTGAAGACCGTCATTGCCGTGTGCCACCACAAAACAGGAATGATCATTGTGCAATTACGTAATTGAACCAATGATCATTGATATGTCCCGTGTGTCTAGGGTATAAGCTGTAAAAGCTATGGACATGAAGTTTGTGGTTGAAAATGCAATCTCAAACCGCCTGAATGAGACTGTTCAGAAGGCACCCAACCCAGTTGGCCCCAGAGTCTACAACGTTAGACTAAAGTGTGATTTTTCAGCCGAAAAGCATGCGATAAACTCATGTCCACATAAACGTAAGTAGGAATCCAGAAGTGAGGGCAATATAGTCGACTGAAAACTCCCCGGCTCAAATACAAATACCCCTGTCAAAACAAAAGGGTCCCCTCAGATGCCCGATTGCAGTGTCCCCTACAGTTGAACTCCCTCTAGATATAGGCCTAAACGATCAAGAAAAACTAATAGTAGAGAATTCAATAAAACACCCAGACAAAATTCATTCAATGTTTAAAATGTTACAAGTAGAAATTATTTTTTTTTCTTTTTATCTTATTTTATAATGATAATTGTAATTGGTAATAAAACTAAATTTACTAGAAGTAGGTCACTTTTTTTTCTCTATTCAACATCAACTTCAACGTGCGGAAGGTTAAGTTATGAGAAAATTGATGTGAATATTGTTGCGAGCGTGGCCTTTGGCTCGTTATATAAAACACAATATTAAATAATTAATATATAAGTTCTGGCGGTGACAAATTTATATTTATACCCTAGAAACTCTCCGGATTATTCTGGAGTATTCTATTCCATAAGCTTCTTGACTGTTCTATTCATTCTTATTCCTGAACCTTATAATCGATTCTCCGAACCTGAAGTCGTTTACTCTCCATTGCCAGTAGATGTCACCAGTTGTCTCTTTCTATTGCACGTAACAATATCTAAGTTTTCGAGAATTCCCTGAGCTTGTAAATGTGTATTGGATTTTCAGATGAGTATAAATTAATTGGGTAACTTACTTATTATCTCATTTCAATGTGCTCTTAAATTGAGAAGTGAATTTCATAAAAAGTGAACTACATTACTCTGTAAGCATAAAAATTAATAGATACGAGTGCCAAGCTTCATACTCAACTTAGATGCACACAATAATTGTGCTTATAGTACAGTGGTGTATGAAATGACATTAGCATAGAGACATCATTACAAATGTGATTACTGTTAGTATATGATATAATATAATAATAATATATCAATCGTAAAAGAAATTGTGTATGTACATTTTCAATAAAATATTCACAATGTATATAGACAATATTTATAAAGCGCTGATGGTAAAGTGTCGCAAGAAATTATGGCAGAGAAATTAGTAGAATTTGAGAAGAAATTCTACGAAACAAAATTAATCTTCAAACCTGCTATAGAAGCTTGAGTTTCGCGCATTTCTAAAGAGGGTACAGCTGCTGTCGACTAATTTAATTCAATTATGAACCAGTTCTTAGTTTCAAACATATGATTGTAGGCAAGGTAATCAAAATTCCACGCGGTAGTCCAAATTAAACGCGCCGTGCTTCTCAGGGGAGTATAGAGAATGTCCCTCCTTTGAAGACCTTTCTGACGCTTCTGTCCACTCTGTTGTTCGTGGTTCTTTTGCCTCGATATTTGTTGCGATGAACTTAGGGTGTTACATCGTAAGAAGTGTTGTGGGTGCAGCAGCTCTTAAACCGGTTCACCAAAATGTAAACTGGGTCACAGTGCTTCAAACAGACTCATTTGAGGTAAATAAAGAGTTTTTGTTCGCTGTATCGTAGCAACTAACTCGTTCTTTATTAATATTCCCTTTTTCTATTGTTATAAAAATGCCTAATTAGCTAAATACAAAAATTCACAAATAACTTTTATCATAGAATTAATTTGCTTAGCCACAAAGTTTTCACGAGCATTCCTTTAGTTATCTCAGCGGTGTCGAATTTCGTCTGACTTTATCATTTCAGTTAGAATAATTTTGCTGATATGGAAAAAGAAATACAAGGTGGAACCATGTGAAGATATTAGAACATGAAACTAGCGAAATTCTTGCTGTGATAAGTTTATTGAGAAAATATATATGTACATGTATATGCGTACTATCTAAATTTGTTTAAGTGTTATGCTAATTACAGATGTGTTTTGAAATGTAATGATGAACATCCTCCCCCAGTTGAATGATGAATTCAACTACTGAAATCTATGTTGAAATCGGGCACTTGTTTTTCTTCATCTTGATCTGGGGTGCAGTCCGCTTGACTGATGTATCGCCTTGGTTGTGGGGTTGGCTTAGTTGACATGCGGGATTAATAAGTCCAAATTATGTAGATGATAATGACAATTACCAATACCAAACCTGTAAAGCAAATAGCACATTGATGTACATCGTGAGGGTGAATTGTTATTGGAAGATCGATGTGGAGTTGTTGAACTTGTTTTTGAATGGATTTTAATTCTGCCTTGTGCGGTTTGAAATCAGGTACCTCTGGTAGGTTAGGACGTGGTTCCTCCATTCATTTTGAAGTCTTAAAATGCCTGTTCTTTCGATAACCATCTGGTTGACTGTGTCTTCACATACGGCATTGATCGTGGTCTTTTCTTTCAAAGCGAACACCCATTCATTTAGATTATGAAGTTGAATCCAGTGTGGGCTATCTCTCGTTTGAACAATTTTGCACGTTGTGGATTGTGGTAGGTGGTTAATGAAATCTATCTCACAAGCCCCAAGGGCAGATCCCATGTGATATATGGGATGATTGCTAGTATAAGTGTCGACCTCGGATAATGGTGCGGCATGCCTGATGTCTATGCTCGGAGAGCGGGTAATATTGGTCTCGATGGAGATTCACCGCCAAGTATGGGAACGATGGTTGTATGGCTAAGAACGTGTTGTTGATCAATATCGGAACTGGAATAACGATACACAATTCAAAATCCTCGAGTGTGCATAAAGGGACTCAGAGGTTAAAGATGATGTGTTTTTCCTTTGGCCTTCCTTCGAACGCCATTAACCCTTTCCGTGTCTTTGTCTAACATATTCGACATTATTTAATGTGTTTATTCAGACCTAAAAATAAACGGTAGATTTGAATTAGGTCGAAGGATACAGGTTTCAGAATTACTATTGCAATCAGTCGATTGACAATTTTAATCAGTTTTTTTTTCGAATTTGAGTGAGATGACCATCACGTAGGTAAAAATTGCAAATTTTAAAACACAAATAATTTATTTACACTGTTCATATCAATTCAAAAAAATTAATGTAGGTAATACATTTCTAAGTAAACGTTTTTAGAAAAAAAAAGTTTATAAAAATATTGTGTGGTTACTTGTGGGGACTTATTTATGAATGTCGAATATATTCGCCATTGACACACAAAGATTGCTTTGTTTAGATTTTTTGGTATTTTTGTGGGAAACAAAATGATAATGTTTAAACCTGAATAATAGCTTGTTATAATTGATTTTCGCAGAAAATGTCAATGTTGATTGATGATCATATTCTGGCGATGCTCACGGCTAATTCGATGTTGAACCACCCTGTTCTCCAGAACTCATGTTTGAGGTGAGAGACGAATTTCCAACGCGTGATGTCGCTTGTGTGTCGCGGGGTGGCAGTTCCGTCTATTGTACTCGTCAGAAGCTCTTCAATGAACAAGTGCCTTTAAATCATTGGGATTAGTCGATAGTGGCGTTACCGGACGTGAATTCAAAATTGCCTCAATGACGGTGGTTTCTAATCCTTCGTAGGTCAGCGAACCTGAGGTTAATGTTCGCTGCAAGAGGTGCTTGGCTGATTTTACAGGCCGCCATAGTGGGAAGCTCGGGGAGGGATTATGGAAATCAGGTGTTTGTCCTGCAAGTTGTTGCTATTTTTCCATTCATCTCGCCCACGAAGTTCGTGGCGTTGTCACAATAAATCTTTCGGCTATGCCCTCGTCGTCCCGTGAATCTTTTCAGTGCTCCAATGAATGCTAGTTTTGTGAGATCACTTACAACTTCTAGGTGGGTGGCCTTGGTCGCGAAGCAGCAAAAGACAGCTATGTAAGTCTTTTGTGGTCGTTTTCGTCTTATTCTAAAATGGGTCTAAATCGGTCCGCAGAAATCGCCCCCAGAGTTCACGAATAGTCCGCGGCCAAGTTTCCAATTAATTGCGACAGCATCTTTGGATTTGCTCTTGTGCAATGAACACAATGCTGCACAACAGAGCGAGTCAAGATTTTTTCTTTCATTGGCCCATATTTTTGTCTTGCCTTGGCGAGAAGATTTTGTGGGCCTACATGATTGTTATCCTTATGTATATCATTGCAAAGGAGTTTAGTGAACTGATGTCGGTATGGTAGTAGCATAGAGTGCTTAGAATCGAACCCAAGTGTTGATGCTTGTATTCGCCCACCAACTCTCAGCATGCCTCGTTCATCAATGAATGGAGTTAGGCTGCTTAAAGAACTGTTTCTGCTCACCTCACCACAGCGTTTTATATTTGCAATGTCCTGCATGAAAGGTTGCTTATGCATTGTTTTTATAATTAATGTTTGAGCTTCATCTAATTCTTCACTACTTAGCGCCTTCCCGTTAGTTGCTCTTTGACTATATTCCTTTGTATGAGCTATAATGCATGCGTAAGATATAGGTCATGACACGTTGTAGCCGTCTGAATGAATTCCTATGGTCGATTGCGCTTATGATACTTATTAAGCTGTGGGTGACTACTGCTAACAAAGCAGTTCGCTTATTATAATGTACTATAATATATACATATATATATTCGTGCAATAAAGCACAAATTACTGAACAGAGGCAATTGCGAAATTCCCGGCCTGGATTAACATGCATAAGTCTGCAATCAATCCAGTGTCTTCGCAAAAAGCATTGACCTCTTGTCATCATCTTGTTTGTTATCAATAAGCGAGGGAAATATGCGCAATTCTGCTGATTCGTTCTGATCGCAGAAGTGGGTTACGAAAGTGACGAAAGTTGTAGGTAAGTGCGATCGAGAACCAAGAAGTTTTGTGGAGTTTGGATTTGATTTTTGGAACGGTAAAACGGTGTTGGCTTGAAAAATTAATTGAGTGTAGTTGGAAGTTGGAAAAATAAAGAGCGTCTAATTTTATAAAGTGAATATTTGTGTTTTGAATTACTACTCCGGACCCGTGTAAATAAGTTTACCCTACATTATGTTCGACTGTGTAATCTGTATCATTGCTTCTGTATATATTGTGATATATTGATTCTGCTCCATGTAGAAACATGGGATCCATAAAATCATAATGTTGACCCGCTTAATTTCTGTGGAGCAAGACTTCTTGACAATACATCTGCTGGATTCTCCTTGGAATTGACATGGCGCCATTGGGTGGATGTTGCGACATCTTCAATTCTAGCCACTCGATTGGCCACAAATGTGTGAAACGATAAGGACATGGAGTTTATCCGACAATTTCGGAATCGTTACATAAATAGATGTCATGATTTTCGATGCTCAAATCTGTGATGATTCTTCGGGGCAGCTCAGCTCCCAGTTTTGCTGCGCACAGCTCCAGTCGCGATAATGTTGTCTGATTTGCAGGGGCTACTCTAGATTTGGCACAGAGTAGTCGAACTGTAATAAGGCCAGTCTTATCAACTGATCTCACATATGCAGCAGCTCCATATGCTTTCTTTGATGTATCTACGAATATGTAAATTTGCGTGCATTTCGGTATTTGATGAGGGAAAACATGTCTAGAAAATCTTATGGTATTCAAGGTTTTCAAGTACTCACGTAATTTGGTCGATGAGGTGTAAATGCTTGGGGCAATGCGGCATCCCAGTCAAATTTCAACGTCCATAACCTCTGGAAAAATAGTTTGGCTACTACGACAACTGGAGCCATTAGTCCCAAAGGGTCATATAAGTGGGCGATGGCTGAGTACGGATGTCTGTTCTCTTAGTAATCCTTCGGCTATCGATCCAGGATGCCTTTAAGCTAAGGTAATCAGTTTTGGGTAGCCAAATCAAACCAACAGTTTTTATATGCTCCCCCACCTTGTCTGCAAAGTCTAACTGTATTTCTTTATCTCGTGGAATATGTCCTGCATTAAGCGCGGATGGCTTGCGCACCACTTTCGTAGCTTAATGCCGGCTGTGTGCAATGATAAAAGTAGTTGTAGCTATGTCTATATGGCGTCTGAGAGATTGTTTGTCCCGTGAGAGTATCGTCTACGTAAAAATTATGTTTCCACAGCTTTGAAGCTAGAGGGTGACTTTCGGCGTGATAATCTCCTAATTTATGTAGACATTTCGTGGTCAGATATGGAGCACTGGTATTTCCGTGACCGTGTTGAGTTGAAAGCATTTGATGCTCTGGCTGGGATCAGCTCTCCACCAAATCAATTGGTATTTCTATCAGATTGTACCACATTGATTTGCCGTTATATTTTCTCGATGTCGGCGATGAATACATATCTTGGCAGACGAGAACGCAATAAAAATGGGGCCCGTGTTAAGGACATATTGGATGATGTTTTCGCTGAAGCGTCGGATACCACTCGGAGCTTCATCGTACTGCTCTCGGGCCTAGCGATGCAATGATGTGGAAGGAAGTAGTATGGCTTCTCGATTCTAGTGAAGTAGACTTCCTCCATATGTCCAAGCTTTGTGTATTCTTCCATGAAGTTGGTATATGCCGTCTTGAGTTCTGAATCCTTGGCAAATTTGCGTTCCAATAACAGAAAACATCTATAGGCGATATCCTAGGGAAGTGGGGCTACTTGCAAAAGGTAAACTGACAGCGAAATTTCCGTGTTGGTCTCTACCGGTGGTCTGAATGAAGTGTGCTTCATAATTTCTTTCCGCTGCAGTGAAATTGTTTTCACTGGCTCCTTCTCTGTCTTCCAGGCGCCAAAACTTCTCAATCTGCTGATCAAGAGCTTCATCTTCGGTACATATCCCACACACTAGTCTTATTCTGTGGAACACCATTAGTTTTTCCTGCTATGGCCCACCCGAAGACTGTGCTCTGCATTGTTGGTAGCGTTTCTCCCAATTTGATTTGTCCCACCGACAAGATTGAATAATAGATCTCTGTTCCAATGGGCCCAGATGGTTAAAGTTCGGGTCCGCTAATCTTATGTTGTGTGGTACTGGCCATGTTGAAGTGTCTATTGATTTTGTTGGTTGTGGTGAAATGATTTTCGGTAGTATATGAGCGCCTATTCTAACAGCATATCCACTTATTTTCGACTGTAGTAATCCGCTCACTCTGCGTTGAGATTGTTGCTTGCGTTGGCCGATGCCTTCAATATCCAGATAGGTTTAGTTGTTTTTCCATCTTGTTCGTCATGAAGCTAAACTGGGAGCCGGAATCCAGATTTACAATGACTGTGCTGAGAAATATGTAGCCCTTTGGAGCTTGAAGGATTTTGGTCGTCAAAGAGATTGATTTAACTTGGTCGTCAAATAATGTGGATTGATTTGATGCTGATTGTGCCATCGCACCTGTCATGTAATTATTCCTGCTAGCCTGCTACACTGGTAGTGTTGATCTTAGAGGAAGAGCCTCTATGTGTAGTAATGTGTTATGTCGTTTAGAGCATTTTGTGCATGTTCTTGATGGGAAAGTGTCGGCCCTATGTCCGGCCTTGAGGCAATTAACGCAAATGTTTAATCCTTTGATTACACTGCAGTGTTTGTGTGGCGTTAGTTGCATAAATTTCGTGCAGGCAAAGATTTGATGATCACTTTTGCACAGTATACATGTTCGTCCAGTCGACGGATGTGAAAGACCTGGATGTGGTTGTCTTTTTATGAGGATCTTCCATTGATCTGCCCTTATTTCCTAGAGCTTCCAAAGACTGGGAGCACATCTCTAAGAAGTTTTGGAAGCTTCTGAGTGATTGCAGTGCTCTGGGCTGAGTGAGAGATTGCTCATAGTGCGTGTGTGTTACTCGATCCAATTTCTTCACCAATATGTGCAGCAACAGCTGATCTCTGGATTCTCTAGACCGAGAAGGCATTCTTACGTTACATCGTGTAATACTTTAATCGCAGGTGTACTTTCATAAGTTACTGTTGTCTGTGACAGCAATTTGTTCAACAGTGCAGTTACCAAAAATCTGATGTTCTCGTAAAGTCCCTTAATTATCTTCCATGCGGTAGTGTAGTTTGCATCTGAAATAGTAAGATGTCGCACAAGTTTTTCGGCTTCTCCCGATAAGCTGCTCTTTAACTACCACATTTTCTGTGAGTCGACCATCGGTTGTTTGTGTACCACTTCATTGAAGAGGTCGTAAAATGGTCGCCACTTCAAATAGTCACCATCGAATGGTAAAACTATTTTCGGCAGCTTCGTGATGGAGATTCCGTTCACCACTGGTTCGGATGCGGTAGCGTGTTGACTTAAACCAGCCTGCAGCTCCAGTAAGACCTTCTGTGCGTCCTCCTCTAGATTGAAATATTCTTCAAATTCTGATGCACTGCGATCTTCAACTGATTCCCATAGTGTAGTGAGTAGTGTAACTGTTGAATATCATCCCAGTATCTCCCAACCGTGTTGATAGAATTGCTGCGCTTGAGCCTGACGGGTTGCAGCTCTTATTCCAGTGAGCATTCTGCGCAAGCCATTCATTATTGTTTGCTGCCGTTGCTTTATTTTGGAGATATTATTGCTGGTGTCAAAAGATGTGCTTGCCTTAATATTATTACGATGTTCTTCTGGTCGTGGATTTTCTCCAGACGGCTTCTCTTGCGTTTCTTGTTTTTTGTCATCTGAAGTCGGCTGGTTGTTCTTGCCCTCGGCTGTACTACTGGGCTTTGAATTCTTCAGCTCTGTAAGCTTGTTCATGATGTCTTGTTTTGCCTTCTCGTCTTTTTGCTTTATGCTTCATAATAACCTTTTGCGAAATAGGCATTCTCCAATTTTGCCCCATACACATCTCGAATATCAGTGAAGACGACATAAAATTGGTTCCAGAGTTCATCTAACATCTTCAGCCTTACTTCAGGATAGGTTTGGGTCTTTCGTTATGCAATAGTTGACAACAAGAGTTTTTATGTCGTCTCTTGTCTCGTTCTGCTGAAGTGTGAGCTCATCTAGACTCATGATGAGATAGATTATATCTTTGGACGAATCAAGTCAGGGTCAACAATGTTGTTCGTGGCTCTAGGGTGTTTCACCGTAAGTAGGGTTGTGGGTGCAGCGGCTCTTAAACCGGTACACCAAAATGTTGACTGGGTCACAGTGCCTCAAGCAGGCTAACTTGGGGTAAATAAAAAAAAATTGTTCACTGTATCGTAGCAACTAACTCGTTCTTTATTAATATTAGCTTTTTATAAAATGTTTAATTAACTAAATACAAAAATTCACAAATAACTTATCATAGAATGAAAGAATTTCCCTAACCACAATGTTCTCACGAGCATTCCTTCAATTAACTCAGCGATGTCGAATTTCGTCTGGCTTTATCATTCCAGTTTGTTTAGAAACATGTCTCAAACCAGCATATATTGACCTAAAAGCAATAATTCCAATTGCAAAATCTCTAACAGTTTCCACTTAGTATGTAATTTTTTTAATTAATCAATTGTATTGAGCAATTGATTGTTGAAAAAGCAAATTATAGATATAGGCATAATTCACAGTTCATTGCTCTCTGCCCATTAATAAATGTAATTATTGCTTAGTATGTAGTTCTCAAAATATATATAAATCGATATATTGGAAGAACATTTTTAGTGATAACAAATTTTTCCTACAGTCACTATCAAGTTCATTCTACGTCCCATCCGTAGCCTATCTTATCCAAGTTATTATCTCGCGCCCCTTACAGTGGTAAGCGCATATCCAAACCGGTCCACTCATCTACCATTGAGCTATACAGAGTTAGAATGATATGAAAAAAGAAATACAAGGTGGAACCATGTGAAGATATTAGAACATGAAATTAGCGAAATTCTTGCTGTGATAAGTTTGTTGAGAACGTTTAATTATATGTACGAGGCGCATTCGTAAAGTAAGTACCGTTTCGTTCTAACGCCGTTGCAGTGCTGCGGTCGGCGTTCCGCGCATGCACGCTAGTCTTCCTTGTTCATTGGCTTCCAATTGACGCCATTTTGGTTGCTCTACGTTGTATTTTCAGTTTTCTGTGCACATTTGAAATGTTTAAGAATTACTGATCCCACCGACTGTGAGATTCGTGCTGTGATTCGATTTTTCAACCCAAGGCATGTGAAACCGGCCGCAATTTATCGTCAAGCTAAAGATGTTTACCGTGAGGACGCGATGAGCGATGGAAAGGTGAGAAAGTGGGTTAGAATGTTTAATGAAGGTCGAACAAATGTGCACGATGAAGGTCGGAGTGCCTTCTGTGGTCAACGATGATTTGGTAAGGAAAGTTGATAAAAAAAATCCAGGAGAACAGACGTTTCACAATGACAACGCTTTTAGACGGATTTCCGCAGATTTCACGAACTGTTTTGTACGGAATTGTTACAGACCCCTTCGGTTATCACAAGGTGTGTTCCCGATGGGTTCCAAAAATGCTCACTGATGTTCACCACAAAACCAAGCGACTTACATTTCTCACACGGTACAGTGAGGAGGGCGAGAGCTTTTTAAACAGAATTGTTACAGTTGATGAAACGTGGGTTTGTCATGTCACACCAGAATCCAAGCACCAATCTATGGAGTGAAGACACACTAAATCTCCGAAAACAAAAAAGTTCAAAACGACAATGTCAACACGAAAAATCTTGTGCACTGTGTTCTGGGATAGGAAAGGGGTTTTGCTTACTGAATTTCTTCCCAGAGGAGAAATCATTAATGCGGCACGATATTGTGAGGTTTTGAGAAAACTACGGCGAGAAGTTCAAAACAAACGGAGAGGAATGCTCAGTAAAGAAATTGTGTTGCGACTTAGATCTGACGATGAAGTGAAAAATGCTGTGGAGTCGTGGCTATCGTCACTGGTGGGAAGTTTCTATGAAGGTATAGAAAAGTTGGTCACCCGCTACGAAAAGTGTTTGAACATTAGCGGAAACTATGTAGAAAAATAGTTTAAGATGTAAAAGATGTAGTTTTGATGTAAAAATAAAATTGGGTTGAAAAAATGTTGTTTACTATTACTTACTTTACGTACATGTACATATATGCGAACTATTTACATATTTTTAAGTGTTATGCGAATTACAGATGTGTTTTGATATGTAATCATGAACATTCTCTAAAGACTATTTAACAACCTCACAAAAGTTCCAGTAACTAAAAGACTTAATAAAGGGAAGTGTTGCGGAGATCGTACGACATTTGACAATCAGTGATATAAATTATGAAGAAGCGTACGCTAAATTGAAAAAAAAACGTTTCGATAAGAAAGCACACATAACAACATCTTTTATCAAATCATTCCTGGATCAGACTTCTACAAATCAAACAACAGTTAAATAGCTACGAAGCTTTCACGACACCTTTGGTGAGACAATACGCGGCTTAAAGGGATTAGGGTTAAGTGCTGAGCCTAAGGAACCTTCGATTATATACCTCGCTCTAACTAAATTATATTCAGATACTCGCGAGCAGCGGTCCCAACTAGTCGCTGAACAAGAATTTCCAAGTTTTACAGAGTTTGTTGAATTTTTAAGTACACGTTGCAATGCATTGGAAGATTGTGGTGTTATTTCAAAACGCACTTCATCAATAAAAGCATGCATCACACGTTACGTCTGCACCTAACATCTCATATGTCGCAAGTGCAAAGCTAATCATGATTTATATCAGTGTGTAAGATTTAAAGCTGATTCTCCCACTACTCGTAAAGATTTAATAGTTGCAAGATCATTGTGCTTCAATTGCTTAGGTGCCAATAAAGCAACTTTATCTACTCTACACCCTCTTTTTCCAAATCGCCCGTATAATACTTCTTCTATCAACCAAACAACATCCCATCAAGAATCTTCAATCAACCCCCTCAGCTGACACTTCACACATTTCACTTACTACCAACTCATTGCAAAATAATTCATTGTCATTTTCATTCAACACATGCATCCAAGAAGAAATGTTTGTTCAAATTGATTTCCATTCTTCTCACTGCAGTAGTAAATATCCTAGACATATATCAGAGTCCAACCTTAACGGATTCTATTAGATTCAGGATCTCAAGATTAGCTTATCTTAGAGGCATGCGCTCAACGCTTGCAATTAAAAAGAGAAAATGCACGAGCAATTATATCTGGTTTATCAGCTTCTGAACTACAAAGGGAAAAATCTCGCTTAATATGTCTTCTCTCTTCGATAAGTCTAAAGTGTTGGAGGCTGTATCATTTGTGATGAGCAAGTTGACATCTGCAATACCATCGGAAACCCTCAATTTGCCTGACTGGACAAATCTATTCAACAAAACGATTTTAACGCTGATACGCTTCGACATATTCTAAACAAATTGCTACATAGTCTGGCTTTGCGCCAACCACTCGAGGAGTTAGAACGGTTAAGAAGAGATCCATATACGCGCTTACCACTGTGTAGTTCGGATCTCCATCCAGTTGAAACGTTATTTGATCTTCATTATAAAGCACGTTCTCAATAGCGACAGGTTAGTCTTCTACAACCCTACATGACCAGCGAACCAAAATTATGCTTCACGGTTTTTTGACAGGGCCTGTCAGAACAATAACGGTTACTGAGCCTCATATAACAAAAAGACTTCTCCCTAGTAATTTTATTGGAATATTTGATTTTCTGGCGCATATAAGGCACTGTTTAAAAGAATATATGACATTTCCCCAAAGACGTTTTACAAAAAGTATATTTCACAAAAGGACATTTTACAAAACCAATCTTTCACAACTTAGACCAAAGATAAAAAAGTCGTTTGCCAAAAAGTTCTTTGCCAAATATGTTTCTACAAATGGCAAACAAAAATCACATTCTTCATAGTCGGATTTCCTCAGGATTATTTTGATGCGTTCATCTTTTAAGCGCACAAGATAATTTTGTGTTTAACTTTTATGGACTTCACGTCTATTCAGACTGAATTTCAAAGCATCTCATGAATTACACTTATCATTCAGGCCTATCGGGGAATTCGATTCGATCAAATCTATATCGAATCGAATATTTTCAAGGAGCATTTTCTATTGTTTTACTAGTAAAAAATGCTATATGAAAAACCTTAATTCGATGGAATCTAGGTCGAATCGAATTCCCCGGTAGACCTGATTTATAACGGCAAACGTTGCAGTTCAGACCGTACGGTATAGTTAATTATTAAATTTTTCAATGTTTTGCGAAACGTCCATTGGTAATGATATTTTGGGAAATGTCCATTTCCATTTTGGTATTAATCTTTTGGTAAAGGTCTTTATTTGGCAATCATCTTTTTGAGAAATGACTAGTTTTGGCCAACAAACTTAGGGAAAGCGTACTTTTGACTAATCGTCTTTAGTATTATACAAATGTCTGTTTGGGAAACAGATTTCGGTCAAATGGGATCCCCGTTTAAAATATTTATTTTCTGGTCATATATTCCACATCTATTTTTTAAGGTATGACGAGCAATTCCCTCACTGAACTGTCTTCCTATCCGCTCGTGAAGGATTTTCACTACAATAATCGCCGAAGAAGCTACCAACATATTACCCAAAATAGAACACATCTTGCACTGACAATAGCCTCAGCCCACTTAATGAAGACGGAACTTTCGACAGATAATTTTTAATTTTTTGTATAGTCAAATGCCTACATGCTTGTACTTGCACAGCAGAATTTTATTACGAAATATAACTCAATAGAAATATTTTTCTGTATGTTATTGCCGTATTCACACTGCAGAGTGGAGTAGAGTAGCGTAGATTGGAAACTGGCATCCTACAATGAGTGAAATTGATTCAGCCGCCTTCAAATTTTCTAACTATTGCAGGAGAAATTAAGTTACATATTCAGTAATTTGTACGCCATTGCACATTCTTATCAGTGGCGACTAAGTGTTTATTTAGAGCGATGAGCATTCCTTACAGCCGGTTATAAAAAAACTAACGTAGCAAAACCCGTGTTTTGTTTTTGAACTTATTAGTGTTTTGTTGTCGAGTATAAAAAAGGTAAAAACGATGAAAAAAGGTGAATATAGAATATTAATTTTTAGTGTTTTTTTTTGTAGTAGTAGGACCCAAGAAATATAAACTTAGATGAATAAATAAAAATTCGAATTTGGTTGGAAAGAGTTGCAAGCAATAGGGAAATAGGGTAATGGACGATTGGAAGTAGTTATTTTCAAAAGTTTGGAGAAAATTATGGTAAGAGGGTGCATTGTGCAGGTAATAGAAAGCTTACATCAAGACAAAAAAAATCGCATAGCGACTAAAAAGCACCGGTCAGAAGCATAAATAATAGACTTAACTTGCCAGTGACTAAACGAGGTATACTGCATGTATTGCACTGCACGCGTATCCAAACGTTGTTTTTACAAAACCGGTAAGAAATCTTATTTAAAAGCTCACCATAAAGCCACTTGCCTGTCTATTGTCAAAGATCATATGAGCCGATCGGAAATATGGAACACCATAATTTTTTCAGACGATAAAAAATTTAATTTAGTCTAATTTAGTTGTACACTGTATTTATCGCATGCAACAGTGCATATGGCCATCTCTGTTAGGCTCAGAGTAGCGCAGAGTGAAGCTGCATGAGAATAGGTTCTATTCTATTTTCACGCTGCCATTTCCGAAAGCTTACAAACTGGAATTTCGAACTACTAGCATATAGATGGCATGGGAAAAGCTCCATTTTTTTTCATTTTATCATAAGTAATATGTTTTAATGTTATTTTCTGATTAAATATTTTTTATGAATTATAAAAAAACAAGAGGTATTTTTTCCAAACTTCATGAATTAAAAACCAAAATAATTACGTTAATTTTTATCTAGTTTCGAAGTAATCTGGCATTTTTTTTCGAATTTATGTTTTTAACAACGACAGTTGTTTGCTAGATTGTTGATTTGGCGTTGCTATGGCATTTTGTTAAATTAATATCAAAGTTCATTGTTGATTTGCCGTTGTTATTTTATTACGTTTAATTTCAAAGTTGGAATTTCACTCTGCGCTGTATTGTGTACAGCTTCGCTCTGGCCTCAAAGCTCCAGGGATGTAAAGGACTCAAATTTTGACTCAACTCATCGCTCAACTCAAGCAGTGAGTGCACTCCATCATTGAGTCCGCTCTACAGTTGCGCGTTGGTTCATCGCTCGAAATTTGAGCGGACTCATCTTTTAATCTGATTTAATTAAAATTGAAACTGAAATTTCAATCAAATAAGAAAAGCTCACAAAAAAGTAATTCATTATATTATATTATATTAATTTAGCTTTTGCTAATTTTCTTAGCCAACATTTCTCTTCCTATCAATATAATGTACAAATTCAACAACTTGTAAGGAAAATGCCATACTTCAATACCAATTCAAGGAAATTGTGCTTACATTTTTCTATAGAATCAGCGTCTCACTTTATATTTTTTCCATTGATATGTAGCATCACTTGCATTTCAAAATTTTCGTCATTCAGATGACATTTATTAGGAGTTGACGTTAGTTTTCCTATGGTAAATAATCTTTCTACCGAAGCAGTACTGCGCAGTGCTGTGTTGTATTCGGTAAAGACTTTTTATCACCGAAAAAAGTTTGTTTTCAAATACGCTCGAGGTTTTGTCTGTAGAAAAATTATACTCCAAGAACATTTTCTAACCCTCAATTGAATTCTGGTCATTTTTACAATCTGAATCCAAAATGGCGTAGCGTAGAAGAAATGTTGGTTAAGAAAATTAGCAAAAGCTAAATTAATATAATATAATATAATGAATGACTTTTTTGTGAGTTTTTCTTATTTGATTGACATTTCAGTTTCAGTTTCAATTTTAATTTTAATTAAATCAGATTCTCCTTATGTTAGTTAAACATGATTTGAGTCTGCTCAACTCAAATGATGAATGAGCTCGCTTAAGTAGTGAGTCCGGTCAAGATTTAGTACGCTTAAGTTTCGAGCGATAAACCACCGCTCACGTGTTGATCGGACTCAAGTCCTGAGTTGAGCGATGAGTTGATGTGACAAATGAATCCGCTCATTTACCACCCTGCAAAGCTCACTCTGCTCCACTGCATTGTGAATACGGCATATGAGTCAATGTACACAATAATAAAAAAAATGCTTATTCTATTTAATTAGGAAAAAAAAACCCTAAACTTAATTGTTTAGGTGTGAACATGCTGGCGTCAGAGAAAGCTTAAACTCGGTCAAAATGTGGCACAATCTTAACGCCTTCAGTAATTATTATAAAAACACATGCTGGATTCTGTGATGTTTTTGGGAATAATGAGAATTTTATTTGACTGGAATTTTACATCTTCTTTCAGCATCTTGGTCAAAGCGCAATTTATCTTTTGCGAATATATTCAGCAGTGGTCTTTTCTGCAAGTAAAGCCCGAGTATCTCGGATGGGAGGATTTTCGGGTGTAGTCGTTATGCATTAGTGGTATTCTTTTCTGCTTCATGTGGTTCCTGCTCTTCTGCCATAACTTGAAAATTATGATACTAAGACGATATCTGTATGCCAATATTCCTAGCCCAAATGCAAGTAGTATTCCAGAAGCTGATGTGTCTGAGTAAATGGTGACAGCGTTCCTCAGGCTATTGATGTGATGCTTCGGGGATTTCGCATGAGTTCTAATAGTTGTTCATCAGCTCGTAGTAGACTCCTGGCTTTAAAATTAATGGTGCCACATTGAATGAACTAAATATCAGCAATTGTAGGTGGTATTTCTACCACATGGATATTTATTGCTCCATTTTGGATTTAAAATTAGTTCCTTCGTTTTTAAATAGCTATGTATGACTAATGAGATGTATAATCCCAGTATTGCTTAGTTGTAGATCGACCCTTTTTATACCCTAGATGAAATCTATAGGGTATACTAAGTTTGTCATTCCGTTTGTAACACTTCGAAATAATGATGGTAGAGCAAAATGATGTCCGTCCGTGCGCACGATAACTCGAGAACGCGTTCATTTAGAAAGCTGAAATTTTGTACACGGACATTAAAAAAAAAAGGAAAATTAAGTTCGAAAATGAGACAAATCGAGCAACTCCTTCGTGGGGTTGCCATACAAAAATTTCCTTTTTCACGATATATTTGGACACTACCTGAGAACGCGTCGACATAGAAAGCTGAAATTGGGTACATTGTGTTTTTCATAGTAATAGCAAATAAAATTTCAAAAATAGACTAAATCGGGCAACCCCTTCGTAGTGTTGCCATATAATTTTTTGGGTTTTTTACATATACTTTTAAAACGATCATTCCTAGACATTTTTATTGTACCAAAAACTTCTTCAGAATAAGAAATCCTATAATATTGGTTATTATCATTTTTTCTGTCCGACGAGTCGTTCTAGAAATATATGCGAGAAACCAATGCAAAAAATCAAAATTGCTCAAATGGGTGACCATACGAAAGTTCATACGGGCATTCATCTAGGGTATCATAAGAATTGGTCTTAGACCAATTCTAGCTTTTTCACTTGTTTAAATATAAAAGTTTCCAGTCGGACCTCACTTAAAAAACGACTTAATGGAGAGTTATTTTCAGACTCTGCTTTTTATAATTAATTCATCTTCTAGCAATTCTTAAATCTTCTAGCTTCGCAAGCACCTTTCTGAATTTTTTCCATGTACTTAATATATCTGACGGTACCTGTTGATCCCAATCTGTACCGACCTTTCAGAAAGATTGCATTAGCAATTTGGCCAGCGGATGCTAGCATCCCAGAGGATCGACAATTGTAGAAATATTTTATATATTTCATTTTTTAGTCCTGAAACCATTTGTTTTAGCTTCAGTTTAAATTGAAAATCCTCTCTCTTGGGATTCCAATGTATTCCCAGGGTTTTTATTGTCTCTCTCATGTCTTCAGGAATGTTTTTTGGAAACTCTTCATCATTCAATTGGACTAAAACGGAATCTTGTTTAGCAAAACTTTTATTTCATATTTCATATAAGCTTCTGCTTCGTATCCCCGCCCGTTAACATATCATCGAAATAACAAGTGAAAAAGCTAGAATTGGTCTAAGACCAATTCTTATGATACCCTAGATGAATGTCCGTATGAAATTTCGTATGGGTACCCATTTGAGCAATTTTGATTTTTGCAGTGGTTTTTCGCATATATTTCTAGAACGGTTCGTTGGACAGAAAAAATAATTATAACCAATTTTATAGGATTTCATATTCTGAAGAAGTTTTTAGTACAATAAAAATGTCTTGGGCTGATCGTTTTCACAGTATACATAAAAAACCTAATTTTTTATATGGCAACACCAAGAATGGGTTGCCCGATTTAGTCCATTTTTGAAATTTTGTTTGCTAGTACAATGAAAACACCACGTACCAAATTTCAGCTCTCTAGGGCGACTCGTTCTCAGGCAGTGTTCAAATATATAACGGAAAACAAAATTTTTGTATGGCAACCCCACGAATTATAATTATTATTTAATTTAATTATTTATTTATTAATTATTAATTTTACTTTTTTTTTTAAAGTCTGTGTACAAAATTTCAGCTCTCTAAGTGTACGCGTTCTCGAGTTATCGTGCGCACGGACGGACGGACGGACGGACATGCAAAAATCAAAATAACTTTTAATATTATGCGTGGGTGTCCAATCCATTTTGCTCTACCATCATTATTTCGAGGTGTTACAAACGGAATGACAAACTTAGTATACCCCTTTAGATTTCATCTAGGGTATAAAAACCGATAACGAGAACTTTTTTCTAATAAGAAATTTATTGGCCTCATCCTCAAATAGCTGTTGTAGATACGTGGCTGGAGCGGTACCATGCGTAACTGCATTTAATTGATATTCCTGAATGAGGGTTCCGATTGTTTTCTTCGCCATAAGATACGCTAGTAGTTTATATTTTTTCAGCAATTTTTATCTGCTAAACAATCCTTCCTAATTTTGTGTTTTGAGCTACAAGTTGTTTTCCTTTAAATCAGTCTGTAATTATGTTGGTATAGAAGTCAGCTCCTAAAAGCAAGTCAATTCGATCTCGCATGTCGAAGGTTGGATCGGCTAACACGATGGCTCTATATTGAGTCATATCGATTCCTTTTATTATATGTTTCTGGAAGAAGAGAGTTGAATTTGGATAGTAAAAAAAGCTTCCACAGATAGATGGTACTTCTGTAAAATTAGGTTTATATGTTTGCCCTCAAGTTTTGTTTTACTAGTTTCAGTTTAAACAGCTTCTTCTGTTATTATTAATCATACTTGCAATCAGGTACGATAAGCGCTCTTAATAGATTTGATTGTCCGAATTGATTATATATTCTCACCATGTCCGTTGGTACGAGTACGTTTGGAAAATTTGCGTGGAAGGCTATTACGTCTTTAGTAGATTGTTTTTGCAAAGCATCTTGAGCAAGTTTGTGTACTGCCATTCTTGTGGTGAGATTATTGGCTTCGATTGTATTTAATTTTGCAGTGGCAGTCTCTTCGTTATTTCAATGGAGTAAGTAATGTATGGTGTCTTGTTATGAAGAAGGCAATTTTGGCGAAGATTGTTCTTGGCAACGTAAGCGAATTGAGCTCTCACATCTTCCTAAATTCAGCACACTGAAAAAATGTAGTGATCCTTATTACACTGACTACATATGATACAATTTTTTACAATGTTTTGTGAATGTGTCAAATCTATATTGCTTGCAATTCTTGATACAATTCAACAAAACTTGCCGTTTTTCTAAGAAGTTTAACAGCTCATCTATTGACAGATTTTCTTTTGGATTGGAAAGGCTTTACTCAAATAATCTCAAGCTTTCTGTGTTCAACTTTCTCATTGACAGACTGTATTATAATTTTGTTGTTGACCTGAATATGCCAAATTTTCGTCTTACATCCTCTTCTAAAAGGTAAAACAAATACTGCATTTCCTGCAGTTTGGGTAAATTATTGAGTTTGATCATATCTTTATATGTTGTGGTGTGAACTTTGTAGCAGTATCCCAGTTGGGAAGTTGGTGACCATACGTTAGTGAGCTTGAAGCTGCTAATGTGGTAATTCCAAGGAAGATTATTGGTATATCTAAATAATTTTTCGCTGAAAATGGAGTTCTCTAATTTCTTACGTCTCTTTTCCAGGTACTTCTTCGATTTTCGCTCAGCACTGTCTTTAGTGAAATTTCTGAAAAGTCGATCTATTTCTCCAGCTAACTAGTTTTTTGGGTCTTTTAATCAGCTAGCTGATTGATCAATATACTCGTCATGGAGAAATGGGATATTTTGTGATATGACGAGTATACTCAGTATACCCCGAGTATACGTCATGCGTAAGAAATAAAACAGTTATTTGATACAATTTAATTCAATATCATAACAGCTACACAAACTCTGTCTTTGACGAGTATACTTACCGTCGTTTAATTTTTGCGACAAAATTTAAAAAAATACTGTATAAAAAGCTCACCACAGCTAACTGGTTCATCAAAATGATATGATATCGCTACTGTTGGGCACATGCACCGTGTACAAAATTTCTTCTTTTGCAATTGGTATTTCCCTGAATCAACTTTAAATTGATTAATTGATTCTATACTGGTAAGTGTTTGCCTTAAAGAACTTCTGTTGCCAGATGTTCAGTTGTACAAGTTCAAAGGCTTTTGAATCTTTTCCGTGTTGTTATCGGCTATGCCGCTATAACTAAGCAGTGAACTGTTCTTTTTACTGTTCCGTGGCTCAGAGGAGCATATACAGTCTGTTCTCTTGCTATTAGTATTTACCAAACTTAACCATAAGTTGATTCTATTAAGTGTTGTATTGAAGAGTTTTTGTATGCATGGACTTCCGGGTTGTGGTAGTCTATTAAATTACCACAACCCAGTAGCTATTTTTACCAGAGACTGAAAGCTGTATTATTTCGGTATATCGGTTTAAGATACCCAAAGTGATATCAATATTTTCACTTATACCGGTATAAAATCCGAAACAAAAATCGGTTTATTTTAGCCTAGGCACTGAATACCAGTATTTTGAGTACTAGTATTATTGGCGAGCGCGTACTACCAAGAGAAAAACTGCTGTTGACCTTGAAATGGGCACCACTACTTTTATTAAGAACGAGAAAACCAGAAAAATTAAAAATCATTCTCTCTAACAAAATGAAAGCAATATTGTCTGTCATTAGTGCGTAAAAAAATAGATAAAACTTATAAAAATTCTTAAATACAGAGTGGATCACAAATAATATACCTATACAAAAATCAATATGGTTTTACATTAATATATGCAATAAAGAGTGGGATTATTGTGATTTTACAATGAAATGTCATTTTTACAAAATCATATCCTGGTGCAACCGATTTTTCTGATTCAAATACCAAATGAAGCTTAATGCTTTATATTTTTCATAAAAAACAACAGCAGCACCGAACGCACAAAATTTTTGTTAATAGTATTTCGTGATTTTACGGTATACGGTGACTTTAAAAATTCATAAGATAAATAATTTGAAAGGGCCGTAGAGCAATGTTGTCTTTTCAGTTGTATTTGAGCCATTCGGGAGAAAAAGATAGGTGAAAAAAATTTGGCGGGAGGGTACCAGCCCACATATGGGTTGTTCAAAATAAGGTTTGTGGGGTACCTATAACATTAAAGAGGGAAGAGAGTGTAATCGAGTGGCGGGGGTTTTTTTTAATCATTATTCATACGGACGTTTTTACCGTTAAAAAAGGCTTTTTTGGCACTTGGGTTATATACACCCACTTCCTTCATTTTACATATACTTTGTCCATTCTTTCTAGTATGCAGTCTGTTGTGAACGTTTTTTTTGTTTCGGTGAGAAATTTTGTCGATGTAATGGTTTTTCGAGAACACGAAATTAAACAAAGCCATTTTTTACTCAAAAAAGCCGTTTTCCGAATAGGGGACAAAGTGTAGATGCGATTTCATACTACAAACATTCTTTAACGTTACTATTTAAAAATTTTATGGTTTCTTCTGTGCTAGATGACGACCAGCGATGTAAATTTAAGCGGAACCTCGCGGGGGAAGGGGGTGGGTGGAGATATAAACGGCAAAATTTTCAATTTTTTTTTAATGTTTGAAATCATCTTTTAAGTCGGAAATTACCTAGGAGGGCTAAATAGGAGTAATAAATTAAAATCAATTCTTTTCACCAAACCTCGATCCGATTTCCGTAACATACATCGGTCATTATATTATTTTCAACGCCATTTTTCTGTTAAGTTTTAAACATTTAAGCCACATTTTCGCTTAAAATTATTTACAATCTATCATTTTTCATTTAAGAAAAACCACAAGTCATTATTGCTAGTCGTTTAGGAATAATTAACAAAATTAGATTGTATGGTTCGCTAAATTACTTTGTAATTAAGTTGCTAGAAAAACCACCACCCTTTATATCAGCCAAATTCCAACTTGATCCAACGAAGCCAAACACACCCCAATTTTTTTACATAAGATAAGGTTTCTAGCTTCAAAATAAAAAGTGCTAGAAGTCCTGAATAGTAAATAATACTATTAAAAAAAAAAATCGTTCGGTGCTGCTATATTTTATTATAAAAAATATAAGGTATTAAGCTTCCTTCTCGAGATATGATTTTTTGAAAATAACGTTTCATTGTAAAATCACGAAATTTCAGGTATTCCGGTATGGTTATTGAACGAAATTGTGGATTGAGGTTAGAATAGAATTACATATCGGTACTGGGTACCGGTTAGGAAATATCGATATTAAGTACAGGTATAAGTAATACCGGTATCGTTATTAATCGGTTTTATGGATAGAGGCTCTGCCCTATATATATACATAAGAATTACTAAGCTAAGTGGTGTAGATTAATTAATTAATTAATTTTCGGGCATAAACCAAAATTTCGAAATAAACTTAACAATGAGGGTACTTAAACAGGTTTTTTATATAATTTACATACCTAAAACTCATATATGTACATATGTATTACCAAGTTATGCTACTAATAACTATTCCATCTTCCGCTTGTCTTTCTCTCCAAGGTTGTCAAACATTTAAATTACAATTTATTTATAGTTTCGTTGTTTCTTTTTCCTGAAACAGTAACATTTATTACTCTATATATATATTATACGTCCTTCCGTTCAATACATTCTGAATAAAGCTTAAAAAATTTATATCAAACTAATTAAATCATGCAAGCTAAAAGCTATAAATTACTTTTTCTTTTCTATTGTTCCAAGGCCTGTAGTAAGGGTGCGTTCACGCTAAAAGGGTTTGAAGCAATGTGGTTGAGGTATTATCCACATTGAAGCTCAGGAAAAATAAAGGAAGAATATGTACTAAAAGCGGCTTAGCATTGATCTGTTGCGATGATGAAATAATCTATCATAGGATTAACTCAAAGTGTATCCCTGCCGTACGATGTAAAAATATCAACGGAATTAGGTAATTGAATTAAGCGAGTATAGTAGAGCCGAATTTGACATGCAAATGCGGTAGGAATAATTTTAAAATTTACTCATATTTGAGGTTGTGCCAATGTTTGCATCGGAAAGAAATAATGACGGGAAGAAATCTAGATTATTAGGTACTTGAGCGCATGACAGTATAATATGTGTATAAATGAATGAATGAAGCATATTGCCTTAATTAAAATCAATATAATAAACATTACTTCCTTCTGATAGGTACCGAAACAACAAGAAGTCGAATGAACTCCAATCAACTCAACAATATATATATAACAAACTGCATATGAAGCAACCGAAATATAATAAATATACGAAAGCTTGTAAGCCTAAATTCCCTTCATATGAAAATTTCCTATATTGTTTAGTAAAGCTGAATTCTCTCAACTTTTATAATAAAATTTTACTTTGAAATGGAAAGCATAAAACGTAAGAAAACAGGACAGATGTATAATTATTATCAGTGATAGTTAAAATTAGGTAAATGACTGATTAACTTCGAAAGAGATATTATGGATGAAGCGCTATTAATTAGATGTGCCAGCATAATAAATTTTACATGTGATTTGATATGAATGAGACTACATTTGTTGCAAATTTGTTATTATTGTTTATTTCGTGTTATTCGTGAAAAGGTAATTTCGAAATAAATATGATCATCACAAATAATCAGCAAATTTTCGAACCGCAATTTGTAAAACGGGCATTATTTTTTTGTTTTCAGGCAAGATCTGTACATTTTATGTTTAGATTTTGCCTGTAATGTGAGAAGTAAATCTAAGTAATTCATCCCTATTATTCAACAACAGAATCAATCCAGATTAGAAAGCAGGGGAAGTAATTTGCCGCAGTACCCAATTTCTTGTCCAATAAACGAGTGCCTACAATGTTACTCGAATAAAACTGTCACTTGTGCTCCACATCCCAGTCATCGCTGTCATTCACTGGCCCCGGACCGATGAGCTAGAGAGAGAGCCATACTGCTAGTTAGGCTTAGCATTAGACGAACTGGATAAAACCAAAGCCGATAATCAGTACACTGGTACCTACCCGACATTTGGCTACCAAAACCCACATTAGGCGGGAATTGCATAATTAGGAAAACAAGCAATTGGTCTCCTCTGACGTAGCGCATCAATGAGGCAGGCGAAGAAATTCTTCACCCCCTCTCTAGACGCGCCAAATAATTGGTCTTACCAGACAATCGGTCATGCTGCAGAATATAAGCAAATCCGATAGTGAACTGTGTCGGCTGTGCGAAGAGGAACATGTTATATAACATATTATATGTGAGTATCCAGCGCTTGCATATTTAAGGTTGCAAATCACTAGAGAACACTTATGATAGCTTAGCTAGATGAATGCCCCTAAGTAATTTCGTATGGTCACTTTTCTGTGCAAGTTTGATTGTTGAAGTGGTTTTGCGCATATATTTCTAGAACGGTTCGTCGGACAATAAAAAGAATTATGACCAATTTAATAGCAATTTATATTCTGAAGAATTTTCAGTACAATAAAAACGTCTAGGACTGCTCGTGCATACGTAAAGAACCTACATTTTTATATGGCAACACCAAGAAGTGATGCCCGATTTAACCCATTTTTGAAATTATATTTCCTATTTCTATGAACACGCCCCGTACACAATTTTAGCTCTACGTTGACACGTTCTCAGGCAGTGTCAAAATATATAGTGAAAACCGAAATTGTTGTATGGTGTTATGGTCGCATGTATGTACAACCTTAGACGTTCCAGTCCGTATGAAAGAGACTAAACGCACCTCTGTGATAGTGACAGTCTAGAATGAAGTCGAAGCCGAACGAAACGGGAGAAAAGAAAACAAAATGATGGTCTGTGCGCGTGGTAACCAGAAAATTCCGAGAAGTGACATTTTCTTTGGATATCGTGCAGAGTGAGCAGGCTAAGATGCAGAAAGTATAGTTGAAATTCCAAGAAAAAGGGATTGGCAGAAAAGCAACACGCAAGGAAGAGCGAAGAAAGGAACAAATTCTGAAAAGTGACTGTGACAGTCAAGGAAAAGAAAAATTAAAAAGTTAAAGTAGCGCGCTATCAAATAGTCGGAAATTAATAAAATTCTCCAAAAAGGGACGAGGATTACAGACATAAACAGGTGGTACAAATCCCATCCAGTCACCAATGTTTTAAAAATCTAAGGCCTAATTGCACATCGTATGAGATCTCATGTACTTCATAAAGTCATTTCTCAGACGTCATAAATGCAAGGATTAAATGCATATGGCATATCGCAAACACATGAATTTACATAGATATAGTAGTTGATCATAATGAAATATTTAAGTTTTTACAAGGCAAAACAAAACATTTTATTTAAAGTGCTGTGACCGATATACATATATATATATAATCGTATCCAGTAGTATAAAGAGATCGTCAACTTTTGCAAAGTTAATATAGGTATTAATTTGGAACAAACTATCTCTCGTTTTGGTTGTTCTAGTACAACAAGGATCACAGGCAGATATGTACAAGGGTAGCAAGAGGTTGTAAACATCACAGTTAAGGTTAAATTTGTTGATATTGTTTTCTCTAGCGAGTAACGCTAAGGCTTTAATCTCCCCTTATCAAACGGGTTATTTCCACAAAATTCTATATACATATATGTTTTGGTTGCCGTAAAAAGATGTGTTGAGTATAATTATATAGGTATATGTTTGCACTCATATATGAAACATCACACTCCTGCAATACACACACATATGTAATATAACTGAATTATTGTTACAGAAAACTGAACTTCATACAAGTTAATAAATAGTCTGCATTTATTACTCTGGAAGTGAGGTTGGTTGTAATTTTTTCCTTTCCTCGCAAATCTGGCCTCAATAAGATGATTTGTTTTAATTCAATACTCTTAATCCCTGACACGGTGATTCGGGAGAATTTTTAAATTTTCCTTTTATCCATTCAGGTACGTCCGTCTGCTGGAGCGCTTCAACAAATCGGGGAGCCCTGGAAGTAACTAATGTTTCACTTGTTACGTATAATACTAGTCTCGTATGATTTTCTTTTGACTGGCCCTGTGAGAAGCCGTTGTATTTGGAATTTCATGGCATAACATCCACCTTAATCTCAGAGTAACGTTAATTAGCTAGAACCCGATTTGGAGTCGAGAATTTATAAAATAACTAACAATACTTCCGCAAATAGTATTCTCTTCGGTAGTAAGACATTTTTCTTTTTTTTTTCATGGTAAATTAAATATTGTCGATAGCCATAGCAGGCTGCCATCATTTTATTTTGTGACAATCAGCTCCAATGTAATCACTTACGCACCCTTAGAAAGAAATATCACAACTTCAACCGAGCTTGTCTAGTATTAGTAGTATACGAAGAAAGAAATTGTCTAGAGTTTACGCCATCAATGGTGAAAATAAGATTAATCAATAAATTATAGTTATTATTTGTAACGTAATGGACTCCTAAAACTGTTTTCTTCCCCTCTCTAAGATGAAGGTTGAGTAGGTCCGCTCCTCCACTTCTCTCTTACAAGTCAACATCACATGGGACATTGAAACAATTTCTGCCCTCAGTGTCGTTGGGTAGTTGGGGCGAGCAGCAGAAGGCCGAACATCTGCGCCTTCGACGTAAAAAGACTGGATATTGTGGTTCGTTTTTGAATCGGCACGATTTTTTTTTATTATGGGTCGTGACAGCGCCAGATGTTGGATAACCCCCCTATAACTCTTCCACACTAGGCGCGGAGTTAGCGTGCCGCGCTGTGCTATCGCTGGTCACGAGAGTGAGCTGTCAGCTCATGACAGAGTGGACTTCACGACCAATAGTAATCACTCCAGAGCCAAGAACCATAACAATGGCAACCCTACGAAAGAGTTACCCGATTTTTCACATTTTCGAACTTAAATTTACTTTTTTTGTTAAAGCCCGTGTGCAAGATTTCAGCTCTCCAACTACCCGCATTCTTGAATTATCGTGAGGACAGACGGACAAATGGACATGCAAAAATCAAAATAACTTTTAATATTATGCATGCGTGTCTAATCAATTTTGCTCTACCAGTATTATTTCTGTGCGTTACAAACGGAATGCTAGACTTAGTATACCATATGATTTCATCTGGGGTATAAAAAGAATAGATTTTGCCTAACAACTTGATTTGTCCTTCGATTCTTTGTGAGAAATCTTAATAGGGAGTCGTCGATTAATATATTAACTGGTTGAAAAACTAACCAAAAAAGTCATCTAAAAGTATAATCGATTAAATTCTCAATCGATTAATATATTAAATGGCTCCCTCGATTGAAAATTTTATTTGTTTAGACGATTAATGGGTTAATCGATTGATATATCAGTTGATTACATTTGTACGTTAATTATTTTGTCATATTAAAAAAAAAATTAATTGATTGACAAATTAAATCGTATTGCCGTTTGAGCACGCACAATAAAGCTGATAAGTCTATTATTATTTTTACATTATTTGTCGTGTTCATTTATCAAGATAATTATAGTTTGCTTTAAGGATCACACGGTCTTCAAAGGGGTAAGGCTACCATAACATACAATTTGTACAATTTGTTGCAAACTAGAACCTGAAGAAAGTAATGGGATGTTAGTTTTTAATAATATCTGCCTAATTAATGAATAGTCATCCAAAATTTTGAGATTCTTTATTTTGTCACTTTGTCAATCAAGTATCTTTTTCCTAGGATAAAATAATTAATGTGGTTAATCGATGGAAATGTTAATTGATTCCATTTTGAATCGGGAGTGCCGATTGACTTTCTAGTCGATTAAAATTTTATTCTACTAACCCATCAATTGTCTGACCAACTAAAATACTAAGCGATTAAATTTTCAATCGAGTGATCCAATTAATATTTTAATCCATTTAATTATGATTTCAAATCGATTGAAAAATGCCTAGGTATGACCGGATGCACTTCATAATAGGGCAGGAAGGTTTTGGTGAACGGTCTTAAAAAAAAAACTCTATATTACGGGTTACCAACCTATGGGTCGCGACCCCAAATGGGTTTTCTGTGGGATCGTCAACTTACACAACTAAAAAAGTATTTACTATAATGCAATATCAGACATGTCCGTAGACGTTAAAGAGCAGATTTTGAATAAAATCAAGATTTCGCCATTTTTTTTTCAAATTGATGAATCAACAGACGAAAGCCCGTGTGCACAGTTGCTTGTCTTCGTGAAATATTCATTCAGATGATATCAAAGAAGAGTTCCTATTTTGTAGTAGACTTGGAACTACTACCAAAAGTGCAGATATTATAGAGAAGATAAATACGTTTTTTGAGACTGGAGGATTAAAGTCTGTGGTGTTTGTACGGATGGTATACACCATCTATGCTTGGGTCAAAATCGGGCTACCAGAAAAAAGTAAAAGAACTAACTTCCAAAACAAGGGACATCCAGTGCAAGATTCACCAGTATGCCCTAACCAGTAAGACTCTTTCAACTCCCTTGCAAGAGGTACTTGATTCGCTGATAAAAATCGTAAATTACATAAAATCCTCCTAACACCTGTCTGTTTAAATTGCCTTGCAAAGACATGGACTCTGATCACGAGGTTCTTCTTTTCTACACTGCAGTACGCTGGTTGTCGAAAGGAAATGTTGTGAATCGTGTCTTTGAATTGAAAGATGAAATCAAGTCGTTGCTGGAAGTGCAAGGGAAACATGACCCTTTTGTATACTTTAACGACAAAGCTTGGTTGAAAAGAGTAGCGTATCTAGCAGATATATTAGAACAACTAAATAGGCTTAACCAGAAACTTCAGGGAAAGGAAACGAATATTATAAATTTTGATAACATTGCCATATTTGAGATACTCTGCACCATGTTAGTTGAATCTGAAGGTGAAGGAGGAGAGTACCCTTGAAAACGAACTTCAGCGTTACTTCCCTGAGCTGAAAGAAGAAGAAACTACATTGACACGAAATCCATTCTCTGCTTCCCTTGATGTAACCAGCATTCCCGATGAATTCTTGGATTTGCGGAATGATCGGAATGATTTCTCGACACGTAACTTGTTTAATGAAAAATTGCTCACACAATTCTGGGGTGTAATGTATCATTCATACCCAAATGTGAGGATGCTTGCCTTTCTACTTTTGGTTTCATTTGTGTCTACATATCAAAACTTACACGCGAATTTTGAGGCTGATTAATATGTAGCATGCAATTTCAACTATTGAATTAATTTAAATATTAAACATAATTTAAAATAAAATTATACTAAAAAAAACTATTTTCGTCGTTTTATTGAAAATGCTTTTATAAAAAGGGTGTTGTGTCCAATCCATTTGGCTCTACTATCATTATTTCTGTGCGTTACAAACGGAATGACAAACTAAGTATACTCTGTAGATTTCATCTTAGGGTATAAATAGCGTTCATCTCAGAATGAACTTGCTGGAACATTAAGGTTAATAACTCCCCTTAGTATGCCTAGTTAATATGAAACGCTTCAACGATTTACATACTAACCCTTCATGCTAAACCAGTGACGGAGTCGGACTCTCAGGAATAACTGGAAAAAATAAAAGACCGCGTCGCCTTGAGTTTCTATAGAGGTACTGATTTTCGAATCTAGTAAAGATTTTGAGTATAGTGAGTTAATTCGAATTATAAAGTAAATATTTGTGTCACATAAATGTCAATTCCAATTATTCGCTGTGGCGCATAATAAAAAATAGACGTAGGAAAAATTTTGTAGAGAAAAAGAAAATGTATTGAAATCGAGATAGAAATCTTTTTGTGCAACAATGTTAGTTCCTATCCATTCTGGTGCCTGCAGTAGAAAAACTGTATTTTCAACTAAATATGTATAGTGTAATAAATAGTTGCAAACTTTAATTATAAAAACCGCTTTTAGATTTTCATTTTTAAAATATTCAATTTCTTGGAATTTTCAAATTACGGACATTGTATACCAAAATCATTTGCAATTTTTAACAAATTGTGATTGCAGTGTTTGTTTTATTCTTTATATACATAGAATGTTGATCCATCGAGAAGAATTCGGCGTAGTAATTTCTTATGGCGTAGCAAACAAACATTTTTTCAAGAGAATCTGGTGTTTCAACTATGTATTTTTTTTTTTTGGATACAAAACGGTCTGTTTCTAAATTTCGTTTGATTACAAATTACGTAAAAAGTATTATTCTTTACTTAACCATGGAAAAACATAATTTTGGATTAAGGCTAGTAGATACTAGCACTAAAAATCCTGGAAATAAACAACAATAACAATTATTAAGGAATCGAAAGAGGTAAGACTGCTGGTAACTAAAATATCCACAAGATTCTTTTTTATCCCTTTTGTCGAGTTTGCTAGTCAATATTATTAGGGGTGACCTTGGCTCACATTTATCATCATAAGGGTTTTGTTAGAACATCAACAAAACCAAGGAAATAATTACGTAAAATTCAAATTATTATTATTAAAAAGTCGTTTTTTTTAAAATCTCTTTACAGTAGGTGTTTTTTGTACCGCGACAAATAAACTTAATTTGCCGCCTTGATGATCACTGCAATAGGTAGATATACCTTGCAAGTAAGTAAATTGGAAGTCCAGGTTCAAATACCTGTACTTTGTTGGAATTAAGCCCAGGTTCAAATACCTGTACTTGTAGTAAGTGTGCAACGGTACAAAACCTATGCACAGCGCTTGAAATTATCAATGCCGTAGCAGATTCACTTGAGTATAATTAAAAGGCGTTCTTAACTTGTAGAACAATACTAATAATTTTATTGATATTTCTTCCGTTTATATATACAAAATCGTTCATTTAATGTTATTGCCTTTAGAAGAAACAAAATTGATTCGCTTGCATTCGCTTGCATAAAATTCTTTTTCGTGCAATGACTTACGTTAACATTAAAGCAACTTGAGTGTAATATAGCTTACGCTCGCATTAAATTTACAATAAAATTTGACCTATATTATTTGCTATGAATAAAAATTTAAATTGTATTGCGAAATAATTTGGATATGGAATTTTGTTTATGTAGAGCTTGTTAGGGTTCAATGAAATTGTATTAAGAAATAACAAACAAAATTCCATAACCAATGTAAAGTTCATTAGAGTTCAACATTCTCCCCCGCGTTGAATGCCCAATTCAACTATGATGCTGGTTGCGTCCGCAGCTTGAATTGATTCAATGATGTTGACCTGGGTGTGGGTATTGGTGCGCTGGGTTCCTTGCCTGGGCACCATCGGTGGGCTTGATGTTTCCATGTAAGATATCCTAGAATAGCGATGATAAATAACAATCCAAGATATCCGATGACGAATTGATGAGCATCATGGGTCTGTAAAGGCTGCTGTTCTTCCTTCTTCAATTGCTGTATTTGGTTTTGAATGTCTTGAATGTCCGTGGTTATGTCTTCATGCGATGGTGCTTGATAGAGTATTTTAGCAATTTTGGATGAATGCAATAATTCGGTAAAATTTCTTGATGATACAAACGATGTCGTCATGGTACTAGCATAGATGTTATGGGCTTGTATAGTAAAGAATTCTTCCTTGATAGCGCAATCGTTGGCTAATTTCAAGATTCCTGAACCTTCTAGTGTTTGCTGCGAAACCTTAGTTCCACACACGACATTAACTATAGTTGGTTTCTTCATAACATAGATCCAATGATTTGAGCTTAATAGTTGAATCCATCGTGGTGTTTCCGTGAGCTTCATGAATTGGCAGGATGCTGATGATGATGAGTGGCTAAGGTAGCTTAGTTCACAGGAACTTACATTGGAGCCTTTACGATGAAGAGGATGATGTTGTTTGCACATGTGAGTCGAATCGCCAATAATGGTACATGATGACATTTCTTGCTCTGACAGGGGGTAATATTGGTCCCTATGTAAGTTGATTATGAGATAGTCAGATGATGGCTTTATTGTGATGAATGTTTCATTAACTAAAATTGGCACAGGAACTACTCTCAGCATTTCGAATTGTTCATAAGCGAATAATGGTAGTTTTAGTCGGAAAATTAGATGGGCTGGCAAGACTCTTCCCTCTATCGTCATTAGGCTATATAATTCTAGTGGATGGTCTTGTTTAGCAGGAAGTCGAAGTATTGATGGTAGGTGTTCCTTGATGCGGGTAAGTTCAGTCTCTAGTTGTCTGGGAGCTAGCAATTGCGGGTTTATTTTGCCATGATGAGTATCTACCAGTACATCTAATAATATAGATTGAATTCGTTGATAGTTGGTAATAACTAGAATTAATCGAACAGATGCTGCGTTAAAGACTTCCATTGATTTTTGTTCGTGCAGTTCTTGATGCAATTGGTTAAGGTGGGCGATGGTCAGGTTGATGTACGTGTCAATACTCCGAAGGTCACCTTCAATTACCTTGTATGACTTACGCATGACGTTTGCTGTAGAGTCTATGATTGATGTTTGATTTTTAAGTAGTTCCAATAGATGGTCGTCATTATCCTTCAAATTTTCTATGGTTTGAGCCATTTTTTCGGCGTACTTCGAATCTAGTACTCCAAATAATGTGTTAGCCAGATTTCCTATTACATCGAGAGGAGCTCTCTTAACTCTTGGGTTGTTTTGATGTTGTAATAATTCATTGTTGATTTGGATTGTGGCCAATAGATCGAAAAACTGTGAAACCGTCAGAGTGCAAGTGCTATTATCCTTCATCGTTTTGCATAGTTTTTCTAACTTTACTATACCACTGGTGATCGACTCAAATTCCTTCCAGTAGGTTGTCATGTTGTAGAAAATAACCAAGTTCCACTCATTGGACACTAGATGCGTAGGCCCCATTCCTTCGAAATATAGTCCTGGTTGAGATTGGAACGGACTTATTTCTACATCTGGATTGCTCAAGACTGGCATTATCAAGCAGCTTAGGAATAGTACACTTGAGAGGGAGCTTGTATACCGGCGTTTTTTAGACGTAGACGGACCTTGATCTTGCTCTCTGGAAGTTGATTTTTCTTCGTTAGTTGTGTCACTGGTTTGATTCTGATTTGTCTTGTGTTTGGTAAGTCGTTCCTTCTTAGATGCATCGATTTTTCCCCTTTGCGAGTTCATTTCGCCGTCGCCTGGACCATTCAGTGATTCTTGATCTTGTACGATTGGTAATGGAGCAAGTTTATGTATTGGTCTCCTCAGTATTCCAGATGAGGTCTTGACATCGGCTACACGAATTAATCCATCTTTTCCCTTGATTGTTTGAATGATGCGGCCCAAGGGCCATTTTAGCACAGGCAAATTATCTTCCTTGATTAAGACCATCATTCCAGCCTGAGCATTGTCACATCGTTGCTTCCATTTATAACGATGTTCTAGTTCGTGTAAATATTCCTTGGACCAACGTTCCCAAAATTGATTTTTTAAGTGAGACACCAATTTCCAACGTTGAAGTAAGCTGGTCTGCAATGATTGAGCCTGTGGATCGACGGTGCTAGTCAATGGTTCGCCGATTAAAAAATGACCCGGAGTGAGAGCAGTAAGATCGTTCGGGTCGGCTGAGAGTGGAGTCAGTGGCCTGGAATTTAGTATTGCTTCAATTTCAACTATTACTGTCTCTAGTTCTTCATAGGTGAGAGAAACTGATGCTAAGCTCCGTTGAAGCAAGTGTTTAGCCGACTTCACAGCCGCCTCCCATAGTCCACCGAAGTGCGGTGCTCTTGGGGGTATAAAATGAAAATCAACACCTTTCGTGCTGCAAAATGTAGATATTTTATTGTGTGAATTATCTGAGCAAATTGTATCTTTCAGTTCTATCAATTGGTTTCTTGCTCCTACAAAATTCGTGGCGTTATCACAGTACAAATTCCGGCAGTTGCCTCGTCTACTTATGAACCGTTTGAGGGCTCCAATGAAGGCTTCTGTGGTTAGATCGCTTACCACTTCGAAGTGTGTTGCTTTAGTAGCAAAACAACAAAAGACTGCAATATACGATTTGTGAGGTCGTTTGCCTCTAACCTTGAAGTGTGTCCAGAACGGCCCGCAAAAGTCAACTCCCGAATTGATGAAGGGTCGCGCTGGCTGCACTCGATGTGGTGGCAGATTTCCCATAAATTGGGATAACATCTTTGGTTTCGATCTAGCACAACGAAGACAGTTTTGCACAACGGATCGTGCAGTTGTCTTTCCCTTTATGGGCCAGAATCGTTGACGAGTTATTGACAGCAACGTTTGAGCACCAACATGTAGATTCGTAATGTGTAGATGAGTCATTAATAATCTTGTAATGTCATGAGAGTATGGAAGTAGCATTGGATGCTTGGCATCATACGGTAAATTGGATGCCTCCAGTCTGCCTCCGACACGAATAATTCCTCTTTCATCGATAAATGGACTGAGGCTGCTCAGGGCGCTATTATTATTGACATGGTTGATCCGTTGTAATTGGTTCAAGTCTTCACTGAATCCCTGAGCTTGTGTTTCCTTGATAATGACTGTTAGAGCGTCTTCTAGTTCTGCCACAGTTAGCTCGATCTTCCCTTTTATACTTGTGTGCTGACGAATATTTGCAATAAATCTCAACACATAGGCAACGACTCTTTGTAATCGTTTGAATGAGTTATGATGGTTGATTGTGTGGACGAAATGCGTTGGTTCTTTGGTGGCTGCTAAGATTATTTTCGACTGTTTTCTCTCCAAATCAATATCAGTTATTGTGTTTTTTTGTGGGCCATACGTTTTCAGAGCCATGTAAAAATATTGGTCCGTAGAACCATAAGTTGCAATTTGACAACCTCTCCGGTGGAACTCCCCGAGAGACTAGATCGGCAGGGTTTTCCTTTGATGGGACGTGCCTCCATTGATTAATGGCTGTTAATTCTTGAATAGCTGCCACACGATTTGCCACAAATGTATGATATGACGAGGACTCGGAATTCAGCCATGCAAGCACAATCTCGGAATCGGTCCAAAAAAAGCATGGTTGATCATGCCAGTTTAAATCGGTCGTAATTCGTTGTACTAGTTGGGCAGCGAGTTTTGCAGCACATAGTTCCAGGCGAGGTAACGTTGTAGTTTTGTTAGGAGCCACCTTTGATTTAGCACATAATAATTGTACTGCTATTGTACCATCCTGTCTCCTGGATCGTACATATACTGCAGTTCCATATGCCTTTTCTGAAGCGTCCGAGAAGGCGTGCAATTGTGTAGATTGTGGTATTCTTCCAGAGAATATATGCCTTGGTATCTTAATATCATTTAGAACCTTCAATCCTTCACGAAACCTTAGCCATGCAGACTGAAGCTCGGTTGACAGAGATGTATCCCAATCGAGTTTTATTCTCCATAGCCTTTGAAGGAATATCTTTGCCGTTACTATGACTGGACTCATTACGCCGAGTGGATCAAATAAATGTGCTGTGTCTGACAGGACTGTGCGTTTGGTCACCTTGATTCCTTCTGGCCATACAGTTTTGATACGAAATTCATCTGCCTTTGGTAGCCACATTAGTCCTAGGGTTTTTATTTGTCCCTCTTCTTCATCATACAGTTCTACTTGAAGACCGACATCGTCTCTATGAATGTTTTGAAGTAGTTTGGTGTGGTTGGCACACCATTTTCGTAAATTGAAACCTGCTGATTTCAGAAGCTTTGTCAGTTGTTCTTGCATTTCGAGAGCTTCCACTAAGCTATTGGATCCCGTCATTATATCGTCTACATAGAAGTCGCGTTTGAGTATCCTTGACCCAAGTGGAAATTTATCAGATCCTTGCACTGATAGCTGTTGTAAGCATTTAATTGCCAAATATGGTGCTGAAGTAGTTCCGTATGTGACAGTCTTAAGTTGGTACGATTTAATTACTTCATTAGGATTATCTCTCCATAGAATCATTTGATATTTTCTGTCGTTTTCGTGCATTAAGACCTGACGGTACATTTTCTCTATGTCCGCCGTAAAGACGAATCGTGGCATTCGAAACCTCAGAAGTATGGAAAAAAGATCATCTTGGAGCCTCGGGCCAGTACTTAGTAGCTCATTCAGGGCGATATTTGATGAGCTTTTGGTTGAACCATCAAAAACTACTCTAAGCTTGGTGGTAGTGCTGTCGGGTTTCATCACACAGTGATGTGGTAAATAATAGTACGGCTTGGTGATGTTGTCTGGATTGACCTCTTCCATATGTTCAAGTTGTAAGTATTCCTTCATAAAGGCCACGTATTGCCCCTTGATTTCTGGATTTTTACTGAATTTTCGTTCCAAGGAGAGAAATCGTTGTAAAGCAATGTCCCTGGATTCACCTAATTTACTTGGATGGTGTAAAAAAGGTAGTTTTACCACAAAGCGGCCTGACGAGTCTCTTTGTGTGGTCTGACTAAAATGAGATTCGCATTTAACTTCAGCGGCAGTTAAACTTGGCGGATGCGACTCAATTTCTTCGAGCTTCCAAAACCTTTCAATTTTATCGTCAAGAGTGAGGCCTCCTTCATTACAGATGCCACATGTTGCTTGAGATTGGTTGGTGCCTTGTATCCTTCCAGCAAAAACCCAACCAAAAACAGTGTTTTGCAGAGTTTGTAAATCGTCTCCAAGTTTTATTTGCCCAGTCGACAGGAGTTGATGATAGAACTCCGCTCCGATCAAAAAATCAATTTGACTGGGGCGATTGAAATTTGGATCGGCTAGCTCTATGTTTCCCGGGATGGGCCAGGAGTCCGTGTTCAACGAATATGTTGGTTGATAAGAAGTTATTTTTGGTAATATAAAGGCTTCTACTCTGGTTGAGAATTCGGTCAATCGTGATTGCAATACTAAATTGACTCGATAGTTAGATTGCTGCTTGCCTTCACCGATGCCTTGGATGCTCATAGAATCTGGGGTGCCTTTTAAACCCAATTTTTTGACTAATCGTTCCGTTATAAAATTTAGTTGTGAGCCAGAATCTAAAATTGCCTTGCATTCTACATTATTGCCTTCATTATTTCTTAACTTGATGATGACAGTGCTTAGCAGCACGTAACCTCTTTGATTCTGAGCTGTTTGTGCTGCTAGGATTGTTGAGTTACTACCCTCTGCGTTATTATTGGATGGTCCAAACATGTCTGCAGTGCGTTTCTCAGCGATTGATTGCCGTGGTTGTAGTTGTAATTGATCCGTTGATGATATTATCCTTCCAGGAGTGTGAGATGATTTACTGGACTCTTCAATATGAACTAGCGTATTATGCTTTTTGGAGCATTTCAAGCAATGTCGCATAGAGCACTTGATTGCTGAGTGTCCGTCTTTCATGCAGTTGATGCATAAGTGGTTCCTTTTCAAGATTTGGTATCTTGTAACTGGCGCATGTGACAGAAATTCTTTACACAGATATAGTGGATGTTTCTGTTTGCACACAACACATTGTCTCCCATTAATTGTCGATACGAAAGAAGACGATTTTGACGAATGACTGGATCGTTCTTGAATCGTGTGACGCTTATCTCTTCCTAATGCTTCTAGAGCTTGGAAGCGGCTCTCTAAGAACATTAAAAAATGTTTAATCGTTTGCAGTTCTCTTGGTGATTCCAATGATTGCTCGTACAATGTGTGTGTATTTTTGTCCAATTTCTTAATGAGTATGTGAATGAGCAATGGATCCCATGTTTCAATGGAGATCCCAAGGTTTTTTAAGGCAAGAATGCACTCATTTGTGTTGTCATGCAGTGCCTTGATTGCTGCAGCCCCTTCGGTTTGAATGGTTGGCTGTGCTAGAAATTTGTTGATTAATGCTGTCACCAATAGTCGTTTGTTGTTATATCGATTTTTTAATATGTTCCATGCCGTTTCATAATTTCCATCTGATATTGACAAATGGTGTATTAACGCTTTTGCTTCACCAGTTAAGTTGGAAACCAGGTAAAACATCTTTTGTGCGTTGCTGATGGGATAATTATGAATCAGTTGGATATAGAAGTCATGGAATTGTGTCCACCTTAGGTAGTTGCCATCAAAATTGGGAAGCGTTATCTTAGGCAATTTTATTGCTGTACCAAGATCAGATGTATTCTGAGGTGGGGATGATGCAGAGTCCTGCAAGTTCCGTAATTGTTGTTGCAGCGATATGATGGTGTCTTGCACCCAGTCATCAACTTCAAAATAGAATTCTGTCTTATATCCACAAGGCTCTTCACTCGAGACAGATTCCCATATAACCTGATTATTTTGGGTGATATCTGCCCAATTGGTTTGAAGCAATTTAAGCTTGAGTTCATAGTAAGGCCTTGGATGTGTTTGATGTGCCTTAGACTCAATGTCACGAATGTAATGGACCAATGTGCTCATTGCTGATCTTTGCTTCTTGACTAATTTCACGACATCTTGGTTTTCATCTGTAATGGTGAGATTGAAAACAGTATTATCTCGGTCATCTTCTGAGAGCTTTGGCGCTGATAATTTTATATTAGCCTCCTTCAATTTTTCCTTAAGGTCGTTGTAGACACTTTCAATTTCTTTGTAGTAGTTATTTTTGAAGTATAGATGATCACTATTACTCTGCTTAACCTTGATTAACCTTTCGTTATTGTTCGTGAACTTGATCCATAGTGACTCCAATTGATCTGATACCTTATTCAGATATTCTAGATTCCCGCGGGTCACACGTTGAGGGGTCTCAGTGTTGAATGCCTGCAACAGGTCTTCTATTTTTCTTCCTATCTCGGATTGTTCAGAAGCTAATGTCTCCATGATGAGCACCTTATCGTCTTTAGAAACGTGGATGTGGAATATACTGATCTCGTGGCGATCACGTCGGGGTCACCAAAATGTTTTTTGTACCGCGACAAATAAACTTAATTTGCCGCCTTGATGATCACTGCAATAGGTAGATATACCTTGCAAGTAAGTAAATTGGAAGTCCAGGTTCAAATACCTGTACTTTGTTGGAATTAAGCCCAGGTTCAAATACCTGTACTTGTAGTAAGTGTGCAACGGTACAAAACCTATGCACAGCGCTTGAAATTATCAATGCCGTAGCAGATTCACTTGAGTATAATTAAAAGGCGTTCTTAACTTGTAGAACAATACTAATAATTTTATTGATATTTCTTCCGTTTATATATACAAAATCGTTCATTTAATGTTATTGCCTTTAGAAGAAACAAAATTGATTCGCTTGCATTCGCTTGCATAAAATTCTTTTTCGTGCAATGACTTACGTTAACATTAAAGCAACTTGAGTGTAATATAGCTTACGCTCGCATTAAATTTACAATAAAATTTGACCTATATTATTTGCTATGAATAAAAATTTAAATTGTATTGCGAAATAATTTGGATATGGAATTTTGTTTATGTAGAGCTTGTTAGGGTTCAATGAAATTGTATTAAGAAATAACAAACAAAATTCCATAACCAATGTAAAGTTCATTAGAGTTCAACAGTAGGAATATTGTTTGTTGTTCTATATGGCCGTCGTAAAATACAATTCTATGCTATATATAGTTAGGTTAGTAAATTTAGCTTGCAACAGTTGTTAGTATTAAGTTATACTAATTTATGAAGTTTATTGTTAACCTTTTTTCCTTCTACGATCAAAGACTCCTCAGACAAAAACACACGTGCGGTACTCCTTACAATACTGCAGGTTCCAGATTTGACGGAAATTTATTTCTCCAGGTGCTTGGGTGATGGAAATAACTTTTTAATAATTTTCAATTTAAAGTCGGACATACTTGATATATGAATTTTTATAAAAATTCTCTTCTCCGAGACACTGCTTCTTTCACTCTCAACCACCAGAAAAAGCGGGAAGTCCACCATTTACACATGCGCATCGTGCTTTTCAAAATTGTTCCCAATACATATTTTATTGGCGGTCTTTCAGATGTTCAACATTTATAAGGCTTGGAATAATAATGTATAAGGGCGGATCACATAGACCATTTAATTTTGTTTCGTCAGGTTTATCGTTTAATGAATTAGTTCGAGTTTATTTATGTACTTGTTTTAATTGTGATTTAAGGTTTAGCTTTTATTGTTTATTATGTTTGTTGTTTTAATTTTAAAGCTAACGATCTTGTAGATTTGTGACTCACGTCTATATTTGTGCAACTTCAAATTATGTAAAAATTTTATATACAGGGTGATTCAGATCAAGATACCTTCCGGTATATCGAGGTAAGCTGTTCAAAAAATTGTTCCACATACCCCCCCCCCCCCCCCTCGTTGCCACGCATATAAAACAATTTGCTCAACGTATTCCACAAAAGGAACAAATTAATAATAAACTACAACAATAAAACAGGCACAATCATCAATCCAGCACACAATCAACAACCCATAATCACCTTAATAATAGTGATGAAAGTAGTAATAGCAGTAATGGTAATGATAGCAAAAATAGTAGCGACGATGCTGCACAAAATTTTATATTACAAAATGCTCAATTATGGGCACATAGAGGAACTGACTGCAATAGCCACAAGAACTGAAAATATGTTAACAAATTTAGAAACACAAGTTCGCGAACAGGATACATATTGGCGTAGTGTTGTACAATCTAAACAAGAAGAGATTAACTTACAAAAAAAAAAAAAAATTCTGACGGGCAGATCATTTAATATCGTTTGTGCATAGATTCGCTTAAATAAATAATCTACGTTCTGCCTTCCATTGATCGATGTGAAAATTAATTTACATATCCACATTTATTTAAGTTTTCTATATATGTAAATCGGCTGCTTTAATACAGTTTCATCTAGCAAGTACGCAGTAGCATGCGGATCGTCACGTAGGCCTCGGCGATGGATCCACAGCATGAAACACATGTAAGTTGTTGCCGTTTGGTTCTTTGCATATTTAACTAAATCCAAAATTAGATTTACAAACTGTTTCATGAATTTTCTTCATTTTGATATTTAAATTAAGCAAAAGAAAATTCAACCCATACGCATAATTAAATTTACAAACTATTTAATGAATTTGTTTATTTTGATATTTAAAGTAAGCAAAAGAAAATTCAATCCATGCGCAAAATTAAATTTACAAACTATTTCATGAATTTTCTTCATTTTGATATTTAAATTAAGCAAAAGAAAATTCCACCTATACGCATAATTATATTTACAAACAACTTAATGAATTTTTTTCTTCATGCGGATATTTAAATTAAGCAAGCGAAAATTTGACTTAAGTCGAAGAATCGATCTGCATACACCTATAGATACAGTCGCTCACAGCTTAAATGATGTGAGTAGTGAATACGATGAAAATGCTTAAGAACTTCTAGGATATGAAAAGTCCATTTATAAAAACATAAGAAATATTTCAGTCCATGGTCTTATTTATCAGTTCCAATAAAAAACACAACACAAAATTACTTCATTTAACAAGAAAAAATCAAATTCATTTTAAACTCAGAAAATCACCACACAGCTTAAATGATGTTCTCTTGTGTAAGTCCTTAATACTAGTTATAATGATTTTTAATTTTTTCAAAACTTATTTGTAATACTTTGTGGGATAGCCTAATTGTTTTAAAACAGCCTTGAGACGCTCTGGCATTGAATGTACCAACTTTTTTTTGTACTCGTACGAAATGTCGTCCCATTCCTGTTGTAGTGGCCTTTTAAGGTCGTCCTTGCTGCTTATGCGATGTTTTCCGATTCCCTTTTCCAGTTTGTACCATAAATGTTCAATGACGTTTAGATCCGGCGACTGAGCAGGCGTTTTAATTTGGTGCGGGCAGTTCCAAATCAACCATGTACGCACTAATTCAGAGGTATGTTTGGCATCATTGTCCTCGTAAACACGGAAATTGTCCTTTATGTTCAATTTTTCCGCACTCTGCAGTAAATTAGCCTTCAAGATGTCGAAATACTGAAATTTGTCCAGGTTGCACTCAAGAAACACCAAGTTTCCTACTCCTGAAGACGACATGCATCCCAAAACCATCACATGTCCAACACCGTGTTTGCTCGAGAATATTTGGCGAAAGATTTAACGTTCTGGGATACCGTTATTTTCGCGAACGAGAGCAAATTTAACCTTTTCGGAAACGATGGAATGGGTTATGTGTGAAGACAGCCAAATACCGCACTGAAACCACAAAATTTAAGCAGTACAGTTAAACACGGTGTAGGACATGTGATGGTTTGGGGATGCATGTCGTCTTCAGGAGTAGGAAACTTGGTGTTTCTTGAGTGCAACCTGGACAAATTTCAGTATTTCAACATCTTGAAGGCTAATTTACTGCAGAGTGCGGAAAAATTGAACATAAAGAACAATTTCCGTGTTTACGAGGACAATGATGCCAAACATAACTCTGAATTAGTGCGTACATGGTTGATTTGGAACTGCCCGCACCAAATTAAAACGCCTGCTCAGTCGCCGGATCTAAACGTCATTGAACATTTATGGTACAAACTGGAAAAGGGAATCGGAAAACATCGCATAAGCAGCAAGGACGACCTTAAAAGGCCACTACAACAGGAATGGGACGACATTTCGTATGAGTACAAAAAAAAGTTGGTACATTCAATGCCAGAGCGTCTCAAGGCTGTTTTAAAACAATTAGGCTATCCCACAAAGTATTACAAATAAGTTTTGAAAAAATTAAAAATCATTATAACTAGTATTAAGGACTTACACAAGAGAACATCATTTAAGCTGTGAGGTGATTTTCTGAGTTTAAAATGAATTTGATTTTTTTCTTGTTAAATGAAGTAATTTTGTGTTGTGTTTTTTATTGGAACTGATAAATAAGACCATGGACTGAAATATTTTTTATGCTTTTATAAATGGACTTTTCATATCCTAGAAGTTCTTAAGCATTTTCACCGTATTCACTACTCACATCATTTAAGCTGTGAGCGACTGTATACGGATCATATGTCGGAAGTTTTTGTTCACACTTGAACACACCTTACGACACTAACTTTTCTCACTAGTTTAGGCTGACATTCTATTTTTGTACGTTTAGGAATTCTTATGTTTCGTACTACTACATCGGAATTGTGCGTAGGATGTAATGTCACGATTTGACAGTAGTTCTCAATTGAAAGGAAAGTTGATCAATAAAGTTTTTATAACGTAATGGCATTTTAAAGTTTTTGGTTTTCTCCTTCACTGTCCCGCAGCCCTCTCGCATGAAGGTCGTCTAGGTCCGCTCGTTATTCTCTCTTTACAGGTCTTCCAAGGGACTCTCAAAAAAGCTTGCCCTCAGAGTCAGATGGGCGGCTGGGGCATGCAAGGAAGGCATAACATCTGCGCCTTCGATGTGGATATAGGTAAGTGACGTAAAGGTCCTTTCAGGACTGAATATGTGCCGGCGTTTTTGGTTAAAGGCACGATTTTTTTTTGATTATGGCAGACGGCAGCGGCAGGTTTTTTCGTGGAACCTCCACACACTCTCCGCCAATAGCCGAGGCGGGCTAGCGTCCCGCCCTGCAGTCAACGCTGTCCGTCGAGTGATCTGTCAGCTCATGCTGGCAGTCTGGACTTTACGTCTGATGTTCATCACTCAACATAGTTCCATAACATATTCTCAAATATTTCCAAAATTTTGATTTTTTTTACACACAAATTTCATAAATACCGTTATTTATTTCAAAAACTTTCTTCCATGTAACCCAAATTTATTGCTTCTTATTAATGCCCCTACTACCCTCTACCACTGAAAAAAAAACCGCATGCTAATACCTGAATCAGTTTTAGCACTGGAGCTTTATTGGCAGATTCAAGCCATATCATAAAATTGCATTAAACCAATAATCACAGGTATGTACGTAGGGTCTTTTGTGACTGGACCCACAATTGCTTTATAATATGTATATATCGCATCTACATTTGGTCCCCTAATTACATATGTAATTAGTTTTTGAGTCCGGTGAACAGTTTTGGAGATAACTGCAAAAGAAGTGAATCAGTCCTTCTTAAGATGAAAAAATAGCCGTTTTTTTGGTACAAAAATTGATATATTTTCAACTCATCATTATGAAGATCTGATAAGTCGTGGATGGAAATTCACTTTTCAGGAGAAAAATGTTCGCAACAGAGTACTAATTAATGTAAAACAAAGGAACGGAAGAAATATATGCAAAATATAGGAACTGGGGTGTATCTGACCCAAGTGAAAAAAAAAATCTGTCTTTCGGTGGTAAAAAGTTAGTTGTGAAGCTTCTCCCTCTTTAATTTGATACCAAACATGACGTATTTTGGACAACCCCAAAGGCCCCTACCTACCCCATATATTTTGCATCTATATTTTTCTACTCTAGACCCTAAATCCGAAGGAAAAACCCCAATGCTCCCACACAGACTTAGCCGTCCTTCAATATTGAGATACTTCTCACGTTTTCCCTAACTCCCCAAGTATTTTAAAGAATCGCGAAAAGAGAGTTAGGGAGTTTTAACCGGGGAAAACGAAAATTCTCATCTCCCAAACTCTCCGAGTTACAGAATCCGGTCCCTGGAAGGTACTGATGTAGGGAGGTGTACATCTTCTGAAAAGGAAAACCTAGAAGAACCAAGTACAAGTAAAAGTGCAAGAACTTCTAAGTCACGAATTGGAGGAGAAATCGCTAATATAATAAAAGAGTTGGCACCATCGTGACTAACACGGTTGAGTAAATTAAAGCAAATTCGTTATTCAAATAATGAACAACTTGCTTTGACCAGTAGAGGCCTTAGCGCAATGAAACTAAATCAACATCACATGCGTACAAAATAACGAGGAAAAGGGCCCATTTTTATATATCCTTCATTCTACAGCCTTAAAAATGCTAAAGCAGCTTGTTTTCCACCTGAAGATGTAATAAACATCGATGAAGCAATTTCAGACCATACTCTAATGAGCCTATTTAAAGTTCAGGAACCTGTTATAAAACATGTAATTAAAGCAGGTACATCATTTTCTTTGATAAGTAAATAGGGTCGTGACGGGAGCTCTGGATATAGCCAATATAAGTAAAGGTTTCACGAGGAGGGTCGTACCGACGAATTTTTATTTATCATTTCATTCGTACCGTGGAAATTATATATAAATGATGAAAATAATACTATACTCTACTACTACTACTGCCCTACTCGTTATTGTCGTCCAATAAAATTCATATTTGCAAAAGAGTCTGAAGAACTTGTAAAACTCGAGTCATGAAAATATTAAAAAACTGTACTTGAAAATCAGGTGTCAGTTCAACACAACTTATTGTAAACAATGATAGACGGTAAAATTTGTAACATTTTAACGGACACTAAAGGAAGTCAAAACTGTTATATTTGTGGTGCCAAGCCCACTGAAATGAATTCTGTTTTAACACGCAAAACTGATGAATGTGATAGAAAATTATAATTATTGCTTATCTAAACTACACGCACAGATTAAAACATTCGAATGTCTCTTACATATAGGATATAGGATGACGATCAAGGTGTGGTGTGGTCAGATCAGATAGTGATAAAGAGGAATTCAAATTACGGAAAAGAAAAATACAAGAAAAATTTGAAAACGAAATGGGGCTGACTGTAGATAAGCCCAAACCAGGTTTTGGCCCCACAAAAGATGGTAATACGGCCAGGATTTTTTTTAAAAAAGTCTACAAACACTGCGCAAATAAAAGGAGTAGATGAGGATCTCAGAAAAGTCTTTTATACCATTCTTTATACACTTTCGACAGGATACGAAATTAATTTAATAGAATTCGAGTGGTTTACGGCTGAAAGGAAAGCATTGTACTTAAGTCTCTACTCATATGGTTTTACATGCCAGTAACTGTGCATAAAACCTTAACACACAGCACTGATGTGATTAAATCTTGTATTGATCCTAATGCCAATTGTCTGAGGAGGCTCAAGAAAGCCGAAATAAGGACTTCCAGCGTTACAGGGAGTTATATACGCGCAAGGACTCTAAAACTCCTACTAATAGAGACGTACTTACAATGTATTTGATAACATCTGATCCAGTAATCAATACATTCCGGGAATTATCTAGAAAGAGCCCATGTTCAATTTCCCCAGAAGTTTTAAAATTATTGGCTAATATATGTACATGCTACATCCATTCTTCAAATTCTGTCTGATATTGCCATGGATGATTATACAAGATTTGATTCAACGGAAATTGATTTTGAAAGTGATTCTGCCAGCGCTTAGTTTTAATTTATTTTTAATTTTCATTTAATATCTGATGATCTTTTGATTTGATTTTATATTGTAAATGAAAATAAAAATGTACTTTTTTAAATTTTTTTTTTAGTCTAAGAATATCGTAAATATTTGATTATCATTTGTAGTTAATAAAATTAGTTTTACAATGAAACTGATTAAACACTGTGCGACGAAGAGAAGTGAAATTTTAAGCACGACTTATTCATACAAATAGTAAGCACAATTTCAATTGACTAAATCAGACAACAACTTCTCGGTGTTGTCATACAAAACTTTGGTTTTCCACTTCATTTCAGTTTTACTTTCATCTAAGTCTTAGACTAATTATACATACAAAACTTTGGTTTTTCAATTTATTACAGTTTTATTTTCATCTAAGTCTTAGACCAATTATAGCATTTGATCTTGTTTTTGTTTCAGTTAATTCTACCTTAGGAGTTATTCATGAATTTATTAAAAATTAGTCAATTACTCGCGTAGCTTCAGGCTACAAGAATTTTCTAAGAACTCAATACTTTCTCTAAAACTACCTTTACGTTTCACTATGTATTATACTTTGCGCTCAAACGATTTGGATGACACAAAAAGCATATGCTTTTTTAGGAATTCCTCTTCTTTTTTATGCCACATTACTCTGTTTGCTATCTGTACCAGCGTACAGGAAGGAATCCTTTAAAATCTATTTTGAAGTTCTAAAAAACGCGCCTCATTTTCCAATATCCACAAGCTATTTTTATATTTAAATATTTTTTTCATAATTTACCAGTGGTATATTTTTTCATTGCTACGGCAATGGAAAGTTCTCTTCTTTCATAAAGATGACGTATGTAATGAATAAAAACAACAACGACAACTAAATAAGTCTGCTTTTATTTGAAAATACTATTAATTATCCGCTCTATAGAAAAAGAGTACCACACATTTCATGAGTGGAGAGAGGCACAAGAGTGAAAACAAAAAAAAAGTTTTAGATGTATCTTTGTGCAGTTACATAGACCGAACTTTCGCGTGTAAAATTTTCACCAGTCAGTCTAGCATCATATTAAATTAATCATGGCTTAACTTCTTGTGCACTTTCGTTTTTTCAAAATTAAAAATTGTGAAGGGATGTAATCCTTTCTTTCATATTAAGCGAAAAAGGTGTAAGGAATCGTGTTACAGAGATTGCAATCTGGCTTTAATTTAAGCACAAACAAGTAAACAATATTCAACACCTATTAGCGAAAGTGATGTTCTGCAGTATTCAAGACGAATATTACAAAGAGTATTCTAGTTTCGTTTGCTACGAAATGAAATAATTGTATTGCTCCAATATAAAATCAACGATGTCTCCATGTAGGGAAGCCGACAATTTTTTCTTGTTCCAGCGGTAAGAAAAAAATTCCAAGTAAATTTCTTAGAAAAAATTGAGTCGAGGCATCGTTGATTTTATATTTGAGCGAAGCATTGCAAATGTTTCTTCTTTTCTCAATCTTTGTATGGCTTAGTTTGTCTATGTATAAAGCCTATCTAACCAATCCTTCCAATCTATACACCCCAACCGTTCCTTTCATTCCAACAATAGCAACAATTTACTCAGCTGAAAACCACTGATATGTATTGTATAAGATTGACTGACTACGTTCATAGAAGAACACTGCAGAAAGTGGGCTCACTTCTATATTGCTGAATCTTTCGGTCTAAGCATCAAGTACCAGCTGAAAGAGAACTGTAAACAACAATTAAATAAAAAGTGTTCTACCAAACGCAATGTATTCATCAAATAGGCGGCAGAGATTCGAAAGGCTTTATTAAAATCAATTTTCGAACTACGCGCTAACCTTTTCAACTTTCCGCCAATGAATTTTTCAATTTTGGCATGGTCGTAAGACCTTTTTTGATACAAGTAATTGTGTCTACATTAAATACAAAGCTAAGCAGTCCATATTATATGTCAGTGCTGAAAACAAAAAACGAAAATTACTTCGTTCTACGTCAGTTTTCGAACAAAAATAAGCAAAAGAAAAACGATTGCAGTCAATGAAATAGTTTTGTCGGTTCATTTAATTGTTCGGAGCTTCGCTAAAGTTAGCCACGACCTCGCAGTTAATCTGTCGATTAATACTGGGTGGCATCATATTTGACTATGGGCCTTGTATATCTGTTATTACTTGTCTGTAATTTAAGTGTAGGATCAAAGATATGTGATTCCTGTATTGCAAATATAGAAACGATTAGAACTCCGCAATTGGAAGGAATCTCACAGCAGAATTCAGAGTATAAAACTGATTTTTCAAAGCTTTATTGGCAGAATTACATTAACAACGCCGACACCAGCGTGATTGTCGTTTATGTCAAAAATATGTATAAATTGCATTACATTGCTCACGTTGGCGTCGTCGTCGTCGGCGTGGTCGTAAATCCATCTCTAATCCTAATTTTAACGTTGGCGCTCCATGGCTGCCAATGTGCAAGATCTAAATCTATAATGAAAAACTAGACAAAAGCAATGGTATTTGATTTTCTGAAAATAAATGTTTATATTCAAGAAAAGGAAAAATAGTTATAAATATGTTAACTTGAAGGAAAACATAATAATTTTATTTATTATTATTTAACAACAAACTGTCAAAGTTTTAAGCAAATGACTCGACAGCCAAATGTTGCTATGGTCGCGGCGTACACGGTGCACGATACTACCAAATTCCACCTTACTGTGCGAACGACATCTGACTGAAATCGTATAGTCGTAGCACGTACGGTGGACGATGCTACCAAATTCTACCTGACTATACGATCTACATCGGGTTGACAGAAGAGGAACGGCGGATTCGACAAGAAGAAGAGAAAAAAAGGAGAAGAACGAAAGTGCTGGCTGTGAGGTTGGGCTCTCGGTAGAAAAAAGAGTTTTGATTTTCACGGAATCTTGGTTGTAGTATTCAACTTACCTTCCAATAACCCTGAAAAGCATTGACTAGAACGCAGCATTTTGTGAGAAATCAGACCGACGCTTAAAGCATAGGTGAAGAAGAATCTGGACCCAATACCAATAAAACTTCCAGGACTACTCAGGAGTTAGTACCTTTTCTGTCTGGACACATGCAGTTCCGATATTGAAAACTTCACAGAGATTTTCCGGAAAACACATGGGCATGACCTATAGCTACCCTAGTTGCTTCCAGTCCCAGATCTTTTCCGTCAGAAGAGTCTCAAAAGCCGTCGTTATGCTCTGCTTCCGCCGTGTACAGCAAGGCGCTAGGTGTGGACCTAAAAACTATAATTATTCAATTCAGCATTGCGAAAAGGGAAGGATGTATTCCATATTATAGGCTTACATTGTTGTATCTCTTTTATGGTTAACTTACATAAGTCTTACCAGTAAGCAGGCACCGAGTAACCTAAGTCAGTTAGGCTTCTTGGAAGAGGATAAGGAGAGTAGTCAAAAGAAGGAGATAACACGTCAAACTCCAAAGTTGAGGAACCTGATCGGAAGGGTTTCGTGCATCATCACTGTAATCGTGTAGGAAGACAACCGCTCGTCACGACCATAAATTACGTTTATCCTTAGTTAAGGATGCTAGATAAGTGGAATTGTTAATGACTAAGTTTCTCCAAGCAGGTACCGCCACAAAACAAATGCGCATTTGATTGTCGGTAAGTACACTAACTAACTAACTATTTATGCTAACTATATTGGAAATTTTACATAATGTCGTAGTTTACCATGTACGTATAGATTTATATATATATAACCAGATTTTTATACCCTAGATGAAATCATAGGGTATACAAAGTTTGTCATTCCGTTTGTAACACCTAGAAATAATGATGGTAGAGCAAAATGGATAAAATTAAAAGATATTTTGATTTTTGCATGTCAGTCTGTCCGTCCTGACGATAACTCGAAAACACGTGTACTTAGAGAGCTCAAATTATGCACATGGGCTTTGAAAAAATAAAAATAAAGTTAAGTTCAAAAATGGGACAAATCGGTTAACTACTTCGTACACAAATTTCGTTTTTCACTACATATTTGGACACTACCTGAGATGCCTCAAGGTATAGCGTTAAAAATTTGTATATAGTGTTTTCATAAAAATAGTAAATAGAATTTCAAAAGTGGCCTTAATCTTCTTAGTGTTTCCATATAAAAGTTTAGGATTTTTACGTATACTGTGAAAATTATAAGTCCTATCCTGTGAAAACGGTTTGAATGTACTGAAAAGCTCATCAGAATATGAAATCCTAGAAAATTGGTTATAATCATATATGCGAAAAACAACTTCATAAATCAAACTTGCACAGATGGGTGACCATACGAAATGACATGAGTATTCATCTAGGGTATCATAAGAATTGGTCTTTGACCAATTCTATCTTTTTTACTTGGTTATTACTAATTTAACACATGGAGAATTTGAGGAAGAACCTAGGAACAGGACTGATAGAATTTAACCATATTGAGGACTCTATATAATACTATAAGTAATCAGAGATATATATATGTACATATATACAACCAGATCTTTATTATTTAACACATGAAGAACTGAATTTCATCTAAGATAATCGTTAAGCGAGCCTTTGTTTTGTTAAATAAATTATTGTGGAGTATAACCCAGAGAAAGGGGAAAGAAGATTCTTTGTTCCTTCTCGTGTCTACTATCTTTGTAACAAGAATTTCAATTGTGCAGTAGGAACAAAATAATTCTGGGAAAAAAAAATGCAAGTTGATGAAGTAATTATTAGGTGAGGGTTCACCCATCCCCTGTTCCTCGTTACATCAGATACCTAGCTCAAGGATTAATAATAGTAGATTTTCGGGTGAGTTGGTTGATAGGAAATGGCTGGAAATCCCTGATCGTTTTCCCACTAATCCTCCACGAGCTTTAGCCGACAACTGAGCAAGAGGTTACGAAGGATCAGGTGGCCAATCACCATTTCCTGCAGCGAGTGAAAACGTGGTCCAACTTCGTCGAACTCTTCGATCGCTTTAAGTATCTCCGACCTTATGTACACCAAAGCGCTTTAGAGCAAACCCTAGGTCGTTACAAAATACAGCTGACTTATTCAAACAGAGAATATATTGTGAATTTATGTATCTACGCTATTTGTCAAAATCAAGCTAAGCAAACAAATTCGGACAAACTAGCTTTGTCTTGAGCTTGATGGAAAAATGGCGAACTCTGAAGAAATTAAGCATTGTGCAAGATTTTTAATGTTTTAATTCTTTTAACAAGAAAAAAGCTAGAATTGGTCAAAAACTTAAATTAAAGATTTTGTATGGTTTTAATTCTTAATTCTCTATGCAAGTTTGAAGTATATTTCCCAGCTATTTCCACAACGGTTCGTCGGACTGTAAAAATGATTATAATCAATTTCATAGGTTTTTATATTCTGAAGAACTTTTCACTACAATTAAACATCTATGTAGAACTGATAATTTTCACAGTATTCGTAAAAAACACCAATTTTTGTATGATAACACCGAGAGCCGGATTCTGTAACACGGAGAATTGCGGAATTTGGAAAATGACAATTTTCGTTTTCTCCAATTAAAACTCTTCATTCGTAATGCACTAACATGTCTGGAGATTTAGGGAAAATGTCAGAGAAATGCGAAAAGAGAGATTGCAATTCCGTGCTGTTTTTAGTAAATTCCAAAAGTGACATTTCATATTTTACTGGTGACAGCTCCGAAGTTAATTGTTTTTTTAATTTAATGTTATTGAAAGTGCAATGCATATTAAAAATATTATTTTAAAGTGAAAAGGAGGGAAAAGAAACGTTATAATGAGGTCATGATGATAATCTAAATTATTTTATGAAAAGTTAAGAGTTGAGTGCGTGTTGGTTGGACGTTGCTCCTTGTAGTTCAGTTTCAGTGCAATTTTTAAATGCAGTGTTTTTTTGTTGTTTGTTATGTCAAAACGCTTTAATATAATAAAACCCAATTTTTAATAAACATACAATTCAAATAATAATTTATTGATAATTAATTATAGCCAAGTGAAGGGTTTTTCTATGCCCTATCATCACCCAGCCAGCTGCACAGTACGTTAACGTTCTTTCTTTGTTTTTTTTTTTATCTGCCCATCTGTGACAGTGGAAATAAATTAGCAGTTGTCACTGATCAGCAATCTGGGTGCACCCAGCTGTGGTCATTGAACTGCACCGTCTTAGGTACTGAAAGCAACAATTAGGCATAGTACTATTGTTGTTTTTGTTTACCTCGCTGTGTCGTTGACTGCTGCTAGTGGTTTCCGTATATTTATGTTGTGTGTCGCTCTTTGTTTGCTTTTTGTTTTTGCTTTGAGCCTGTAGAACTTTGTTTTAGATTTCTGCGACATTCGCGGATGGGGAGCAAACCGTTTTTCGGTGTAGTGCCACCTTAATTCAAAAAATCCGGCAATTATTGCGCTAAGTAAAACCAAGGTCGTTTCTAATGCTGATATTAATCAATATCACGCCCCTGGTTACAGCTTGGTACCTCTTTTTCCTCAACAAAGAGGGGTCGCATTGTATATACGGAATGATGTTGCCTTTACCGTCCTTAGGGACATTCCTTCCGCCAATCCAGAGTTCAATTACATCTGGATTCGGTTCAAACTCCAGAGTTCTGTCCTGTATCGAAGCCCAAATATGTCTGATGACGACACAGTATCCGTTTTTGACAATATTTCCAACAATATTGATCATCTGCTTTCTGTCTCTCCCTCTTCTGAAAACATATTAGCTGGTGATTTCAACGTCCACAACATACCGTGGCTCAGACATTATTCGTTGCACTCTTTTGTGAATCGTTTAATTTGCAACAACTAGTGGATGCACCAATCCGCGTACCTGATGTATCTGGCGATAGAGCTATTTGATTAGACTCGCTTCTTTCATCTCACCCCGACAAATATGCAATCTCATTCGGTCCCCCCCCCCCCCTTGGTAATTCGGACCACTGTTGAATCACAGCTAAATTTATCATCCTCCAATCTGTGCCGCCCCACCCCTCCACCTATAAGTACGGTTCTCTGGCACTATAAAAATACCGATTGGGAAAGTCTCAATCAGTACCTCAGGGAGATTGATTGATCAGTCTGTTTTGCTTCGGGGGATGTCGATAAATGCACTCTGGAGCTTAGTATTATTCTAAGTCTTGACAAGCGCGAATACATTCCATATTTCTACAGCAGTTGACTTCCTGGATAAGGCTAATTTTCTGGCTGCTATATTCGCTACAAATTCTCGGCTTCCAGCCACTTCACAGACACCTGTTTTGCATCCCTCGTGTAGATGTGTACAAGAGCTGACACACATTCTTACGAGAAATGTGTTCAAGGTCCTTAAGGGATCGACGTATCGAAAGCTGGGGGGTTTCTCGCCCCTGTTAATTAAAAGCTACACCTTATCCTTGGCTAAACCTCTGCGAAAGCTATTCTAATTATCTTATTCGACAGGAATCTTTCCAACAGCTTGGAAAGTAGCTCACGTTCAACCTATTCCCAAAAAAGGAGACGGTAACGATCCATCAATTTATCGACCAACTGCAATCACTTCGATTATCTTAAAGGTTTTTCAATCTATCATTAACTGCAAATTAGTGAAGTAAGTATCTAGAAACTCATCGGCGATCGACAATATGGATTCCGGACTGGACGCTCATCTAGAGACTTGCTGACTTTTCTTACAGAACGTTGGAACCGTAGTCTTCACAATTTTGGTGAGACCAAAATCGTTGCCCTAGATATTTCAAAGGCCTTTGATAGAGTCTGGCATCCTGCCCTTCTAGCCAAACTTAAAGTACTTGGTCTCGCCCCTCCTCTTCTATTATGGATTGAAAGTTTCCTATCTAGTCACCAAATACGTGTTGTATTAGATGGCGTTACATCTGAACCTCTTCCCATAAATGCCGGTGTGCCTTAAGGCTCTTTATCTCTCCAACTCTCTTTTTAATTTTCAATAATGATTTGATTTCTCTTACTTTCAATCCCATCCATAGCTTCGCTGATGACAGTACCCTTGATTTCGCTTACTCCTTTGAGAGTCATGCGGACTCCAGGGGGAATGCCGCGTGCTAAACGAGATTGCATGATCAGATCATTGAATAACGATCTTAACAATATCCTCGCTTGGGGCAAATCGAATCACGTCGAATTCAATGATTTTAAGAACCAAAGCTATCTCATCTCATTAAAACAAGACCATAACTTAACCACTCCCGCTTCTTTTGATGGAGCATTAATTTCTAATTCAGCGTCACTAAGCATTCTTGGCATTAATATTTCCAGTAAGTTAAACTTTACAGATCACATCTTCTGTTGCCAAAGAAGCATCGAAATGTCTTGGATTTCTGAAAAGGTGTAAGAAATATTTCAGCCCGTTAAATCTAGCGCTCCTCTACAAGTCCTACATTAGACCTAGAATGGAATACAATTCCCATATATGGGCTGGGGCTGGTCGCACAGCCTTAGCTTCATTGGATATTGTGCAAAAGAGAGCCTTCAAGCTCATTGGCGATTTGGCAATAACTTGTCACATCGACTCACTCGAGCACCATCGCAATGTTGGTTGTCTTTCGCTCCGTTATCGCTAAACGCATGGCCAATGTTCCGATGAAATATGTAGTCTGATCCCTTGTAGATTAATTCCTGCACGGAATACTCCCGTTTGCTTTCTTATCCCGAATTGTGTGAATGTGGAACAGGTTACCATCTTGTTTTTCCTCAGGCTTACAATCTTAGAAAGCTCATGAGTGTTATACATCGACACCTCCTCCACTTTCCTCATGTCCCCTAATCCTTTCCTTATCATCTTCCTGCCAGGCTGTGCTTTGCATCATATGGTATCCCCTGAGCTTGGCTTAACCCTAGATAGATAACCATATTTCACTATACACTAAAGATAACCATACGTCGAATCGACGTGCGCATGTTTGAGCGGGCGTATTTTGGATTATGTATGCACTAGGTTTATGAAAGTGGTAATATGCCTTAATATTATGTAATTGTATTGTATTGTATTAGAAAAATTAAAAGAACAAAACACGGTACTTCTAAGTTATATCGATTTTTCAAAATCGATTACGTCGATACGACGTAGGTTGTCTATCTACAGTTAATAGCATATATATATATACATATATATATATATATATATATATATATAAAACTCGTCCTTCTGTTCACTGGATGCTCATCTGCGGGAACACAATCGACTATATTTTTAAATATTTGTAATTAGTTAACTGGAATCCCTTAATTTTGGTGAACCCATATTCATTTGAAAATTCCTAGGTATCTTCACAAAATACAACAAAAATAGGCCATACTATCAGTTGAGAATTCTTCTTCTACTTTTGCCACTAGCAAATCACTGTTATGGAACCAGGTGAGTCAGCGCAAGTGCACGGCACACTAGCACCTCGGCTATTGCGGGAGAGCTAGTGAGGTGGGTAACCCAATCCTGCCGCTGTCACGACACGACACCGCATTAACAAAATAAATCGTGCCTAACAAAAACAAGCACCACATCCGGTCCTGATGGGACCATTACACCAGTTACCTTCTCCTACGCGGAGGACACAGATGGACTGTCCTCGTTGCCATTACCCGATTCACCCAATGACATTGCGGGCAATATTTTGCAATGTCCATAAAACAAATCTGAAAAGCGGAGGAGAGGACGTTAGTCAAACCCCATTCCGGAAAGGGCTCCGGGAGAGAGAAGGGAAGAAAAATCAACTTTGTTAGGCTCTTTTGCCTATTGTCGTGGTAGGGCAGTCAAGGTTCTTGTACCTTGGCTGTTGATGGTAGTGTATCAGGCGATTGTATCTGTACACTAAGCTTAAGAATGAAGACTGCTGAAAAGTTTTGATTTATGTGAACAAAAGACTGCTTTAATTCTTGCAGCTCATTTCTAGCGCCAACAAAGTTAGTCGCATTATCGCAGTATATATTGCTACAATGACCTCGCCTTGCCATGAATCGCTTTAATGCTCCCAGAAATGCTTGCGTTGACAAATCGCTGACAACTTCTAGATGCGTGGCCTTAGTTGCAAAGCAGCAAAATACGTTTTTTGTGGACGCCTTCCTCTTGTTTTAAAGTGTGTCCACACTGGTCCGCAAAAGTCCACACCTGCATTTATGAATGGTCGCGCAGGTTGAACTCTATGTGGTGGTAAGTTGCCCATCATTTGTGACATGTTTGGTTTTGCTCTAGCACACTGTACGCAATGTTGGACTATTGACCTAGCAATGGTCTTTCCCTTTATCGCCCAGAATCGTTGCCTTGTAATAGAGAGCAAGGTTGGCGGGCCAACGTGGCGGTTTTCATTGTGGGTCATTAAGAGTTTGGTCAACTGATGTGAGTATGGTAGCAAGATGGGATGTTTAGTATCATTGCTGCCTGTAGTCGTCCTCCAACTCGCATAATGCCTCTTTCGTCTAAGAATGGTGTTAAAGTGTTTAGTTGACTATTTTTATGCCGATTTAGTTGCTTGATCTCTTCTTTGAACTGATCTTGCTGTAACACCTTTATGATTATCATAAGTGTAGTGAATACTGTATCCTTAGTTTCATTTTCCTTTTTCTACGATCTTTAAGCTTGTTTACGAAGCGAATGATGTATCCTGTGATTCGTTTCAGCTTGCTGAATGAATTTTTATGGTCGATATTCTGGATAAAATGTGTTGAAATTTCACTGTTATTAGAGGAAGTGCAAGTTGCTTTTTCTCTTTGTTACATTCTAACTTCTTGACATATGGTTGTGGCCAAGTTTCTGTGCTGTATAAAAATAGTGGCCCATAGAGCCACATATTACATGATTTTAACTTCTCAACAGGATAATCCTCAGAACTGACATGACGCCATTGCTCAGGAATAAATAAGCTCTGAATACTTGATACTCGATTCGCAACAAATGTTTGGTATGAAGAGGATGGCGAGTTTAACCACCCAAGCACAATCTCCGAATCTGTCCAATAGTACGCAGGCTCGTTTTTGAAGTTCAGATCGTTCTTAACAGGGCTAGTGAGATCAGCGGCAATTTTTGCGGCACACAGCTCGAGCCGTGGTAGGTTAATTTGCTTCAACGGTGCTACCTTTGACTTTGCACAAAGCAATCTTACTACGATCTGTTTATCCTTGTTTGTAGATCGGATGTAGACTGCGGCTCCATATGCTCTTTGAGAAGCATTTGCGAATGTGTGAATTTGTACATTTTTTGATGGTTGTTTAGAAAGTACTTGTCTTGGAAATCGTATGTCGTTCAATCACTGGAGGCCTTCTCGATAATGTGTCCATTTTGTGTGCAACTCCATTGGTAGCGATGCATCCCAATCCATCTTTAATGCCCATAGTTTTTGCAGGAATAATTTGGCTGTGACTACTACTGGAGACATGATTCCAAGAGGGTCAAAAATCCGTGCAACATCTGAACAAACTGTTCTGTTGGTTATCTTATTCCTTTCGATCCATGTCGTCTTAATGCTGAATGAATCAGATGTTGGTATCCAGGTTAGACCTAGGATATTTATTTGTTCCTCATTTTCATCGTTAAATGTGAGCTGTGGCTCTCTATCTTCTGGGTGGATATCCCTTAGTAGACGTGGATGATTTGCGCACCACTTCCTAAGCTTAAATCCACCTTTTGAGAGTAATTCTTTTAGTTGTGTTTGGGTTTTCAGTGCTGTAGACAGGTTTTTTGATCCTGACATTACATCATCGACGTAGAAGTCTTTAGTAAGCCCTTCTGCTCCTAAGGGATAAGTGGCTGCTTCTTCTTGGGCTAGTCTCTGCAAGCACTTCGTAGCTAAATAAGGCGCTGACGTTGTTCCGTATGTCACCGTATTTAACTGATAGCACTTAAGTGAGTGGCTTGGGTTACGCCTCCAATATATTAGTTGGAATTGTCTTTCCTTTTCGTCAATCAGTATTTGCCGATACATTTTTTTCAATATCAGCGGTAAACACAAGTCTTGGCTGTCGAAAACGAAGTAATATTGAAAATAGCTCGTCCTGAATAGTAGGCCGGTAGCCATTATATCATTTAACTAAAGATTTGATGATGTTTTGCAGGAAGCATCTTAAAATTTATCTCTTGCATATGACCAAGGCGTCTATATTCCTCCATAAAATCAATGTAGCCTTTGTTCTATTGCTAGAAATCTGCGCGATGCAATTTCCTTCGACTCTCCCAACTTATGTGTGTCGTCTAAAAAGGGCAGTCTAACTATAAAACGTCCCGATTGGTCTCTACTCACCGTTTGATTAAAATGTTCCTCACATCGTTTCTCTGCAGTTAAGGGATTTTTCTTCTTCTGTGGCTTCTTCCAAGTGCCAGAATTTTTCTAATTGTTGGTCAATGTCTTGGTCCTGGCTCAATATGTCGCATATTCTCTGATGACTGGCCATCTGGTTTATTTTTCCTGCTAATACCCATCCTAGCACGGTATTCTGGTGGGTTGGTAAACCATTGTCGAGTTCAATCTGTCCCACCGAGAGTAATTGATAATAAAATTTTTGACAAAAATTGTAGTCGATAGCTGGTGCAATTCGCTCTCTCCCCTCCATTGGGTTATCAGGAGGGGCATCTACATTGTTGTAACTATCATGCTCCTTGCGGCGTGCACCTGTAGTGGAAGTTAACAAGGGCTGTGTTGGATGGCCCTCCTTTCTGGTTATGAATTGAGTTGGTTAGCCTAGAACTTCTTGCACACCATTTTTTGGAGATGATAGAATGGTATTATCGATACTGACTCTAGTTGCTCACTCGCCATATCTAACTGCTCAATCTTGCAGCAGGCAGAGCTCTTGGTAAGTCGATTTCTGAATAGGATTGAATCTTTGTTGAGATTTGATCTCGATACTTTTCATAGACTACTCTAATGCCATTGTAGTAGTCTTTAGTGTAGTATAAATGGCTTAGCTCTTCAGGATGATTGATTCGTATGATATTATCCCTAGATTCAAATTCATCCCAGAGACTGGTTAAACATCTTAGCCTCTCTTCTAGGTAAGGCAGAGTTTTTCTAGATGATGAATCTTTTGTATAGTTCGAGATGACCTGTTCGATGGCATCTCCGGTCGTATTTTGCGCCTGAGCTAATTCATCCATGATGCGGCTCCTTGTGGTAGGATGATCTTAATCAAGTATTTACTTCACAAGTACACGTCGGGGTCACCAAAATATTAGGCTCTTTTTCCTAGTCGTGGTAGGGCAGTCAAGGTCCTTGTACCTTGGCTGTTGATGGCAGTGTAGGCGCTTGTACCTGTACACTAAGCTTAATAATGATAACTGCTGAAAAGGAATAGGTTAAATAAAAACAACTAACTCTTACGATTTTAAAAACACAATAAAATATTTAATTTTCCGCATCTTATTTATATAAATTACAATTCGTTGCTATTGCAACTTTTCACTCATTGTGCAATTCCCACGGAAGTCCTACATACGTACATACAAACATACATCATTTTACAATTCTTATTTCACATAATTCGCAGTGTCATCTGACGCCGAATTCCACCTCATGACCATGAAATTTTTGTGATAAACCCATATATGGGAAAATATTTTTTGCATTGCAAGCTTTTTGTTTGTCGTGGGAAATGATCACGATGAGTGAAAAGGTGCTATGACGGCAAAATAATATTAAATTAAATTGGTTCAATTTTACGCGAAATACATCGGAATTTTTCTTAAATTTAAACTAACTTTAAGCAGCCATTACATTAGAAAAATATTTTTAATATTAAAAATAATAGTAGGCCAAGCACATCAATTACAGAAAGTGATGAACTTACTATAACTCATCATTGCGTTCAACAAATTCATAATACTAAAAGCAATATTCATTTCATCACTTCAATTATAAAAGTAATGAGCTTAGAACTAATTCATGAGGTTTGATGAACTATTTGTAACCTATCATAACGTTCGAAAAATTTACAATACCAAAACAATATTCATTTAATCACTTCAATTAGAAAAATAAGATTTGTAGGACTAACTTATTTATTACGATAAAAAAGGTATGTCGTTTATAAAATTTTTAAATAAAGATACTACCGTGCAAATCAATCAATAAAATGAAAAGAAAGGCAACAACTTACATAGGTTTTTGTTGTAGATCCACCGAATAAGCGCCTCTCAGATATTTCCGCATGTCACTGTTAATTAAAATTGTATTCTAAAAAAAATTTATTCTGATGGCTCTGCTTTTCGAAACATTGAAGAAAGAGAAGTTTTACTGACTATGTCCTCTATAAAATCTAATGCAACGGGACCAGATGAGCTACCTCCCGCTTTGTTAAATTGATTGGACCAGATATAGCTAAGATACTAGCTCATATCTTCAACTACTGCCTCATGACATGTCAGTTTCCTACTCAATGAAAAAGAGCTTTAGTGGTACCCATTCCAAAAAAGTCTAATAGTTCTCTGCCCAGTAATTACCGTCCAATTAGTCTTCTCTGTTTCTTTGCCAAAGTATTTGAAAAGGTGCTCTATTCGCAAATCACGGAATATATAGACCACAAAGGTCTCTTAACCCACTGCCAATCAGGATTCAGCTGTAATCATAGCTGTGAAACTGCGATGCTTAAAGTAACATCAGATATTCACGAGGCTTTTGATAATGACCATCTATCAATATTAGCACTACTAGATTTCAGCAAAGCGTTTTTTGTACCGCGACAAATAAACTTAATTTGCCGCCTTGATGATCACTGCAATAGGTAGATATACCTTGCAAGTATGTAAATTGGAAGTCCAGGTTCAAATACCTGTACTTTGTTGGAATTAAGCCCAGGTTCAAATACCTGTACTTGTAGTAAGTGTGCAACGGTACAAAACCTATGCACAGCGCTTGAAATTATCAATGCCGTAGCAGATTCACTTGAGTATAATTAAAAGGCGTTCTTAACTTGTAGAACAATACTAATAATTTTATTGATATTTCTTCCGTTTATATATACAAAATCGTTCATTTAATGTTATTGCCTTTAGAAGAAACAGAATTGATTCGCTTGCATTCGCTTGCATAAAATTCTTTTTCGTGCAATGACTTACGTTAACATTAAAGCAACTTGAGTGTAATATAGCTTACGCTCGCATTAAATTTACAATAAAATTTGACCTATATTATTTGCTATGAATAAAAATTTAAATTGTATTGCGAAATAATTTGGATATGGAATTTTGTTTATGTAGAGCTTGTTAGGGTTCAATGAAATTGTATTAAGAAATAACAAACAAAATTCCATAACCAATGTAAAGTTCATTAGAGTTCAACATTCTCCCCCGCGTTGAATGCCCAATTCAACTATGATGCTGGTTGCGTCCGCAGCTTGAATTGATTCAATGATGTTGACCTGGGTGTGGGTATTGGTGCGCTGGGTTCCTTGCCTGGGCACCATCGGTGGGCTTGATGTTTCCATGTAAGATATCCTAGAATAGCGATGATAAATAACAATCCAAGATATCCGATGACGAATTGATGAGCATCATGGGTCTGTAAAGGCTGCTGTTCTTCCTTCTTCAATTGCTGTATTCGGTTTTGAATGTCTTGAATGTCCGTGGTTATGTCTTCATGCGATGGTGCTTGATAGAGTATTTTAGCAATTTTGGATGAATGCAATAATTCGGTAAAATTTCTTGATGATACAAACGATGTCGTCATGGTACTAGCATAGATGTTATGGGCTTGTATAGTAAAGAATTCTTCCTTGATAGCGCAATCGTTGGCTAATTTCAAGATTCCTGAACCTTCTAGTGTTTGCTGCGAAACCTTAGTTCCACACACGACATTAACTATAGTTGGTTTCTTCATAACATAGATCCAATGATTTGAGCTTAATAGTTGAATCCATCGTGGTGTTTCCGTGAGCTTCATGAATTGGCAGGATGCTGATGATGATGAGTGGCTAAGGTAGCTTACTTCACAGGAACTTACATTGGAGCCTTTACGATGAAGAGGATGATGTTGTTTGCACATGTGAGTCGAATCGCCAATAATGGTACATGATGACATTTCTTGCTCTGACAGGGGGTAATATTGGTCCCTATGTAAGTTGATTATGAGATAGTCAGATGATGGCTTTATTGTGATGAATGTTTCATTAACTAAAATTGGCACAGGAACTACTCTCAGCATTTCGAATTGTTCATAAGCGAATAATGGTAGTTTTAGTCGGAAAATTAGATGGGCTGGCAAGACTCTTCCCTCTATCGTCATTAGGCTATATAATTCTAGTGGATGGTCTTGTTTAGCAGGAAGTCGAAGTATTGATGGTAGGTGTTCCTTGATGCGGGTAAGTTCAGTCTCTAGTTGTCTGGGAACTAGCAATTGCGGGTTTATTTTGCCATGATGAGTATCTACCAGTACATCTAATAATATAGATTGAATTCTTTGATAGTTGGTAATAACTAGAATTAATCGAACAGATGCTGCGTTAAAGACTTCCATTGATTTTTGTTCGTGCAGTTCTTGATGCAATTGGTTAAGGTGGGCGATGGTCAGGTTGATGTACGTGTCAATACTCCGAAGGTCACCTTCAATTACCTTGTATGACTTACGCATGACGTTTGCTGTAGAGTCTATGATTGATGTTTGATTTTTAAGTAGTTCCAATAGATGGTCGTCATTATCCTTCAAATTTTCTATGGTTTGAGCCATTTTTTCGGCGTACTTCGAATCTAGTACTCCAAATAATGTGTTAGCCAGATTTCCTATTACATCGAGAGGAGCTCTCTTAACTCTTGGGTTGTTTTGATGTTGTAATAATTCATTGTTGATTTGGATTGTGGCCAATAGATCGAAAAACTGTGAAACCGTCAGAGTGCAAGTGCTATTATCCTTCATCGTTTTGCATAGTTTTTCTAACTTTACTATACCACTGGTGATCGACTCAAATTCCTTCCAGTAGGTTGTCATGTTGTAGAAAATAACCAAGTTCCACTCATTGGACACTAGATGCGTAGGCCCCATTCCTTCGAAATATAGTCCTGGTTGAGATTGGAACGGACTTATTTCTACATCTGGATTGCTCAAGACTGGCATTATCAAGCAGCTTAGGAATAGTACACTTGAGAGGGAGCTTGTATACCGGCGTTTTTTAGACGTAGACGGACCTTGATCTTGCTCTCTGGAAGTTGATTTTTCTTCGTTAGTTGTGTCACTGGTTTGATTCTGATTTGTCTTGTGTTTGGTAAGTCGTTCCTTCTTAGATGCATCGATTTTTCCCCTTTGCGAGTTCATTTCGGCGTCGCCTGGACCATTCAGTGATTCTTGATCTTGTACGATTGGTAATGGAGCAAGTTTATGTATTGGTCTCCTCAGTATTCCAGATGAGGTCTTGACATCGGCTACACGAATTAATCCATCTTTTCCCTTGATTGTTTGAATGATGCGGCCCAAGGGCCATTTTAGCACAGGCAAATTATCTTCCTTGATTAAGACCATCATTCCAGCCTGAGCATTGTCACATCGTTGCTTCCATTTATAACGATGTTGTAGTTCGTGTAAATATTCCTTGGACCAACGTTCCCAAAATTGATTTTTTAAGTGAGACACCAATTTCCAACGTTGAAGTAAGCTGGTCTGCAATGATTGAGCCTGTGGATCGACGGTGCTAGTCAATGGTTCGCCGATTAAAAAATGACCCGGAGTGAGAGCAGTAAGATCGTTCGGGTCGGCTGAGAGTGGAGTCAGTGGCCTGGAATTTAGTATTGCTTCAATTTCAACTATTACTGTCTCTAGTTCTTCATAGGTGAGAGAAACTGATGCTAAGCTCCGTTGAAGCAAGTGTTTAGCCGACTTCACAGCCGCCTCCCATAGTCCACCGAAGTGCGGTGCTCTTGGGGGTATAAAATGAAAATCAACACCTTTCGTGCTGCAAAATGTAGATATTTTATTGTGTGAATTATCTGAGCAAATTGTATCTTTCAGTTCTATCAATTGGTTTCTTGCTCCTACAAAATTCGTGGCGTTATCACAGTACAAATTCCGGCAGTTGCCTCGTCTACTTATGAACCGTTTGAGGGCTCCAATGAAGGCTTCTGTGGTTAGATCGCTTACCACTTCGAAGTGTGTTGCTTTAGTAGCAAAACAACAAAAGACTGCAATATACGATTTGTGAGGTCGTTTGCCTCTAACCTTGAAGTGTGTCCAGAACGGCCCGCAAAAGTCAACTCCCGAATTGATGAAGGGTCGCGCTGGCTGCACTCGATGTGGTGGCAGATTTCCCATAAATTGGGATAACATCTTTGGTTTCGATCTAGCACAACGAAGACAGTTTTGCACAACGGATCGTGCAGTTGTCTTTCCCTTTATGGGCCAGAATCGTTGACGAGTTATTGACAGCAACGTTTGAGCACCAACATGTAGATTCGTAATGTGTAGATGAGTCATTAATAATCTTGTAATGTCATGAGAGTATGGAAGTAGCATTGGATGCTTGGCATCATACGGTAAATTGGATGCCTCCAGTCTGCCTCCGACACGAATAATTCCTCTTTCATCGATAAATGGACTGAGGCTGCTCAGGGCGCTATTATTGTTGACATGGTTGATCCGTTGTAATTGGTTCAAGTCTTCAGTGAATCCCTGAGCTTGTGTTTCCTTGATAATGACTGTTAGAGCGTCTTCTAGTTCTGCCACAGTTAGCTCGATCTTCCCTTTTATACTTGTGTGCTGACGAATATTTGCAATAAATCTCAACACATAGGCAACGACTCTTTGTAATCGTTTGAATGAGTTATGATGGTTGATTGTGTGGACGAAATGCGTTGGTTCTTTGGTGGCTGCTAAGATTATTTTCGACTGTTTTCTCTCCAAATCAATATCAGTTATTGTGTTTTTTGTGGGCCATACGTTTTCAGAGCCATGTAAAAATATTGGTCCGTAGAACCATAAGTTGCAATTTGACAACCTCTCCGGTGGAACTCCCCGAGAGACTAGATCGGCAGGGTTTTCCTTTGATGGGACGTGCCTCCATTGATTAATGGCTGTTAATTCTTGAATAGCTGCCACACGATTTGCCACAAATGTATGATATGACGAGGACTCGGAATTCAGCCATGCAAGCACAATCTCGGAATCGGTCCAAAAAAAGCATGGTTGATCATGCCAGTTTAAATCGGTCGTAATTCGTTGTACTAGTTGGGCAGCGAGTTTTGCAGCACATAGTTCCAGGCGAGGTAACGTTGTAGTTTTGTTAGGAGCCACCTTTGATTTAGCACATAATAATTGTACTGCTATTGTACCATCCTGTCTCCTGGATCGTACATATACTGCAGTTCCATATGCCTTTTCTGAAGCGTCCGAGAAGGCGTGCAATTGTGTAGATTGTGGTATTCTTCCAGAGAATATATGCCTTGGTATCTTAATATCACTTAGAACCTTCAATCCTTCACGAAACCTTAGCCATGCAGACTGAAGCTCGGTTGACAGAGATGTATCCCAATCGAGTTTTATTCTCCATAGCCTTTGAAGGAATATCTTTGCCGTTACTATGACTGGACTCATTACGCCGAGTGGATCAAATAAATGTGCTGTGTCTGACAGGACTGTGCGTTTGGTCACCTTGATTCCTTCTGGCCATACAGTTTTGATACGAAATTCATCTGCCTTTGGTAGCCACATTAGTCCTAGGGTTTTTATTTGTCCCTCTTCTTCATCATACAGTTCTACTTGAAGACCGACATCGTCTCTATGAATGTTTTGAAGTAGTTTGGTGTGGTTGGCACACCATTTTCGTAAATTGAAACCTGCTGATTTCAGAAGCTTTGTCAGTTGTTCTTGCATTTCGAGAGCTTCCACTAAGCTATTGGATCCCGTCATTATATCGTCTACATAGAAGTCGCGTTTGAGTATTCTTGACCCAAGTGGAAATTTATCAGATCCTTGCACTGATAGCTGTTGTAAGCATTTAATTGCCAAATATGGTGCTGAAGTAGTTCCGTATGTGACAGTCTTAAGTTGGTACGATTTAATTGCTTCATTAGGATTATCTCTCCATAGAATCATTTGATATTTTCTGTCGTTTTCGTGCATTAAGACCTGACGGTACATTTTCTCTATGTCCGCCGTAAAGACGAATCGTGGCATTCGAAACCTCAGAAGTATGGAAAAAAGATCATCTTGGAGCCTCGGGCCAGTACTTAGTAGCTCATTCAGGGCGATATTTGATGAGCTTTTGGTTGAACCATCAAAAACTACTCTAAGCTTGGTGGTAGTGCTGTCGGGTTTCATCACACAGTGATGTGGTAAATAATAGTACGGCTTGGTGATGTTGTCTGGATTGACCTCTTCCATATGTTCAAGTTGTAAGTATTCCTTCATAAAGGCCACGTATTGCCCCTTGATTTCTGGATTTTTACTGAATTTTCGTTCCAAGGAGAGAAATCGTTGTAAAGCAATGTCCCTGGATTCACCTAATTTACTTGGATGGTGTAAAAAAGGTAGTTTTACCACAAAGCGGCCTGACGAGTCTCTTTGTGTGGTCTGACTAAAATGAGATTCGCATTTAACTTCAGCGGCAGTTAAACTTGGCGGATGCGACTCAATTTCTTCGAGCTTCCAAAACCTTTCAATTTTATCGTCAAGAGTGAGGCCTCCTTCATTACAGATGCCACATGTTGCTTGAGATTGGTTGGTGCCTTGTATCCTTCCAGCAAAAACCCAACCAAAAACAGTGTTTTGCAGAGTTGGTAAATCGTCTCCAAGTTTTATTTGCCCAGTCGACAGGAGTTGATGATAGAACTCCGCTCCGATCAAAAAATCAATTTGACTGGGGCGATTGAAATTTGGATCGGCTAGCTCTATGTTTCCCGGGATGGGCCAGGAGTCCGTGTTCAACGAATATGTTGGTTGATAAGAAGTTATTTTTGGTAATATAAAGGCTTCTACTCTGGTTGAGAATTCGGTCAATCGTGATTGCAATACTAAATTGACTCGATAGTTAGATTGCTGCTTGCCTTCACCGATGCCTTGGATGCTCATAGAATCTGGGGTGCCTTTTAAACCCAATTTTTTGACTAATCGTTCCGTTATAAAATTTAGTTGTGAGCCAGAATCTAAAATTGCCTTGCATTCTACATTATTGCCTTCATTATTTCTTAACTTGATGATGACAGTGCTTAGCAGCACGTAACCTCTTTGATTCTGAGCTGTTTGTGCTGCTAGGATTGTTGAGTTACTACCCTCTGCGTTATTATTGGATGGTCCAAACATGTCTGCAGTGCGTTTCTCAGCGATTGATTGCCGTGGTTGTAGTTGTAATTGATCCGTTGATGATATTATCCTTCCAGGAGTGTGAGATGATTTACTGGACTCTTCAATATGAACTAGCGTATTATGCTTTTTGGAGCATTTCAAGCAATGTCGCATAGAGCACTTGATTGCTGAGTGTCCGTCTTTCATGCAGTTGATGCATAAGTGGTTCCTTTTCAAGATTTGGTATCTTGTAACTGGCGCATGTGACAGAAATTCTTTACACAGATATAGTGGATGTTTCTGTTTGCACACAACACATTGTCTCCCATTAATTGTCGATACGAAAGAAGACGATTTTGACGAATGACTGGATCGTTCTTGAATCGTGTGACGCTTATCTCTTCCTAATGCTTCTAGAGCTTGGAAGCGGCTCTCTAAGAACATTAAAAAATGTTTAATCGTTTGCAGTTCTCTTGGTGATTCCAATGATTGCTCGTACAATGTGTGCGTATTTTTGTCCAATTTCTTAATGAGTATGTGAATGAGCAATGGATCCCATGATTCAATGGAGATCCCAAGGTTTTTTAAGGCAAGAATGCACTCATTTGTGTTGTCATGCAGTGCCTTGATTGCTGCAGCCCCTTCGGTTTGAATGGTTGGCTGTGCTAGAAATTTGTTGATTAATGCTGTCACCAATAGTCGTTTGTTGTTATATCGATTTTTTAATATGTTCCATGCCGTTTCATAATTTCCATCTGATATTGACAAATGGTGTATTAACGCTTTTGCTTCACCAGTTAAGTTGGAAACCAGGTAAAACATCTTTTGTGCGTTGCTGATGGGATAATTATGAATCAGTTGGATATATAAGTCATGGAATTGTGTCCACCTTAGGTAGTTGCCATCAAAATTGGGAAGCGTTATCTTAGGCAATTTTATTGCTGTACCAAGATCAGATGTATTCTGAGGTGGGGATGATGCAGAGTCCTGCAAGTTCCGTAATTGTTGTTGCAGCGATATGATGGTGTCTTGCACCCAGTCATCAACTTCAAAATAGAATTCTGTCTTATATCCACAAGGCTCTTCACTCGAGACAGATTCCCATATAACCTGATTATTTTGGGTGATATCTGCCCAATTGGTTTGAAGCAATTTAAGCTTGAGTTCATAGTAAGGCCTTGGATGTGTTTGATGTGCCTTAGACTCAATGTCACGAATGTAATGGACCAATGTGCTCATTGCTGATCTTTGCTTCTTGACTAATTTCACGACATCTTGGTTTTCATCTGTAATGGTGAGATTGAAAACAGTATTATCTCGGTCATCTTCTGAGAGCTTTGGCGCTGATAATTTTATATTAGCCTCCTTCAATTTTTCCTTAAGGTCGTTGTAGACACTTTCAATTTCTTTGTAGTAGTTATTTTTGAAGTATAGATGATCACTATTACTCTGCTTAACCTTGATTAACCTTTCGTTATTGTTCGTGAACTTGATCCATAGTGACTCCAATTGATCTGATACCTTATTCAGATATTCTAGATTCCCGCGGGTCACACGTTGAGGGGTCTCAGTGTTGAACGCCTGCAACAGGTCTTCTATTTTTCTTCCTATCTCGGATTGTTCAGAAGCTAATGTCTCCATGATGAGCACCTTATCGTCTTTAGAAACGTGGATGTGGAATATACTGATCTCGTGGCGATCACGTCGGGGTCACCAAAATGTTTTTTGTACCGCGACAAATAAACTTAATTTGCCGCCTTGATGATCACTGCAATAGGTAGATATACCTTGCAAGTATGTAAATTGGAAGTCCAGGTTCAAATACCTGTACTTTGTTGGAATTAAGCCCAGGTTCAAATACCTGTACTTGTAGTAAGTGTGCAACGGTACAAAACCTATGCACAGCGCTTGAAATTATCAATGCCGTAGCAGATTCACTTGAGTATAATTAAAAGGCGTTCTTAACTTGTAGAACAATACTAATAATTTTATTGATATTTCTTCCGTTTATATATACAAAATCGTTCATTTAATGTTATTGCCTTTAGAAGAAACAGAATTGATTCGCTTGCATTCGCTTGCATAAAATTCTTTTTCGTGCAATGACTTACGTTAACATTAAAGCAACTTGAGTGTAATATAGCTTACGCTCGCATTAAATTTACAATAAAATTTGACCTATATTATTTGCTATGAATAAAAATTTAAATTGTATTGCGAAATAATTTGGATATGGAATTTTGTTTATGTAGAGCTTGTTAGGGTTCAATGAAATTGTATTAAGAAATAACAAACAAAATTCCATAACCAATGTAAAGTTCATTAGAGTTCAACAACTCTATTGACCATCGTCATTTGCTGCAAAAGCTGTCTCGCCAATTCTCTTTTTCATCATCAGCAACTAAACTAATTTGCAGCCTTCTAAATAGGCGCAGCCAAGTGGTAAGAGTACATGACAAGATCTCAGATATAGCATTCTTACACCGCGGTGTTCCTCAAGGATCTATATTGGGTCCATTATTATTCAGTCTTTACATAAATGATCTTCCTGATGCCGTCATGGATGCATCTATTCATATGTATGCTGATGATGTTCAGATATACTTAACCAGACCCATATGCTTAATGGAAGACTGTGTATGCCGGTTAAACGATGATCTACAACGCATTTATAACTGGTCTTTGCGTAATAAATTAGACTTAAATTCTGACAAATCTACATGCCGGGCAGTTTATAGGAATAAAATCGATTCTCTCTCTTTACCAGCCATATTTCTCAATAAGACGAGACTTGGCTACGTTGATTCTGCTGAAAGTCTGGGCTTTGAACTCAATTCAAAGTTTTCTTGTTGTGACCACATTAGTGCTACCTTAGGTAAAATATATGGCTGCTTAAGAAGACTATGGCTAAATTCAGAACTACTAGCACTCCATGTTCGGAAAAAGCTTGTCAAATCCCTAATTCTTCCCTACTTTACTTATGGCTGTATAATATTTTCCTCGCTTGACTCCGTCTGCCGAAGAAGGCTCCTAGTGGCTTATAATGATGTACTTCGCTTTATATATAAATTATCTCGAGGTTGTCATATCTCCTCATATATTACTTCTTTGCTTGGTTGGTTTGGACAATAAATTGCATATTGAAAGTGGAAAACTAACCAAAATATAAAATAATAATAAGTTTTAATTGGAAAATATAAAAATCCACGCTGCCGCACTTCATATGAGTGTGTGCAGTAGTAGCGATTCTGGGGGGACTGATGATCCCCCCAAATTAAGTACAAGGGTGAAGAAGACTGTTAAAGCTTCTTCATCTAAAAAACCTACCCAGGGGCCCAAAGAAAAGGCCGTTAAGGGCCCAATTGAAGAGGCCAGTAGCAGCAGAGGGCAAGTGCAGCCGACTTGCTTGGGGAGCGCTATTGCGAAGACAGACGTAGCTGTTCTAGAAGTATCTGGAGCATTGGGTTCAAAATCTACGGCTATCTCTGCAGCGTCTGTAGCTGCAGCTTTGGGAAAAGCTACGACGACGCCTTCGAGTCTGGGACATCAGCCTAAGCTGAAGGATATTGTTAAAAAGGCTTCGCATTCAGCGCCAAAGACAAACTATGTTGTGATGAGGCCACCGCTTTCTTCAAAGATGGCAAGCACCTTAAAGCAACAGGCACCAGAACCAGCAGTACTAGCAGCACCACGATCCTCCCCTATAATATTAGGTGTATCATATGCACAGGTAAGTGGCAGTTCTAAGTAAAACGAGTAAGTCATGGAAATTATAGGTAAAGGCATCACTCCTCGTCCAGCCCCATTGGACGCAGGTAAGCCTCGGCCTAAGACCAGTGCGGGTCTACATGCCTTTTTCAACGGGAGGTGGCAGGATGAGAGCTACGGTATGCAGCTCGAGCACATCAATAGATGTCCTCAGAGCGCATACCTAAAAGCACTCTTTCAGGTCATCTCTCGTGAGGAGCTATTCTCCATGGGAGTAATAGCTGGGGGAATGGTCGAGGTGTATACCACGACCCTCGAAAGGGCTACCAAGCTTATGCTTGCGGGCATCGAGGTGGATGGTAGACACCTTGTGCCGTTCCCACTCAGGGAAAGGCCCACGAAGGTCGTGTTTTCACGGGTCCCAATGCGAGCCAGTCATGAAGACCTCCTGAATTTCCTAGGGAGATTTGGGAAGGTTCATGGCAGTGTTCGCGCCATTCCAATTAAAATTGGGGACGAGGGTCTCGGGCGGGGTATCTTCGGTACCAGCCGGGAGGCGTCCATCACTTTAAATAAGGGATGTACGCTTCCAAGAGGCTTTTACTTGAGCATATCCATAGCCATGCTTGCCATTTGGTAGGGCATTTTATTGCTGACTGCCCCAGGAGAACCGGGAAGAAGGCTGAATCGAGGGTTCCCTCGAAGGAAGCCACTACTACAGTAGTGGATCTGGAGAAGGAGCCTTCGGCCGGCACTCAACCTGCTATTTTGGAGCAGCCAGTAGTTAGGGTGCCTGAAGTTGTCCTAGAGGCAAAAGAAATTATGGCTATAAACGGCGCCACGTCGGCACGTGAAAACACGGCTACTTCTGACGAGGAGTCGAGTAGCCATCTAGGCAAAAAAAGGAGGACGAGAAGGAGGAAGACGAAGGTGGACCGGGTGATGTTGCCTCCTCCAGAGCCAGCAAAGCCAGTCGCATCAAAGCGGCCCCACTCGGAGGAGGACGATAGTGGAGCTCGCGGTTCGAAGGTTCTTGTGAGGGACGCGGAAGTGTCTCTTGAGCAGCTTTCGGACTGCGACATGACCGGTTTGGATGAGACTGGTCTCTCGAGCTTCAGTGGCTATGAGTCGTGTGGTAGCGCCATTTCGACTGGTAGCCAATTTGAGGTCTCGAGGGGGATGGAAACCCTTCCTAGGGAGAAAATTCGTAGCATTCTTGGCCAGCTCTTGTACAAGAAGAATTCAGGTAAAGTCTGGAGTATTCTTGTACGGGAGCTGGAGAGGCCAGAGTTGTTACTTCCTCAACTTCTACTCCTACAACAGGAGTCGAAGAAAAAGGGGAAGTACAACGATGTAGCTCGCTTGGATCGTCTCCATAGGAGGGTGGAGGAGCTGATTCAGGAGCATGGCTTGGTCGATTCTTCTCGTCCGTAGACGTCGTACCATCATCGTTTGAGCTTCTTATCTCTTTGAATGTGTAAGATAAGCTCTATTAACACCGGGGGTTTAAGTGCTCATACAAGACTACACAGTACTATCGAACATGTCAAAATGTTCGATATAGACATTACACTTCTGCAGGAGACGAATTTCACTCAAGACACTTATACACAACTTGAGCGCTATGCTTATCTACACACTGGCTATGCAATGTTTGGCACACCTGCGCCTCGCCGAGGCTCAGGGGTGGCAATCATTGTATCCAACAAATTTACACTATCGTCTCCTGTCTATACAGATATCTTCCCAGGCTTCGCTTCTTCCTTGGATTTTGTCGTTCAAGACAAACATATCAAGGTAGTAAACGTGTACCTTCCTCATGACCAGGACATTACAAGACAAGTTCTTGATAGTGTTCAATCCTGTCTGGTGAATTTTAGCGGCGAAACTGTCCTCGGAGGTGATTTCAACTGCACTCTGAATCCCTCAATGGATCGGCACTCTGGAGTTGAGTTCAACTCTGTCAATGCTACTCGATTGAGGAATTTTGTCGGTGTTTTCAGACTCGTGGATATCTATCGTTGGATGCATCCTACGACTAGATCATACACGAGGGTCTCGCGAAATATCCATGGAAGTCTCGCTGGCTCCAGAATTGATAGACTTTACGTCTCACCTGGAATACTAGAACATTTCGTTGGTGTCACTCATGAAGTGTGTTCGATTAGTGATCATCTTCTTGTGGTGGCGACCAGCACTCTAGTTGAAAGACGAACTGCATACTGGATATTCAACAACTATTTGTTGAATTCCGAGCAGTTCATCAATGAGTTCATTGATTTCTGGCACGATTGGCAAGAGAAGAAAGCTGACTTTCCTTTTCTTAGTCAATGGTGGGATGTTGGAAAGCTCCAGATTCCGTCTTTTATCGAGACGAGTTTCAATCGAAATGGATATCAAGCTTCTAGCTTGTCGGCCGAGGTCTCTCGGGTGGCAGCTCTTCTCCCAACTCAGCCGGGGGTTCATTCTTTATTTCAATGGAATAAAGGAACGCTTGGCGACACAGACTTACAAGCACAGCTTGGAGTTTATGCTGCGCGGCCAAGCGCGCTGGCTGAGAGAAGGCGATTCTCCAACTGAGTACTTCTTTTAGGCGACTAGACGTCGTACTGCGTCTTGTGAGGTCGAATCGATAATTGATGAATCTGGACAAGTCCTCAACGGACAACAGCTATCAGAATATATTCGAGACTACTACAGTAGTCTCTACTCTGAATCGACGTCGACAACATCCTCGACCACTCATGAATTTCTTGAGAATATTCCCACTTTCTCTGAAGACAGTAAGGAGCTCCTGGATACAGTAATCACATTTGAGGATATGATTGCTGCGACAAAGGATCTAAGGCGACACACTTCACCTGGTTATGACGGCTTGACTCCAGAATTCTTCATACGTTTCAGGGATTTATTAATTCCTGACGTTTTGGAAGTCTTCAATTCGGCGGTTGAGACACATTCAGACTTTCCTTCTAGTTGGAGGAGATCTGTTATGCGCTTGATTCCAAAGAAGGGAGATTTGCAGAGGATGGGGAACTGGAGGCCAGTAACCCTATGCAATGTAGACTACAAAATCGTCTGCAAAGCATTAGGGGCGATACTCCGCTCAGTGATTGCTTCGGTAATACACCCGGAACAGTCCTATTGTGTACCTGGTCGTAGTATCTACGACAACATCGCGGTAGCCAAGCATTTGTTTGCCTACCATGAGCAGACAGGTACTCAAATGGCCATGATTTCACTTGACCAGCAAAAGGCTTTTGATAGTGTCTCGCACGAGTATCTCTTGACTGCTCTCGAGGCATTTGGGTTTCCGCCCAGGTGGCTCGATATCGTCGGGAAACTGTATAGAGATTCAGCGATTTTGATTAAGCATCAAGGACAAGTTCTGGCTCCTATCTCGTTTCATCGAGGTATCAGACAGGGCTGTCCATTGTCAGGTATGCTTTATGATCTTTCGTTGGAGCCGCTACTGGTGAATCTTCGTCGAATGCTCGGACAGTATGCGGTTCGTCTACCATATACCAATGTGAGGCCTCTTATGTTGGCGTATGCGGATGATCTGTCTATTTTCGTGACAGGAGATGAAGCTTTTCCGGTCGCTCGTGCTGTTTTCGAACAGTTCGAACGTATAGCGGGCGCTAAAATCAATCTTAGTAAGAGTCAAGGCTTGTGGTGTGGAAGGTGGAGAGATCGTACAGATACTCCACTGAACATCCAATGGACTAATACTTGCCTGAAGTATTTAGTCGTGTATATCGGACGCGAGAGTAAATCAAATAATAGCCGCATCGCTCTTGAGAAACTCTCTAGAGCTGTAAACTCATGGCGTAGTCGACTGTTTCCATTATCCTTAATGGGTAGGTCAGTCGTGATAAACTATTTGATTACCTCGTCCATCGTTCATCTGCTAAAGTCTGAGACGTTTGATGAAGGCTTCGTAGGTCTTCTTCAAGCAAAAGCGATAGACGCCTTTTGGTGCGGAAGACGATGGGTTGCTGAAAGCACGCTCTGTCTGCCAGTCAAGATAGGTGGATTAGGTCTCACTAACTTGGTTGTGAAATCAAAGTGTCTCCAAGTGCGTGCATTCCAAAGAGTGTTTTACCAGAGAGACAGCTTGACTTCTCAACTGTGGGTGAATGTACTCGGAGGGATCGGCATTGGGGAGTATTACTACCTACTCTCTGTTCGACCACCTTATCCTCGTGACTGGCCACAGGATCTAATCTCAACGATTCAGACCTGGGGCAGAATCAGGCCAGCATTTCACCTTCAGTGGAATGCTCTAAGGTACACGCAATTCGCATCGATTCCAATCAGGTTTAATCCTGAATTAATAGATTCAGTGTTCAGTAATGCTCGGGGTTTTGAAGCTGACACGCATACACTGACAGTTCTCGGAGATATTATTGATATCTCTGGAAACTGTCGAATAAACACTAACACTTCACAACTACACGACCTGGCTGCTTCTGCGCGGGAGAGATTTCGCCAACTTGGGACCAGTGACCCTGGCACTAAGTTGGAAGATGCTTTCGTTCTGAACAGGCCACCACACACACCTTTCAGCACACTTACAACACGTGTGCTCTGTGACGTGCTTATGTCAATAAGACCTCCGGAGTATACAGGATACAACAGATGGCGAACACTCCTCGGAGTGAATATGGGCGTGATGGGAGGGATAACTTGCAGAGTAGTCTACAGTTATCCTTCTAATTACAAAGATGCTGATGTAGCATTCAAATTGCTGCATCACAGTCTTGTGCATCCTAATCAGTTGTCACATATTGACCGGCGGGTTCAGAGAATTTGCACAGTTTGTGCTGGTGAAGGCACCCTGTTTCACAGATTCTTCACTTGTCCGGCTTTGCAGGGTCTAATGGATCTCGTGCGCGGTATGTGTCAGTTGATCCACCCGAATTTCGGCATTACTAGGACATCGGTTCTATGGGGACCAAAGGTCTGTAGTCGAGTGAATTGTTTGATTAGCTTTGTGTTGACACTGGCCAAATCTACAATTCACCTGTACTACATGAGAGTCGAGGATGGGAATCAGAACACTGACCCACAACACCACGCACACGCACTTAAGCGCCACTTCGTTGACAGGTTGAAGAGAAGTTTACGTCTCGAATATCTGTCAACGAACGCAGACACATTCAACTGCACATGGCAACCACTATCGTCGGTGCAGGATGGAGCTCTTGACTTTCGCTGGTGAGAACAGGCCACAGCATTTGCAACACTAGTCCACGGTGCTTCTCCCCGCTTAGGAATCGTTGCAAGTGCTGTGGGAAGGACAAGCACTATGTTAGAGATGCTAAGCTGGAGGGATGATGAGGGCAATTTGTAGAGGTCTATGATACTACAGGCTGCCCTCGCGGGACTCTATAACGGTATCATGTAAATTTTTCGTTCGTTCGGTCATATATTTTTAAATCGGTTTCGGTGTCGGTGCTAAATTTCAAAATTTTATGTTGAAAATTCGTTCGTTTAGGCAATTATTTTTATTAGTTTATTGTAGAAATTTGGAACTTCTTTTTTGTCTATCTTTTAGATCCTTTTCAAAATTCTTGTAGCCGTTTTTTAGTCTCTTTTGAGAACTTTGTCTTGGTTGTTTTCCTTTTGTTTGTGTCTTTTTTCTTGTTCATTAGTTTTTCTAATTGTTTTAATTGTATAATTGTCCCTATTGACCTTTTATAACTTTTAGATTAGCTAGCGACCTTTTGTTTACACTTTGTAGAGCCTTTTGCCACCTATTTTTAGGGAATTTTAAAAGAGCCAATGAGCCACTAAATAAAGAGCATATACAAATAAAAATAAAATTATTATTAATTATTCGACGAACTGTACTGACAGGAGCTTCAGCAAAAATTCAATTCGTGGCAAAAAGTTTGAGGATTTGCGTTATATATCGTCGTTTTTGGCACTGTTAAAAGGACTGTGATTTTAAGTAATATTCCAGATTGCGTTTTAATTTTGAGAATTTTTTTTTAAAGAACATGTGCCTAAAATACGGGTAACTCTTCAAAATTTCACATCACACGTTCCTAGAAACTGTGCCTGAACAGGCTTATCCTCATCGATGGACCTGGTCCATCAAATTCCGCGCGGACCCCTTCAAAATGTCACCTTACGGGGTTGTGTCGCAACCGCCAGATTACTGTGCCATCCTATAACCTATATCAACCAATCTTGTATGAAAAATTCTGTGTTCTTGTACATACCTCTCTCCCTTTATCATTGCGATTTCATACAAATTGCTTCCCGCCTCAAATGCCTCACCACGCAGACTAAGCGGTATCGCTTTTCGTGACACAATTGAAACAATTCACCTCTTGCTTGGTAAATTCTTGTTTCAACTTTTCTCTTGGTATCTTAATTAAATTTTCCGGAATAAATTCATAATTTTCATACCGCGAACTAAAGATTTTTTTTTCCGTTCCCCCGAGCAGCTATACTCCGGCATATGGCCGAATGTACTCTTGCATCGACACTGAAATGTGGGCCAGTTTCTTTCGTTCAGATTTGATTCATCGGCAGTATTCACGCCATCGAACTGTATATCGTTTCTTTGCTCTACATAAGTCCAGATCTGGAATCATAATTCCGACAAATTCAGCCACTGAAGAGAAGATGCGGTCTCCCACTTTGTTATAAGTTTGTAGACGCGTATGATAACGCATCAACGGATATAAGACCGGCTCACGACCACTCGTCATCGCAGAGCTTGGTGGCTATCTCAATATTGAATAAGCGGGAGACCGAACCTCCGTCCCAGCAACATTGCCTGAAGTGGTTATGATTGGTTGTAATGGAACGTCAAAAATTGGGGATTCTTCCAACGAAGAGTCCATTAAAAGTGTCTCTGACTCTCTACAGTTGGAAACGGGAGCTTGAAAATCTGCAGAGAAATCAATTAAGTTCTTTGCCTCTGCTAAGAGATTACTAAAATTCATTAGACTGTCAGATGACTTGTTGAGATCACCAGAGTCACTGAATGAAATCAACGAACAATCTTAAGAATGTTCGATGACGTCTGCTGATTGAGCTGTCTGTCTTCCCTGTTCAGAAATTGTGCTGGAGTAGTCAGATTTGTTGGCATTCGGGACGTTGCGGTAGGCTGAGAAAAGCTGTTGTGATTCCCGACCCACTTCGCGTTTTTCTGTAGACAATGTCTACAGTTCGGCTTAAAGACATCCTTTCGTCCGCATCCAGAGCTAGACACGCGTTGTCTTTCTTGCAAGCAATCTTGGTACAAGTGGTCTTGCTGGTCACAATTTCAACACATCACGGCTTGTCTATCCGAGATAGCTGACATATTTAGTGTAAAATCCAGGTGGTATTGGCAAGTCAGGATAAAGATTTTGTGGGTGCTCGATCTCACTCACTCGCTGATTTTGATAAGTACACCAGTTGTAAGCTTTTGCAATTTTTAGCTGTGTAGCTTGAATTGGGGTGACGAGCGCTATCAATTGGTCAAAGGTATTAGTTGGGTGCAAGCAAATCTTGTTTTGGATATCGGGCAACAAGTATGATTTGACTATCTTCAGAAACTCACTATCTGGAATGAAATTCTGAAACTAGTCACGCAGTTGCACCAGATGTTGGTAATACATAGCGAACGTTTCGCTGGGACTTTGTTTACGCGACATTAGCTGGATTCGGATTTTCAAGTCATCTTTGTGCTCTCCCCATTCGCCTATCATTCCGGTCTCATCTAGGCGTGGAGTGATCTTAATAGAAACCAGTACCAGTCCATAGATGGTCCTCACAGTAGTGTGAACATGTCCCTGAATAACAGATCAAAATCTCCTTCTAAAGCGGAGTAGGTGAGTGCTTCCACTCGAAAAACAAATTCATCTACTGAAAGTTTTGAGTTGTCTCCACTATACGAAAGGTTCCATCGTCTGATGGGACTACATGATCGTCGCGACCATGAATTATTCTGAGCTCTGTTGTCTGAATGTGATTGTGCCTGAGCAGCAGATGTCGATGTAAGTGGAAAAGAATATTTTTGCTGGCAGGCTGATGACGAAGGTCGTGAATTGGAAAATCTGACAGGTTCCGCAAAATGTCTAGGTGGTATGACATGATCTCCAACAGCGAAAACTATTTGAGATCTCAGCTCGCAATGAGCCCATACTCAGTGTGATCCCTTTTCGTATCATATCCTGAAGCTGAAATCTAAGACCATCTATCAACGCATCTGCAGCTACTAGGCCTTGGCCAGAACGAACAGGTGATAGACTATTTTTTCGCGAGCGTGTATGCGAAATGGTTGCTGAGTGTAAACCAGGGGATAAAGATGCACGGCCTGGCTGCGGAGTGTTGGTGGAGGCACATTAAGCAGTAAAGGCTGCCGACGAGAATCATGATTGCCATGCCGGGTAGGATGCCATTTTGAACACATGTTTACAAATGGTATCTACAGGTTTTCTCTTGGCAGAACAGTCTCCGTCTTGACAGATGGTGGCTGGTCTGGCCTCTGTACAGGAACTTCGAGAGGTAGCCATGATGGAAAATTACAGCCTGACCAGAACCAAGTAGTGTGTGGCTAAATCTCACTAATGTTCAAAATCGGACAAGATGGGTGTGTACAGAAATCTGACGTAATCCCGAAAACAGGTATTGACAAGGCTAGGAACAGGATACAGAACTATGAATGCAGAAAGATCCAAAAAATTATTTCCATCAACTAAAGGTTGTGGGGCAACTTCAGAGTTGCTATTTAGTAATTTAATATAAATACAAATTCTTAATTCAAGCTATACGCCTAATATATGTAATAAGATTTTTCAACACGAATTCAAAACTTAAAAAAATTGATTTCACCGAAAGATAAAAGTGCTTAGGACTAATTGAAAATTACAATGAAATTCCAAAAATTCAAAAATACGATATCTTAAGATTCTCACAAAATTTACTAAGAGTGTTATGGTCGAAACGTGCTTCACGAGGCAGTATGTTTCACTTGTCCCACTGACAGCCAGCAGCAGTGCTCATATTGTGCCACATGGCGAATGTGCTGCCACTTGTCACACGGCCACACAAATAAACCCTGGCTGGGACATAGTACGCACAGAAAATTCGAAAGAAAGAAGAGTTGAGCTGATGGAGAACTGATTGAAAGGAAGAATTTTAAAAGATCAACAAGTATCGCGGTGATAAAGTTGGATAGTCTAAATAGGAAAGAAAAAGGTATAAGAAATGACGACGACCTTTTGGTCGGCACTAATTTAATTGGAAACAAGACCCCAGTATTATAGCTTTTGAAATTATCTTTCGCTATATAAAACATCGGAATCGAAATTCGCTGGCTATAATCAACGTAGAGCTCATGTTAATGGAATCATTTAAGCTAGCTACTCAAGTGATTATCAAGCTGCCTCTGCAACCATAGCTATAGAGCAGATAAAGAGCATAGGAACGAAAGGAAAAAGGGGGAAAACCCAATACCCAACCTGTATAGATTCTGATATTGAATTTGCAACAAAAATATACGTCAGAAGGTTAAAATAAAAAAAGCTGCCAAGTGCGACATGGACTCGCACACGAAGGGTTCCATTCCATCGTACAAAGTTTAACACTATGTACTTTTTATAGCTGTAAAATAGAAAGAGGTTACCCATCTTTTCATTTATTTTATTTAAAATAATGCCAACTTATGATAATATAATGAATGAGAAGAAAACGAGCAAACGCCGAAAAAATCACGTTTCTTGTATGGAGCCACCCTTTAATTTCTCATTTTATTTTATTTTTATTAGCGGCAATAGAAATGCACACTCTGTGAAAATTTAAATGTCTACCTATTACGGTTAACGAGATACAGGCCGGTAACAGACAGGTAGACGGACGGACATAGGGGGCTTAGTAATAGGAACCCAAAAACCAGCACGACAAATGCTGTAAGAAAATGCCGGAAACGTTCGGGAATACACTTCAACATACCCCACCAGATCTTTAGACTTCTATTAATCAAACTTCGATTCAAGTCATTGCCGAATCAACTGCTGGTGATAATGGGCCCTATTCCGTTGGTAACATTTTATCATTTTATGTTATTTTATGCCTTAAAAAAAATAATTCCCTAAAATCCGATTCTGTACCAGAAATTTTATTTGATTTTATTCAACCTAACATAAAATATTTCCCATTATGGAGGATAACATAAAAGATGTTATGGTCGTAGCGTACTGCAGGCAGCAGTATGCTACCCGACGGCTAGCAGCAGCACACAGAGTGGGCTACTCGGCGAATGTGTTGTCGACGAGACTCAACCATACGTTTCAAGGCTGACTGGGACGACTGCCCGAGGAGAAAAAAAAAGAAAAAAAAAGAAAAGGAGGAGATTTTTGTAAAGGTTTGCAAGAGGAACCCCTGTTCTGAGGTAACTAAGTGACAGCGTGAAAGAAAAAATACGGAAAGGAGAGCGGTGTAAAGAAATTTCGAGCATCAAACTAATCCACGCATTTCGTGAAGCACAAAGTTAATCGAGTATTTAAAAATCCGTAAAGTGAACTGAAAAATCTGTGGCTGCTGGCCGAGGTGGAAATTTGTGCGGAAAAAATGTAGTAACGCGCACAAGAAATAAAAAAATAAAAACGTTAGCTGGGATTATATAGAGCGAGGTAAGCTAATGCGATCATATCGACAATATAATAAATTGAAAAATGTTATGTAGAGCAGTCAGTCAAGCACTGTAAGATTCCTGATAAAAGGTTTATCAGGAGAACACAAAAAGGAAATTTCGAATAGTGGTGCCGGACTCAAAGGGGAAGAATTGACGTAGGAAGCCCAAACACTCCCGAGTTTAGAGATCGGGAAGATCTCAAAAAAAGGACGTACCGCCGTGTCGGACAACCTCTGCGGACCTTAATATTCCACCAGTAGTAGATATCCAATCTAAGCCAAGGTAACATTAGACTGTAAGCTAGGATGGAAGTTCGAGCGAAAAAATTCTAAATACTGCGCTCATAGAAAACGTTTTCGGCTTTTCGAAACAGAACCATGAACCGTAAGAAGTGTATCTGCACAAGCTCTATACATCCCAGCATCCTTTGTGTAAATTTTCACAGTATTATCTAGCGAGAACAGGCGTAACTTGACACGTAAGATACTTTTTTCTTTAAAGTAATTTGGCCTTAGCTATATTTTAGTTATACCTCGAACATTTACTTGCGGAGATATGCATTGAAATGATTTAGACGTACTAATTACTAAAGTAAGAACCTTTAATGTTGCTATATGTTTCAAAAAGGGAACAAAATAATTTTTTTTGGAAACCAAGCGATCCTGGTGAAAACTTCGAAGATTTATATATATATATAGCAGTGAGCGTTCATCTGAGTTTTTTTGTCAGCAAGAGGTTCGGCTTTTCGATGGGTGTGTGCCCTCTAAAGTGGGAAATGGCACTGTCCGTGTTCTTTTAAGAGAGGAGCTCAGTTTCCTTTCCAATCAAGGATCCTCCACTACGACAAGGAGTGCTCCTACTTTAATGCCAATATTTCGTTGGCCTATACATTTTCAGTCCTTTTGAGACTTTTACACCACGGCACTGAGACATCACAGCGGCTATGTGTAGAGATCTTCGTTGGCACCTGCTATCATTAATTTACTTGCACAGCTTGTAAGGTAACCCAATGGGAAGTCATGTTTACATGCAGAGAATCACATCCAGTTCCAGAAGGCCTTCTCGAAGAATGGACTTAGGGTGAGTAACAGATTTCTTTCTTGCGAAAGTATATGCTTTTGTTTATTTTGATTGGAAATCTCATTGGGAGGACTATTAATTTTTTTTGTCAAAATAATTGCTTAGAAGTAGATATGTTCACCCATAGCGTAAGAGCTTAGGCTTATAAATTAGGTAGACAGTAGAAGAGTTTTTTTAATTAAGTGAGGAAACCAATGTTAATGATAATACCTATAATCACAAGTTGTAAAGCTTACCACGAATAATAATCTCATTTGTCTCGTTAGTCTTACAGTCTGTATAGTAAGTAATCAAAGACCAAAAAGTTAATTATATTTCCCTAGGTTTTAATTTTATGCAGAAGAGATCATATAGGATACGATATCTTCGCGTCCTACGATCCATGTGAGTTGCCTAACCTTAGGCTTCAGAAGTTCTTCCGACTGGAATTAATAAACTTCTTATATTGTGATTTGTAAACTAATTTTGCAAACTTATGAATAATTCTAATTTATACTCAAAATGTTTCGTTTTAAGAAAACAAATTCAAATACTTATAGAGTAACTAGAGCCTCATACCGGAAGGACATCCATTCCGTTCACTTTGAGTTAGGAATCTAAAAGTGAACGGAATGGATGTCTTTCTGCTGCTTTGCATTTCTACGGACATGGTTCGTATCAAACTCCAGTCAGGAGTTGTCATATTTTAGCACTTTTACAGCCAAGTATCTCAAGAGCTATTAAGAAAGCAGCTGCTTTCATAAATGATTATTAAACCGCGTTTTCAAATACAAGAAATTATCTTAATTTAGTCAACCCGTAACCATGCCCGACAGTAAACTGATCTTGCTACTCAAGGATGTTTCTCTTGGAACCTAAAACTCACCTTACCTTCACACAACAAACGCACTTAGTCTAATCCTAATTGCCGGCAATAAACCTACTCAAGCAACATTCATACTGTTCCTTTCATCTCTTGAGGTGCCGATACACTTACCCATAGTTACGGGAAGACGAGATTTCTTGTCTTAATTACCTTCGACGCCAGGCAGGGCTTTTACCTGAAAATGCGTCCTATATGATTATTTAGTGGGTGATTTGATAGAGCATCACGCAAATGTCAATTGACAGCTGTTCAAAAAGTAATAGAAAACATAGCGGAATGTACTAAATATTTTATGTTATGTGCTCATAAAAGAATTCATAAAATAATTTTATGGAACCACGACAGAATACTGATTTTTAAAATATTTTATTTTCATTTTATGAAGAAGGGATTTTTTTATCGCCACAAAATAACATAAAATATTATTTTATGAAAAATTACAGAATAGGGCCCAATACAATCGTTTATCCCAATTTGAAGGCTGATTGCCGTTTTTTATATACTTAACTCGACAAATAATTTCATCCTTAACCAGGGACATACCTGTAATGTTTTTACTAGAAGGAAAGGACCCTGTACCATTGCTCATAATGCTTTCTAGATGGCCGTTGGGAAAATGTGCATTTTTAATAGCGATCGTCTTACATTAGTCTAGAAATCGGTGCTTCAAACTAACTAAACTACTGCTAAATTGGTTCCTACAGGTCGAAGAATTCGTCTCTCTGTGTTACAATTTTTTCTTGTTTTGAATAAACAGTGGCACAGCGGAACACAAGAGGCGCCTCTATGTTGAACCCAACAACAAATCAATAAAGTTGTAGCATACTTTTGTTATTAATTTTATTTAAATGAACTTCTATATACTCGCATTTATATACACTACATTTTAACATATTAGTATAATTTCAATAATACAAGTTTTTGGTGGCCTCTCCTCAGGAGAGAGACGAATTGCATAGATGGTTAGTGCCATCCGGGTGTTATTTAGTATACCATGATATAGTTGTAAAATGTTATAAGGTCTAAGAGTTGAAGTCTTAAATTTAATAGTCGGTTTTAAATGTGAATGAAGTATCTGCATGCCACCACTATATAACGTGAAGAAGTATTCGTTGGACATTCAATTATTAGGGGATCCATCCCAGTTAGCAATTAGTAATTTAGTAAAGTATCATTTCTTCTTATATGAATTCTTTAGTTTTAATACAACATTTTTCACGGCAATGCAAAATTTAATCTGAAGCTTGTAGTAATTATGAGGAATTATGAATCTATCTAACGGTATATACAGGCATTAGTTCTATATTTAATCGCACATTGTCTAGAGTAATAATAATGGCTTAGGCAGTCTGAAATGCAGTGTTTCCATAACGTGATGATGTTGTAAATTCTCTATTTCTCCTTCATTTCTCCTGGAGCCCTCTTAACGACGATGGTTGACTAAGGTCCGCTACTCCGCTTACTTTCAGGTCATATAGCGACATTGTAAAATTTTGCCCGCAATGTCGCAGGGTGAATGAGGCACGGCAGTAAGGAGGAAAGTACATCTGTGTCCTCCTAGAATCATAGGTAAGTGGTGTAAGGGTCCCTTCTGGACCGGATTGTTTGTTGCGTTTTTTGTGAACGCAAGACATTTTTTTGTATATGGACTGTGATAGCGGCAGGTATTTGGTATACCCGCGCTACAACTAGCCGAGGTGCTAGCGTCCCACCCTGTGTCAACACTGCCCACAGAGTGAGCTGTCTGCTCATGCTGACAGAATGGACTTCACGTCCAAGGTATACTCACTTCTATGCTACCATAACAAGAGTCAAAAGAAAAAAAATCACCGTCCAAGTATGTACATATACAAATTCTCTCCTCCTATCTCCGAAAGCAACTCCCAAAACAAAAGTCTTCCAGGTTCACTCCTCAACAATGGTGGGATGTGTGCATGAAAAAGTTTTGAACTTCTCAAAGAAATCTTAGAAAAGTCGGGTTAGAGATAAGATTAAAAACGCTGCTACAGATTTTTCAGCCAGGCAGTTGGCATTATGCCAGCTCCTGATTACTTAAGGTCTCCAGCATCACTTTCATCCTCTAACAACGTTTTCCTTTCTCTTCTGTCGATCGCATATCTAACTAATCTTCCAGCTGGGCAAAGCAATGAATCTGGTCAACTAGTTAGCTAAAAGCTAAAAACTCATCTCACAGACTCACGACTCTGTCTAGTCAGATGGCTAAAGAGACATGCCTCCGTGGGAACTTCAAACAAAAATGATTTCGTGAGGCCACCTGCTATTTCGATGGCTAAAGGCCAGCGGGAAAGATAAAAATCAACAAATGCAAACAATAGATATATTCAAGACTTGAGGCTTGACCAAAGTCAAACTTCAGATCAAAACAACATTTGAACTTCAGATCAAAACAACATTTGAACTTCAGATCAAAACAACATTATTGAAAACATCAAACTTTACTCGATATGCAAAATCTCAAAATCTAACATGAAAATCAAAAACTTTAACTTCACTCAAAACTTGAAACACTAAAAACTTTAATTGCTAAAAACTGTAGGTACTCAAACCAGTTACTCAAGTCCGCATGTAACTTCTACTGGATATGAGACTTGAGATCAGTCAACTAGCAAATTACCAGAGGATTGTATCATTCTAAGTCCACAGTAAAAGGCACAGTTAGAACACTGAAGTCCCTTACGTTTTGTTATGGAAACAGGTGAGTGAGTGCTTTTGGACGTGAACTACCGTCTGCCAGTATGAGCTGACAGTTCACTTCATGTACAGCCTTGTAAGTGCGGGGCGGCACGCTAGCACCTCGTCTATTGCGCGAGAGTTAGTGGGGTGGGTAACCCAATCCTACCGCTGTCACGGCACGACACCATTAACAAAAAATTTCGCACCTAACAAAAACAAGCACCACATCCGCTCTTGAAGGGACCCTTACACCACTTACCTTCACTTACGCGGAGGACACAGATGGACTGTCCTCGTAGCCATTGCCCCATTCACCCAATGATATTGCGGGCAATATTTTGCAATGTCAAATGTCCATAAAACAAATCAAGGCGGAAGAGAGGACTTTAGTCCGGAAAAGGCTCGAGGAGAGATAAGGGAAGAAAAATCAACTTTAAGCAGCCATTATATTAGAAAAATATTTTTAATATTAAAAATAATGTAGGCCAAGCACATCAATTACCGAAAGTGATGAACTAACTCTAACTCATCATTGCGTTCAACAAATACATAATATAAAAAGCAATATTCATTTAATCACTTCAATTAGAAAAGTAATGAAGTAACTCTAACTCATCATTACGTTGGACAAATTCATAATACTAAAAGCAATATTCATACTTCCATTAGAAAAGTAACGAGCATGAGGTTTGATGAAGTATTTGTATCATTGCGTTCGAAAAATTTATAATACCAAAACAATATTCATTTAATCACTTAAATTAGAAAAATAAGATTTGCAGGACTAACTCATTAATTATGATATAAAAGGTATCTCGTTTATCAAAATTTTTAAATAAAGATAGCACTGTGCAAATCAATCAGTAAAATGAAAAGAAAGGCAACAACTTACACAGGTTTTTGTTGTGGATTCACCGAAGAGGCGATGTTTCCATATACCACTGTTAATTAAAATTGTATTCTAAAAAAAAAAAACGTATAGAACTGTAATGACCGGGGGTTTAGCAAAAATTCAATTCGTAGCAAAAAGTTTTTGAAGGACTTGCGGTTATATATCGTCGATTTTGGTACATATCCTTAAAATTGTTCCAGCAATAGTGATGGTATTCCATTGCAGCAAACTAGTAGCAATTGATTATTAACACTAGTTGTTACTCTTAATTTTGTGTTTGAAGACGCTTCGTAAGATAAGTAGTAAACGTTCGCGAAAGAAGTCTTAACAGGCTCCTTTTTCTTTCCAAAAACAACAAAAAATTCACTGGATCGTTTTATTTGACTCTATCAATACTTTTGATCGAATGGGCGCTTTCCTAGGGTGTTTTTGTTCTGTTTATCTATCTAGGAATATGTGTTTCAACGCACAATTTGTTGCTGATCAGATTTTCTCAATTCAACACAGTGAAAACGGCAAATGCTTTCAAACATCCACACCCACAGTGTGCAGTTTTCTCCTGGAGTGATACAACATAGAGAACTGGAAAGATAACACGAGGAGTATTACTTAACGGCGGCCTTTAATTTAAAATTGTTGGTCCAACAGTTCAGGCTCTTAGAGCTCTGTGGTTGGTTTGTTGAACTGCCACGCACCAATGCCTTATCAATGGACCAGGAGTGGTCACAGATGCTATGCTTTGGAGAGCCTATTTTCCGGTGGTTTTAACGAATTACACACACGTTCAATTCCAGATTGCGTCTTAGTTTTAGCTCACAAAAGTTTTGAGAAAATATTTTTTTTTAAAGAACTTGTGCCTAAAATACGGGTAACTCTTCAAAATTTCACATCAGACGTTCCTAGAAACTGTGCCTGAACAGGCTTATCCTCATCGATGGACCTGGTCCATCAAATTACGCGCAGACCCCTTCAAAATGTGGCCTTACGGGGATGTGCCGCAACCGCCAGATTATTGTGCCGTCCTATAACCTATATCAACCAATCTTGTATGAAAAATTCTGTGTTCTTGTACATACCTCTCTCCCTTTATCCCAGAAAATTCACACAAACTGCTTCCCGCCTCAAATGCCACTCGCACGATGTCTTTTAGGTTTTTCAAAAATGGCTGTCCCATGCATTTCGATGTTGCCACCACCCTGAATGCTTCTTCTTCTCTGTCAGTCTCCTTTTTACTGTCTCAGCCAGGTTTCACTATCTGATCAGACTGGCAACACAATCATCGTGTGGGTACTTAGTTTGTTGCCACACGATGCAGCATCCTGCATCGTATGGGGCTGGTACCATAACAGACCGGAGTGGAGTGATATTGGTAATTAATAAAAACAAATTCCCGACTTACAGAATTCCCAGTGGAGAATTTAATGCCAAATCAACTCTGATCTCCCAAATTCCCCAATTCTCCGTGTTATAGAATCCGGCCCCAAGAAGGGGTTGCTCGATTTAGTCCATATTTGAAATTGTACTATTTTTATGAAAGCGCAATTTACAAAATTTTAGCTCTCTACGTGGACGCGTCCTCTTCCAGTATCGAAATATATAGTGAGGAACAAAAATTATATATGGCAACTCTACGAAGGAGTTGCTCGACTTGTGCCACTTTTATCTTAAGTCTTGTAAAAAGGCTGTGCGCAAAACTTCATTTCTCTAAGTGAATGGGCTCTCGGGTTATCGACGGCCAGACGAACATGCAAAAATCAAAATAATATTCAATATTATGCGTGAGTGGACTAAATCGGGCAACTCTTTCTTGGTGTTGCCATATAAAAATTTTGGTTTTTTACGTATACTTTGAAAACGATCAGTCCAAGACATTTTTATTGCACTAAAAACTTCTTCAGAATACGAAATATATATAAAAAATATATGTATAAAATTGATTATAATCATTTTTTCTGTCCGACAAACCGTTCTAAAAATATATGCGAAAAACCACTTCATAAATCAAACTTGCACAGAATGGTGTAATAATGGGTCTGGCGTTGTTCATGGTTGAATTAAGGTTTTTTTGGTATATTATACCCCCATTCTAAAAATTATGCTTGTAAATGAAGTGTCATTATCAATCCTGCAGGGCGTCAAATTTGAAAATTATTAAATTAAACAAGGATAAAAACAAGAATTGACTTATACCAATTCATACGATACCCTAGATACATTATAAAATCATTAACAAACTATGGCTGATTTCAAAGAAACTTTTTGTGTTGCAACGTCTTCTGGGGACAAATGCCATTTCCAGCGAATTTGTTTTGGGTGTTTCGTATTATATTGACTGAAATACATTTTGAATATATTGAGATATTTAATAAAAACATTTGTTTTTTTGTTTAAATCACTTTGGAGAAAGTAATTATGTGCTAGTGGGAAAGCAAGGAAATTTCCAAATAGAAAATCTTTTTCACTTTGGTAATGACGATTGAAATTGACACGAACAAATTTGCGACATTTGATGTAAGCAACCAATTGACAGATAAATCAGCCATAATTTGTTAATCTTTGTATCATGCCCTAGATGAATGCTCGTATGTAATTTCGTAGCCATCACTCTATGCAAATTTGAGTGTAAAGTGGCTTTTGCATCTATCTCTAGAACTGATCAATTGACAGTAAAAATAATTATAACCAATCTTATAGGATTTTATATTCTGCAGAAATTTTCAGTACAATAAAAACGTCTACAACTGATTGTTTTCTTAATATACGTAAAACAGTTAATTTTTATATGGCAACACCAAGGAGTTGCCCGATTTATTTAATTTTTGAAATTGTATTTACTATTTTTATGAAAATACCTTGTACAAAATGTCATCTTTCCGAGTTAACGCGTCTTCAGGCAGTGTCCACATATATAGAAAAAACGAAATTTTTGTACGGCAATCCTACGAAAGAGTTACACGATTTATCGTATTTTCGGACTTATGTCTATAATTTTTTTTGTAAAAGGCCGTGTTGAAAATTTCAGCTCTCTAAGTGAACGACTTATCGAGGACGGATGAACAGACGGATATGTAAAAATCAAAATAACTTTTAATACTATGCGTGAGTCCATTCATTTTACTCTATCATCATTATTTTTATGTGTTATAAACGGAATGATAAACTTAGTATACTCTATGATTTCATCCAGGATATATAAAAAGCTACATCCATGTCAGAAATGGTGACATTACATTTGAACGACCGAAAAGTGATTGGAAACCAATTTTCTCTCAATTCGGTTAACCGTACCAAAAAAGCTACCTGAAAAGCATTGTCACATTGTGTTTAGTTCTGCATCAGTTCTGTACCTAAACAAGAAATCATGATTAATCTTCTTCTTGTCAAGATAAGTGCCTAAGAATATGTTATATAATAATCCTACAATAAACTTTCACATTATCCGAACACTATGAAATGGTATCAAAGCTCTTACTACTTGCAATTTAACCTTTAGCAAAGGAGATTCCTACTTGTAAAAATAAAGTGAAAAGTTCCTTGAATACTTACTGTTCTGTGTTTGGGTCAGTATCACTTTCTTCAAGCTCTGCTTTGTTGCGTCTTCTTTCATAAATTAATATAATTGCGCAGAGAATAAACACCTCAGCGCATATTCCTAAGAATGGCCAAAGTGCAGCTAGTTTTCCTGTATAAGTATTTGGTAAATACAGTTTATATAAAAAAAGCTTATAATATATAAACCTACCCTTTACACGTACATAAGATACGTCTGAGGCTGGTGCGTGTCCAGTATATTCACTAGCTAAATTTCTAGCGATACATTTATATTCTCCTCTGTCTTCTAAGCTAGCATTCTCAACTGTAAGAATAGCGTTCACGATTTTGTTGTCGTCCTCCTTAAGAACGTACCTACCCGTTGTATTCGCGAATGTTAAATTTCCTAAAAATAAATTTTAATAACATTTGTTAGAAATTTTTTTTAAGTGGGTTATTTTCTTGTTATTTACTTTATAAATTCAGTTTGTAATGTAACAATATTTTAAAATTCTTAATAATGGAACGTGTAATTATGACTTTTTCTTAAGCATATCCAGCGAAAATGGTTGAAAAAGGTCATTTTCAAAGATAATTGCCTACTTTCTGGCACTTATTGAACTTTTCAGCCATTTTCGCTGGATAGCTTAAGAAAAAGTGACACAAACGCAGAAAGGGTTATACTTTGGGTATAGAGTGTAAAGCTAAGCTTTTTAAATCCAATATGAAAATGTGGTATTGATGACGTGTTTTTTGATAAAAATGGTAGTTAAATAAAAAAAAAAACGAGTAAAAATTCCGAAATTTTGACTTTGTTGAGCCATAACGAGGAGGAGGAGGAAAAAATGTATAGACCATTGGAAAGCTCTAACGATTATCTATCTACCAAAGTTTCAAACTCAAGCTCTCTCCTTGAATACACATAGTCAAGCGACACAATCGGATTATACAGGGTGTCGCAGACTAATATGCCTATATTTTTCCAAATGATTCCTCTCGCCTATACAAGTAAAAATGTGTGGGAGGGGCTGGGGCAAAATGTCACCCTTCTGAGTTGCAGGGTTATTAGTAAAATATGATCTTTTTTATTGAACCCATTTCTCGAAAGGTAGAGGGTGTACGGTACATTTTCGGACGGCATTGTATGCAGAACGAGTTACGACGCTTCAAATTCAAAATTTCAGTTTTTAAAGTTTTTCGTTTCATTTTCTGAAATACCTCCACTAATAAAATTTCGGAAGCAAATAGCTTCTTCACCCGCACAGATAAAATATAAGTGTAATAGGTTAAATTAAAGAGAAAACTCTAGGCTTTCGAAATTTTGTAACTAAAATGCATGTTAGTGGGGGTATTTTTAAAAAAATAAAGGAAAAATAAAAACCGAAATTTAGAAATTGAAGCGTCATAACGCTGGAGTGGGATGGGTACGGGGTTGGTTTAACATTCATAAGAAAGAAAGTTTCTGCATACAATTCCATCTTTAAATAGGCCGTATACTCTGTGCTTTTCAATATATAGGATGTTTAATAAAAAAAGAGCATATTTCACTAATCACATTTTGCCCCACCCCCTGCCATAATTTTTTTTACTTGTATAGGCGAGAGGAATCATTTCTTAAATCAATACGAGATTTTGGTTACTATGAATTTTTCGGAGAATCATTCTTTTGTGAATCAACATTAAGTTCAGAGTTTCCATTGAACTAATTCACAAGAAACCATACATCCTTTTGGTATATATTTTAAAAACGAAAATTCAAATATTGAGCATACAAATTTGGTCATAATATCGGATTGTCTCAAACATAATACTGATCTTGTTCATCTTTTCCAGCGATATATAATCAAATATTTTAAAGACAAATACGGTTTTATAAAAAAAAAAAAATATAAAAATACATATTTTTCAGATGAATTACATCTTTTTGTTTGTACCTAAAGCAAAAAAATAAGAAAAAGAGAAAAGAAAGAAGTATAAGAGTATAACGGCAAAACAATAAGTAGCACCACATCCAATAAATAAAAAAGATAAAAAAAAATAAACTACTCTAAATAAAATAAGAGAGAAAAAATTTATAAATAAAACTTAAAAATCATATATGTAGTACATCAATTCAAACCGCAAAAGTGCTCTATCACGCCATTCCTGAAAGCTCCAAGCGCAGTCAACCTTTGAATATGAGTAGGAAGTGAGTTCCAAAGTCGAATAACTTGAACCAAAAAGGAGCATTCATCAATCAGAGTATTAAATTTGGGTGTAAGTATATTAATTCGCTGTTGTGAACGAAGGAATGTGAGAGACGACGACAGATACTAAGGACAATTACAATAAATTACTTTATGGAGAAAACACAACAATTTAGCAATGAAATACATTTTAAGGAAGCAACCAACTATGGAGGATATATGCGGCGATACGTGATCATGACGACGTAAGCCATGCACAAAACGAACACAGTCATTAAAAGCAACATTTATTTTATTAGCACACACACAGTCAAGACAGGGAAAATTACGAGACCATACAGGAAAAATTGACAGATGAGCGCCTTAATTAACCTTATATGTATTGTAGTTGGTAGAAGAGGCGCAGTATTCCTGAGCCTTCTTAAAGTTGCATAAATGTTTCCCCGAGATGAGTTGATATGATTACAGCAGGTTATTTTATTATTAAGAACAATACCCAAATTTTTAGCTTTATCAACACGACTTAGGGTTAAATTATTGAGGCAAACTGTAGGTAAATACAAGTTTTTGTCAGGCTCCATGCGCGAAAAAAAATAGTATAGCATGATTTTGATGGATTAAGAGATAGAGAATTATCAATAACCACCTACAAATGCGAGTTAATTCACTATTTAGTTTATTTAAATATGTATTGATAAAGCTAGTTGGTGCACTAATATTAATTTGACAATCATCAGCATATAGGTAGATATAAGAGTGTCTTACTACAGAAGGCAAATTATTAATGTACAATCCAAATAACAATGGTCCTAAAATGGAACCCTAAGGAACAACGCATAGAATTCTGGCAGTCTTTGATAATTGGCCGTCAGATTTTACTTGTTATGTCCTACCAGAAAGAAAACTATGAATGAGCCTGATAGCAGATGATGACATACCAAATTTAGAATATAATTTATCTAGCAGCATTTCATGATTAAGACTATCTAAAGCTTTAGAAAAATCAAGGAGAACTAAGTAACAAATCTCTTTTTGGTCCAAAGCGAATCTCAAATCTGTAGTGACTTTTAATACGGCAGTCTAGCACGAAGGATTTCGGCAATATCCCGTCTGCCATTGCGTAAGGTATGAGTGCTGATTTAAATAACTGAGAAGTTGATTTTCGAAAACTTTTGAAAGGTAAGATAATACGGTGTAGGTCTGAAGTTAGAGGGAGTATAGGGACAGGGCTTTTTGGGAACGGGAATAACAAGAGCATGTTTCCACATAGCTGGAAAAGTGGAGGAAATGAGTATATGATTAAGTAAGTGGGATATGACTGGTAAAACATTCGGCAATAGTAATTTTATGAATTTGGGTGGAATCCCATCAGGACCATTAACATGTGATTTTATGCTATACATCGCCACCAGAATATCATTTTGATGAAATGCAAATCTATCAGCTATAGCGTACATCCGTTTTACAAAATTTGAATTGGAATTTTGTTAGAGTATGCCCTATATATATGTATATATCTGGATTTTAGCTATGGCTTACATCAATCTATAATTTCTATGATTTGCGTGTTTGAATTTTAACTATAATATACTGATATATGCAGGGCCTGTTAGAGCCACTTGGAGGCCCAGGTCTAACATCATTTATGTGGCCCCCTATATAGGGTGTTTCCCACTAGGAGGTCAATAAGCGGGAGGTGAGAGTACTCACCTAGACGAACCAAAAATTGTATGGCAGGGGCAGCTAGTTTTTCACAAAACTTAAAGAGGAGAGTCTACAGTTTACAGTTTTTATAAAAAAAATATTATGTTACCGACATTTTTTCAAAAATAATAGAGGTTAAATTAAAAAAAAAGGTTGATATGCCTCCCCCCCCCCCCCCCCCCCCCCCCCTGCAACACAATTTTCGGTTCGTCTAGGTGAGTACTATCACCTCCGCTCTATTGAGCTCCTAGTGGGAAACCCTGTATAATGAAAAATATAAAAAAAATTGTACTTTTTACTGATAAAAAATTTATTATTTCAAAAGTAAAAAACGTAATATTAAAATCTTTTTTTTTAAATGCGCTTTTCGAGCCTTTAGCGCTGCAAACGAACTTATTAATTTGGAATAATCCACATTTCTTGCAATACCCCAATTAATATTTAGCGTCGCCAGACCATTTACAGGATCCTAGAGCATGGTTGATCTTAAATAATTTTTTATGCGTTTGAGTACACTAAAACTCTTCTCTGCCTCTGCTACGCTAACTGGCAAGGTTAAAAATATTCTGAGCGCAATAGCAATATTTGGATATATATTTAGAAAACCCATTTCAATTATGTCTTTTAAAAGCTCGTACGGTTTCGTGCAGCCCTTAAAATTGGATTTATACACTTCTTTAAGAAATTTAAATTCTTCTACAATTTCTTCATTTATTTGATTTTTATATTTTGTCTATAAAATACTTGCTGCTTCAATTAAGCTCTTCTCTTCCATATCATCAAAATTCCATAAAACTTCAATTAAGTTGCATATAGAGGAAACAGCTTTAAATCTTCGCGTAAGTCCATATATTATAGAATCAATGATCTCGTTAAAAATGTGATTGTGAAAATATACTTCTGCAGATACTTGATCTTTTATTCGGCGATTTGTCGCCAATTCTGTAACAATGTCATTAGCTGCTGCAATTGTCTTTGACTCTGAAAGAATCGAAGCCCATGAATTTTTAATTTCCCTTATATCTTCAATAAGTTTATCAATATTAATTTTTTCTGTTGTCAATGTTGATTTCCGCGCTTGGAGAATTAGATTTGTTTGATGCAATAAAACCAGAACCCTGATCCAAATTTTAGACACCAGGACATGTTCAAATGTTGATAGATATTTTTTAAACGAACATCAGCTGAAAGACTACATAATTCAAATTCGTCGACAGCTGCTAATAAGGATTTTAAATGAAGGGCCACTGGCTTAATAGCATCTATCTATCTAGTTTTTGAAATGTTGTGTAAAGAAATTCCCTGAAGATGTTATTTTAAAACCTGCCATCTTTTTGGACTACTATTAAAAAAGTTGTATACTTGCTGAATAGTTCCGAAGAATGTTATTGCTTCTTTACAGGATTCTGCTGAGTCAACTCCAACAAGATTTAAAGTATGATTACAGCAGCTGCTGAACGTGCAATTTGAATTTTCGAGCAAAAGAAGTGCTTGTACGCCGTTATATTTTCCAGCCATATTGGCACCATTATCATATCCTTGCCCAAGACAGTTTTGAAAATTCAAATTTAAATCTTTTAATCTACACACCAGTTTTTTCCGAAAAATCATCAAAAGATACAAAGCATTCTTCAATTGAAAAATCTAATTCGCTTAATTTAACATAACGAATAATCAAAGTTGTTGGCCCCTTATGAGATGTATCTGGAGTTGCATCAGCAATAATAGAAAAATACTTAGCGTTATTAATTTCATCAATAATTTTTTTTTGAACAAATGAGCCACATAGGTCGATAAACTCGTTTTGAATTTTATTTGAAAGATAACGAACTTGCAATCTCTTTTTTTCTTCTTGTGCTGCGCGAACTTTTGTAACATGTTCTGATAATATCGCATCATATTTTCTTAGAAGAGCAACTAGGCCCAGAAAATTACCATTATTTGGATTCCCAATGCGATCATTAGACCCAAAAAAAGCTAGTCCTCTCTCGGATAGAAAAAATATTATATCAAGAGAACGTTCCAAAAGCTTTTTCCAATATGTTTTCAACACAACACGCTTGTACATCTAGAACCATCAGGGAAGGCAGAAAAATCTGATGTCAAATCACCAAGAAGCTCATCTTCAGTAGATGTACTGTTACAAAAGGCTGATACACCAGGTTATCAACCAGCCATAGTAGCAACACTCACAAACCAAAAACCAAGAGGTTATGTTCTCCTGGGCACAGCCATTGTCAAACTCATATCTGACAAGGGAGACACAATAGAATGTAGAGCCATTCTTGATTCAGGATCTCAAGTTAATATAATAACAGAAAGGTTATTAAGAAGCTAAACTTGACACCAAGTTCAGAAAGAATTACCATACATGGTGTCGGAAATAAGAAAGGAAGAATCCAACATAAGGTTAATTTGCGGTTAGAGTCCACAATGAACAAATATGCAACAAGAGTAGAAGCCTTTGTGCTGCCAAAAATAATCGCGCCACAACCAACGCAGTCATTTGACATCTCTGAGTGGGACATACCTAAAAATATCAGACTTGCCGATTCTAAATTCAACATAACCGACTCAATTGATTTGCTTTTGGGAGCAGAGTTTTATTACAACCTACTGTCCATTGAACAAATCAAGTTAGCAAATAATCTTCCAATGCTACAAAATACTGTTCTTGGATGGGTATTGACAGGCAAGATCGATCAGATTGAAACATCTGCCGCTACATGTGGTATATGTTCAGAGGACGAACAAACAACTTGTGGAAACTTGAAGAAGTTGCTGCAGCAAAGGACAAATTCACTCAAGAAGAAAGGCGATGTGAAACCCACTTCACGCAAACAGTCCGTAGAGATGACAGCGGACGATTTATTGTTAATTTACCATTTCGTGAGGAATCAACAAAATTGGGCGAGTCCAGAAGCATGGCATTGAACAGATTTCTCGCTTTAGAAAGAAGATTGGCCAAAGATGCAGCCTTAAGGTCTCAGTATGTGGAATTCATAACAGAGTATATTGATCTCGGACAAATGAAGGAAATAAATGGCGATAGCATCCAATCGCCCCATTACTTCCTTCCGCACCATTGCGTTCTAAAACCCGATAGTAGCACCACTAAATTAAGAGTGGTGTTCGATGCATCGATGAAGACGTCATCTCATTGTCTTTAAATGATATCTTGTGCGCAGGACCAACAGTTCAAAGTGACTTATTTTCACTACTGCTGCGGTTTCGGCTACCACGATTCGTATTCACTGCAGACATTCAAAAGATGTACCGACAGATACTGCTGGACGAAGCCGACCAGAAATATCAGCTAATTTTCTGGAGAAATGACCCAAGAGAATCATTAAAAATTTACCGACTATGTAAAGTCACATATGGTACTCGACCGGCACCTTATCTGGCAACAAATGCCTTCAGAAATTGGCTCAAGAAAATACCGTTAGATATCCATATGGTGCCGAGATCCTGAAAAATGACTTCTATGTGGATGATTGTATTACATGATCAGACAGTTTGCCGACAGCCATAATAATGCAGAAGGAACTTACAAAACTTCTACAAGGCGCAGGTTTTCGATTGAGAAAATGGTGTGCCAATCACGCCCAATTGTTGCAAAGCGTTCCACCAGAGGATCAAGAAATAGACCTTGACTTCGAAAACAGCACAGAAGAAAAGATAAAGACGTTAGGACTAACATGGCTGCCCAAGTCAGATCAATTCAGAATTAAAGCAGTCTCTAACCAAGGATCCAGGATCACTAAAAGAATAGTCACTTCTGACATCGCCAAACTTTTCGACCCTTTAGGTGTATTGGCACCAGTAGTAGTCACCGCTAAAATCTTTACCCAACAACTTTGGCAACTAAAAATTGACTGGGATGCAGCCTTACCAATGGAACTTCATACAAGATGGCTTAATTTCAGGACCACTCTGTCAACCTTAAATAACGTCACATTTCCCAGGCACGTATTTGCAAAGGAAGTTCCAAGGCATATGCAAGTCCATGTGTTCTCAGATGCCTCAGAAAAGGTCTATGGCGCTGCACTTTATATACGATCGCTCAGTAAAGATGGCAGAATTATTGTGAGACTATTATGCGCTAAATCTCGCGTAGCACCACTACAAAAACAAACTGTTCCTCGTTTGGAACTATGTGCAGCTCTAGTAGCAGCCGAACTTGCAAACCGTGTAAGGAAGGAACTGAAGTGGGAAGAAGTACCAACCTATTTCTGGTCAGATTCGGAAATAGTGTTATCATGGATAACTTCATCATCCACATCATATCAAACATTTGATGCTAATCGGATTGATGTAATTCAAGAATTAACCATAGCGGCACAATGGCATCATGTGAGATCAAAGGATAATCCAGCCGATGTACTCTCCAGAGGGCTGGGCTGGAGCCAGACAAATTAGAAACATGTCATCTTTGGTTCTACGGGCCAACATTCCTGCACGGAAGTGAAACCGTATGGCCTACAGCTTATCAAACCAAGATTGAGTGTCAGTTAGAAATAAAGCGTACAGCCTTGCCCGCAATAACTACAGTAGAAGATATATCTAGTGTGATATACAAAATCAATCATGAGGGTTCATTTCGGAAGCTTCAACGCATCATTGCTTATATGATTCGATTTGTAAGGAATGCCAAAATTCCAGTCAAATCACGGCCAAACCATCGCTTCATCACTTGTCGAGAATTAAATGAAGCCTTATACATCATAATAAGAGCCATACAAGAAGATGAGTTCAAGGAAGAAATAAAACAATTAAAGAAAGATCATGAATTAAACAAGGGAAGTTGTCTAAAAGGTCTTACACCATTTGTTGATGACAAAGGCATCATCAGAGTGGGCGGTCGATTAAAGGAATCAGTACTAGAATATGATGCAAAATATCCTATGATTTTGCCCTATTCAGATCCGTTAACAAAACTATTGATGTTAACAATTCATAAAGAGAATCTGCACTCTGGCCCGCAAGCCTTGCTGGCCGATACAAGACAACGCTTCTGGCCAATAAAGGGAAAGTCAATCGCGAGATCAATTGTTCAGCATTGTGTAACATGTGCAAGAGCCAAACCAAAAATGTTGACACAGATCATGGGCAATTTGCCTCCCGCAAGAGTTCAACCAGCACGACCATTCGTTAACTCCGGTGTTGACTTTTGTGGGCCAACCTGGGTGCATTACAAAATTCGAGGAAAGAGACCTCACAAGGCATACATCGCTGTTTTCTGCTGTTTTGCAACAAAGGCCGTCCACTTAGAAATAGTCAGCGACTTGTCAACAGAAGCCTTTATTGGGGCATTAAGGCGATTTATGGGCCGCAGAAGAAATTGTAGGAACTTATACTGCGACAACGTCACTTTCGTTGGCGCAAGAAACCAACTACGCGAATTGTCTGAGGCCATCCATTCTGAAGCAGCGAGGGAAACCATAGCAGGAACTTGCAGTAAAAGAGGAATCGATTTCCACTTCATTCCTCCGAGGACACCACACTTCGGTGGGCTATGGGAAGCTGCTGTAAAATCCGCAAAGCATTTACTTATAAAGACAACTTCAGCCGGATCTCTAACTTATGAGGAGCTGGAGACACTAATGATCGAAATAGAAGCAATTTTGAACTCTAGGCCACTAACACAGATGTCAAATGACCCTAATGACCTGACTGCTATCACTCCTGGTCATTTCCTGGTAGGTGAACCATTAACGGCACCCATAGATGCAAGTGCCAAGCAATTGAAAACTAGTCTGCTAGCTAGATGGAGGCTAGTGTCTGATATGAAACACGAATTTTGGAGACGATGGTCCCGAGAATATTTAAATGAACTGCAATATCGACTCAAGTGGAAAGAGCGCTGCCAGAACATAGATCCTGGCACTATAGTGGTTATACAAGATGATAATCTTCCAGTCATGAAATGGCCACTAGGGAGAATTCTTCAAACACATAAGGGAAACGATGGTTATGTTAGAGTTGCTGACGTAAAAACAGCTAAAGGTATACTTCGCAGACCTATTCACAAGCTGTCACCATTGCCGTGTGGGGAGGTAGATCATAACGAGACTCCAATGAACAATAATGATATGGCCGAAGAAATCACAGGAACAGAAGAGTCGCCTCAAGGGACAAGCAATGTCGACAAGGATCAAGTGCCCAAGAAACGACGACGACAGTCTTATGGCGCTACAATTGCAACACTATTATTGGCTTGTTTGGTTCTACCGCCCGGACTTGGAGCAAGCATCGATATCGAGAGCTTCGATCCTAAACCGGGGATATATTTCGAAAATATCGGCAAAATAAATTTCATATCAACCGAATGGAATTTAATAGTTTATTACGATTTGAAACCATATTGGATGGAGCTTAAGTATTATCAAATGGGACGAGGGCGTTACATAACTTGTGCCAGCAAAGTAAAACAAGGAGCACATGCATCCAGATAGTGACACAACTTCAGCAGATTGAAGAAGAGTTACAGGCCGACAACATACTCCTGTCCACCAGAAGACAAAAACGAGGTGCTATTGACATTGTCGGAAACCTGGCCAATTCACTTTTTGGGGTCCTTGACTCTGAATAAGCAAAAAAAATGTCTGAAACCATAGATACCATCAATGAAAATGAAGAACATCTTCTAACGCTACTGAAAAATCAGACGTCAATAATTGACGCAACGGTTAACGTCTTGAAAAAGGATCAACTAGCTGCAGAGAAGAAATTTAAGGAATTAGACGTCCAAATCACCCACTTGATAAACCACATAAACCACACCGGAGAAGAAACGTATGAGCTAAAAATCAGCCAATTATTTACAACCCTATCCATCCAAATGATGTTCATAGTATCCCATCTTCAGAGAATGCAGTCATCAATAATCGACGTGTTAACAGACATACACCACGGCAGAATCAGTCCATTACTTGTGACGCCTCAACAATTACGTAACGAACTCATCATGGTCAAGAATCACCTACCACCAGGATTGCAATTACCCGCAGATCAGAATGATATGTGGAACTATACAAAACCATGCCCGCAGAATCAGGAGTAACCAACAACCACGTAATAGTTAAAATCAGAATGCCGCTGGTCACTCTGGAAAGGTTTGACTTGTTCCAGATGATACCGATACCTGTATCAACTAATGAAGCGCTTGTAGCTGTACATCCTTGCGCTACATACATCGCTCTCAGTCCACACAGAGATCAATATTACCCAATGACAAAACAGGAACTGTCATCCTGTATGTCGACGGAGGAGCTCAATCATGTATGCCCTCTGAACCATCCTATATATCACAAGGGGGCGGCCGCTTGCTCCTGCGAAGTGAATCTGTTTAACAATTCAACATATAGAAAATGTGAAATGGAAAAAATAGAGAACAGTCCTGCTTGGATTCAGCTCAATAATCCAAACCAATGGATTTACGCAGTCAAGGAACCCACCACTGCAAATGCTTGGTGTAACGAGGAAACCATCCCGCTGACTTTAACGGGTTCTGGTCTTTTAAAGATGATGCCAGATTGCGTCATCAAGCATGACTTACTGACAATTCGAGGAATACATACATATCCTAGCAGCATTAGAACATCCTACAAGAGGTTAAGTGAGTTAAGCAAAATCACCACACCAGAACAGCTACATCCAGTCATCGGTAACCTAACTCCCTACGAAGCCCAAGAAGAACAACTGGAAGAATTGATGAGATTGGTCTCATCACAGCTCCAAGAGGAAACAATAAAGAAGACTCATTCCCACAATATCCATCAATTTAACATTGGCTATCTTTCGCTCGGACTAATTTTATTCTTCATCGCCATCCTGATATTCAAGAATCGAGATGATTGTAGGCGAAAATCGAAACGGCCTAAGCCCGCACCCAGGCAATCTACGGAAGTTGACTTCAGTATCAACATCTAGTCATTTGAATGTTCGAACGAAAGTTCAACGCGGGGAGAATGTTAAATCGTGCATGTTCATAACAGATGAGTCTAATTCTATCTTAATTCTTATATAAAGAAATTTAATTGAAATTGTAAGAAAACAAGATATATATATATATATGTATATACCATTAATTCATAATTTTATATGTAGGTCAGGCATGAATAAAGGTTCATGTTATCATTGTAATAGGAAACCTAATTTCATTCACCTGATGCGAAATTCATTCACCTCGCTTCATGCAAAAATAAATTCTTCGTCATTATAATCTAAAGAAAGTTGACACTCAGCAATAACTGAGGAATTTATTTTGCATGAAACTTGCAATTTCGCTAGATAAGCAGTATCGGAAATTCTTAATTGAATATTGCTTTCTTTTGTTTTTGGGGTAGAATAAGTGGTAATGTTAGCTAAATTTGAATATAAATTCACGGCGAGTAATGAAAAAATTTTCAGTTGTTAATAAAATTTAGAGCGTTTTATTCAGTATCGCGTAACCCTTCTAGTTTTTCAGGCTTTTGGTATTCGGTTAAAGTGCCGTTTATACCACCATCCATAATAACTAGCAAGCCAGGCAACTGTATTTAGCCTTGGTGTATCGGTTCAAGTGCCGTTTATACCATCTGCGTTTTAAGGCTAAGAAAATATAGGCAAGACAAAAGAGCCTTGTCTCAACAAACATATAGTGACATTTCCTGTAATTTACTACAATGTTGGATTTGATGTATTTTTTACTTTTTAAATTACAAATAAATGATTAAAAATTCAAGAGAAATAGAAAATGTCATTACCGTGCACGTCATTCCCGTGCCGACATTGAACTACGGAAATGACTTGGAATGACATTTTTCACGAAAATGTTTCATTGAGGAAAACATATTTCCAATCGACACGCATACACACTGGCAGAACATCCATGAGCTGTGCTGTGAATTGTGATATAAGGAGGGGTGGAATTTTAATTCAGTGAGTTTTGTTTTTTATCACGATGTGTCAATTTTATCAAATAAATTAGTGCGAATAAAACCGTAAGACAACTTCTTAGATCCCAAGTAATTATTTCACGTCGTAGCTCGCAATTAACATTATTTCTAGTTATTTGCAAATTAAAAGGTAGATACAAATAGTCACAAAGTTATTAGTTTTTTTAATTATACTTTTGAGTATGGCCAGAAAAAAAGTATCCCGAGAAGGAAAGTTGCAGGAGAAAAGATACGACGTAAAGAAATAAAGGATAATCATGTACTAAGAGAAAAACAGCGGCAAAGGGATCATGATCGGTATTTGAAAAAGATAGAAAAAAACAAGTATTGCCGATCAGTGAAATGACAAACAGACAAAAAGGAAATCAGAGAAAATCCTAGAAAAAAAAACAACGAAAATGTCGCGAAAAAAAAACCTTCAAGTGCTACAGGCTCATAATCCTCCTTCTACACCAGCAGTACGAGCTGCCCTAAATACACCTTACCGTTATAACGAGTTACGGAAAATGAACAAAAAGAAAAGGTTTCTGAAATGAACAAATCAATTTGCTCATATTAAGAAAGTGGAAAAAGAACTAGCTAAATACAAGAAACGCTATCAAAGGATAAAGTAAAAATTTATTAGAAGGATGGTATTTGGCAAACAGTTGTCATTACTATGAAAATTAGTGAAATAGATATAAGAAAGAATTTGCTTCTAGGACAAATCGTGATAAGCTAAGTGAAAATTATTCCAATTTAAAATCCCAAAAACAGAAACAATTATTCACTAAATTTGTTAGGGGTAAAATAATGAAAAAATACAGACATTTGTACATGCTCATATGGGTTTGAATGTAGCTTTCATCCACTTCTCGTTCTCGGTTACTTGAACCATTGTGTATTGAGAAGTATAATGTAATTTTTAATACTTTTTAAATATGTTTAATCTGGAAGTTTCCAAAATTAGTTATAAAATTCAATAAAATGGACGCTAATTTGAAAATTATCACCAAAAAATTGCATTTTAATAGATAATATTCGACAAATTATTCATTTTAAATGTGTGCCATCAACATTTAAGGGTGAACATCTTTCTGTTTTCACTATACCACGGACAAATATTTTTTGTTATTGTTGTTGCTATTTGTCTGTGTCTATACTTCTATATACCCAAGACTTGAACTTTGGTGAGTTGCAATGCGAAGAAAAAGCACATTATTGCAAATTTGTTATTTCTACACACTGTTCAAATTAAAATCATGCTCATATCAGATTGCGTCCATGTATGTACTTATTATTTAAGGCGCCTTTATTATTTAAGGCGCCTTTATTATATTCTGTCATTGTAATTGCGCCTGCGTGGGTTGTGGGATTGGGATATTTTTTAAGCGAATATTTAGAATAAATTCAGTTGAGATTATAGTAATTGTTTTGCTTAAAACAATATTACGTATAAATATTTTTGGACAATTTTGTGGTTTGGGGTGTAAAAAGAAAACCTTCTGACGCAGAAAAGCTTAAAAAACTTGCGGGTGGATTGCAGCCAGGTAGGCTAAATAGTTTTTTATATCTAAGCCAAGCAGTTCGTAAGCTTGAAAAATTTGCGGATGGAGTGCAGGCAGGTAGGCTAAATAATTTTTTATATCTAAGCCAAGCAGTTCAGGAAATGAATTTTTGCCTATATTGAAAAATATTTTTGGTTCGTACCAGAGATCAGTGAGTTATTGAGGTTTGCTATCAGCTCTTCCATACATCATTTTCTTAGTACTACCGTCGATATCTGGGTATTTCTTGTCTGTGCTGATATCTAATGCAGCTCAGAATCAAATATTGCTGATGACTAAAGAAGCAAAGTCCTTTTCGATAATAGTTGATTCCACTCCTGATATAAGTTGGGAGGAACAAGTTACATTAGTAAATTGGTTTTTGCATAAAGTGGACAATACATTTATAATAACAGCACGCTTCTTATGTTTTTTAAAATGTACGGACAAAAGTGGCTTAGGGCTAACAGAAATAGTACTAAAAAAGATAAATAGTTTAGGATTATCAATTTCGAATTGCAGCGGTCAAGGTTATGATAACGGTTCAAATATGAAAGGAAAAAATTCATGAATGCAAGCAAGAATTAGGGAAATAGAACCTAGAGCATTTTATGTTCCATGCTCCTCTCATTCATTAAATATAGTTATTAATGATGCGGCCCATTGTAGTTTTGATGCAGTTAATTTTTTTCGATATTGTCCAAAGTTTATAAGTTTCTATCTCCGGCTCTACAAATAGGTGGGATATTTATAAAAAGAATGTTACGAGTTTAACTTTGAAACCACTTTGTGAAACTAGGTGGGAAAGTAGAATAGAAGCAAGAAGGCCATTAAAGAATTACTCAGGTGATATACATATATGAAACTCTTATAGAAATTTCTGCATCAGGTGATACAGTCATTAAAAATAATGCAAAGTCATTTAGGAGGCAAGATCTTAGAATTTAAATTTATATGTTTACTATTAGTTTGTATTATATATTAGAAAATATTATTGTAGCAAGTAAATATTTACAAAATAAGCAAATTATTATAATTATAAATTCTTAAAAACTCAAGAGAAACTTTAATAGAAATTAGATCTGATTAGAAATTTAATGGCAGAGCTCATTGCTATAAATTTAGAAATCCATTGTCAATTTCGACATAAATCTACATTTCGGTCTAGAAAAAGAAAAACTATGTCCGGAGAGAAAGCTCAAGATGAACCCATATTAGATCCGAAACAAGCTTTTAAAGTTAATTTCTACTTTAAAATATTAGATCAAGCAATAACTTCAATTAATGAACGATTTGAACAGTTGTGTGATCACAATGACTTGTTTTCCTTTTTATATAACATACATAAAGCTCATGAATTAGATAGCCTGAAAAAAAAAATTTTAAATGTAGAAAAGGCATTAAGCAACAATAACAGTAAAGAGATAAATGCAGAGGAACTTTATCAGGAGTTATTAACGCTTTCTCCTCTCGTAAACCAGCAGATGTCTTGCTTAGATATATCTAGTTAACCTTATTTATGAGTATTATTTAGATACAATTTATTCAAATGTTCTAATATGCATATGCTTTAACATTTTAAATACTTTACCAGTAACTGTGGCATCGGCCGAGCGTAGTTTTCCTAAACTTAAATTAATTAAAAATTACTTTGTATCAACAATGACGCAAGATAGACTTATTGGATTACCTAATTTATCCATAGAAAAAGACTCGGAAGCTTTGCATTACGGCAATCTGATAGGAGAATTCGCGAAAATGAAAGCAAGGTGTGTTCAGTCTCAATGATTTGACGCTAACAGTGAATAGAAATGATTCGTTCTGAATTTAATTTTAAGAAGAAATTATTCACACGTTTTCGTTATTTTGGATTTATTTATAAATTTATTTTATTGAATTGGTATTTATTTTGTTGATTATGTTAAGAATTTTGGTTTGTTTTTATTTTTCGAGGAATAGGACTATTAGGGAAACCTCTCTAAAAAAACGCATCGGGGGGTGTACTTTACCTCTCACCCCTTGTTTATTCAAACGACGTTTCCAATAATTAAATTAAAAAAAATTATTTGTTAATTGTAAAATTAGATAAATATTTTACAGGAGGCATAAAATATTAATTAATTTAAAAACATTGGAAGTTAAAGCCGTTTTTACGGAAAATAACAAAGATAAATATTTTAAGATCTCAAGATTTTTTTTAAATGGAATACCTTCATAAGTCTACCTCATAGGTGATGTAGAAATGGCTTAAATGTATTACTAACTCTTTGAATTCAAATTTATTTCATATTGCGAAACTTGTATACATGGAAATATAAGAACAATAACACAATTTTCTCTGATTAATAAATTTAGAAACACAAAATCTTTTAAATGAACGGTAGACTTCACATTCATTAGTAAGTACATATAAAATATAACGCCTACATAATAGTATTACTACGTCTTTAATATAATGGCCATATAAATTCTGAACGAAAAAACAAACACTGGAAAATAAAGGCGCCCCTTTACCGGTTGAACAGGGCGCCAAAAATGTTAAGGCCGCTGCTGGACTCGCTACAGAAAACGTTGCGTGACATCTTTAAAAGCACTAAAACACCACTCAGCATAAAAACAGAATTAACAAAAATAACTCAGTCTGGTAAAACAATTACAGACTACGCAACAAAAATAGAAAATTTGGTTGCTCAATTAAACTCTATACAGATAACAGAGCAAGGTGAAGAAAATAGAATGACCAAATAGCATTGAAAGCATTTAAGAATGGACTTAATGAACAGATAAAGGCGACAATTTTCGCCGCAAGGCCTAAAACATTGCAAGAAGCAGTACAAATTGCGGTTGAAGTTGAAGTACTAAGACATGCACAGAATTCATTCAATCCAAGAGGTCAACAATTTAACAACATCGGACGAAATAACAATCATAATAACCGCAGATTTTCGCAAAATTATGCTATAAATCGTCCTAATATGAACTCACATTCATATTCAAGAAATAATAGAGTTCATAATCAACACCAAAGCTACAACCAATCAAATATTCAGTATAGACATGGAAATCAATCTCGAAATCTTCCCAATAGAAGAGTCAACCTAACGCAATCGGGAAACGGGGAAATCCCCCAAGTACCCGATTCGGGGGAAATATATTAAAAAATCAAGTAAAAATATATAGTCTTACAAAACACTTAACCAACTATATTACAGCATCCATCTTTCGGCCAGAAGTCATTTCTTATAGACACTGGAGCCGACATATCAATTCTGAAAAGCAATGAATTGAAATCTGGTGAAGGAATTCAAGAACACAAAAAATGCAAAATAACGAGCATCACTCAGTCAGAATCATTCTCTTTAGGAACCTTAAAGGCAGATCTAAAAATAGAAGGTCAAGATTTTATGGAATTCTATATAGTAGATGATGATTTTCCAATCTTGACAAGTGGAATTTTAGGAAGAGATTTTTTAATTCAAATTCATGTAAAATTGATTATGAAAATTTTACAATCTCTATCTTCCATAATGAGATAGAATCTATATTGCCAATGAATACTAAACTACCAAATCTAAATTTGATAAAGATCCCACCAAGAACAGAGATAATACAAGCAATCAATGTTAATATAAAACAAGATGATATAGTTCTAAACGAAGAAATACAAAAAGGAATCTTCATAGCTAATTCTATAATTCCTGCAAAAGGCGTTGCACGCGTCAAAATTTTAAATACGCTAGATAGAGAAATTATCCTAAAAAATTTCAAACCCAAAATAGAACCTCTTGAAAACTATCACATAATAAACACTAGTACCAAGTATAAAAAAACAACAGATTCACTAAACTTCTGAAAGAACTCAAATTAGAAAATCTAGATGAATATGCGAGAAATTCTGTTTTAGAAATATGCAAAAATTTCTCAGATATTTTCCATTTACCGGATGACAAATTACCTACAAATAATTTCTACAGTCAAAAAATCTCCACTACAGACAAGAATCCAGTATATATTAAAAATTATAGACTTCCTCAGACACAAATCGAGGAAATAAACAATCAAATAGACAAGCTAATAAAGGAAGACGTTATTGAACCATCAATAAGTCCGTACAATTCTCCTTTATTAATTGTTCCAAAAAAATCGACAACGGAAATAAAAAATGGCGTCTTGTTGTAGATTTCAGGCAACTAAATAAAAAAATTTCAGATGATAAATTTCCTTTAACAAGACTTGATGATGTACTTGATTGACTTGAGCGAAATACTTTTCCACACTTGATCTTACAAGTTCATTTCATCAAATCGAATTAGATAAGAATTCTAGGCCATTGACTGCATTTTCAAGCAACAAAGGCCACTATCAATTTAAAAGACTGCCATTTGGTTTAAAAATTTCAACCAATAGTTTTCAAAGAATGCTTTTAATAGCTTTATCTGGATGATTCTGAAGCATTCTTATACGTGGACGATATTATTATACCCTAGATGAAATCTATAGGGGTATACTAAGTTTGTCATTCCGTTTGTAACACCTCGAAATAATGATGGTAGAGCAAAATGGATTGGACACCCATGCATAATATTAAAAGTTATTTTGATTTTTGCATGTCCGTCCGTCCGTCTGTGCGCGCGATAACTCGAGAACGCGTATACTTAGAGAGCTGAAATTTTGTACACGAACTTAAAAAAAAAAAGTAAAATTAAGTTCGAAAATGAGACAAATCTGGTAACTCCTTCGTGGGGTTGCCATATAAAAATTTCGTTTTCCGCTGGACACTACCTGAGAACGCGTCGACATAGATAGCTGAAATTTCGTACATGATGTTTTTACTACATTATCAAATAAAATTTCAAAAATGGACTATATCGGGCAACTCCTTCTTGGTGTTGCCATATAAAAATTTAGGTTTTTTACGTATACTTTGAAAACGGTCAGTCCAAGATATTTTTATTGTACTAAAAACTTTTGCAGAATACGAAATCCTATAAAATTGGTTATAATCATTTTTTCTGTGCGACAAACCGTTCTAGAAATATATGCGAAAATCCACTTCAAAAATCAAACTTGCTTAGATCGGTGACCATACGAAATTTAATACGGCCATTCATCTAGGATATCATAAGAATTGGTCTGAGACCAATTCTAGCTTTTTTACTTGTTATCTTTGGATGTAGTCTAAAACATCACAATCAAAATCTGATAACGACATTTAACAGACTAAGAAAATATAATTTAAAACTAAATCCGGAAAAATGTAGATTTTTACAGACAGAAGTAACGTATTTGGGACATCTAATAACAAAATATGGTATTAGAACAGACCCTAAAAAATTTGACACTGTATTGAATTATCCCACCCCAAAAATGCGGATGACGCAAGAAGATTTATTGCATTCTGTAACTACTACAGAAGATTCATTCCAAACTTCGCTGAAATAGCAAGCCCAATAAATTCTCTATCGAAAAAGAACACCATTTTCGATTGGACAGATGAATGTCAAAAATTGAATGTCCAAATTGACAAATGCACCAATATTACAATACCCCAATTTTGACGAAAAATTTATATTAATATATTAATAATAAAGGCATATGCACGTACCTCAACAACAAATAAAAATAACGAAACAAACATAACAAGCAAAAGTAAATAACAACAAAGAAAAAGAAATATGATCGGAATAGCCATGCGCCATTCTACGATCCATTCACGAATTTACGCTAAGTGAAAGAAAGTTGTAAAAAAGCAATATGATCACCACTGGTCACCGTTGCACCGTGATGATGCATATAATGCATTAGTCAGTGAACTTAAAAAAGTAATTTGCTCAATGACGCAATCGATAACTGTGTCATATCTACTTAGCATTTGTTCAATAAGAAAAAGATTGCAAAGTAAGCATCTAAGCAATGCTGTGCTTGTTCATGTAGGGGTTAATGTATATGCCTTTATCGATAATATATATTTTTGATCGATATTGCTAATATGAGCAAGGTAAGCAATTTTGTAATACTCTTTGTAATATAGAATAGTTCTCATGAGAAACAATATTTCGTATTAAGGTTTTAACGATGTAAGCAATTTTCAATAGTATAAATTAAGTGCAATATGAAATAAAGATTCAGAGTTTTACCTGTAACTTTCGGTGTTTAATTCAATTGCCAGATATTGAGCTCTTTAGCTCCAACATGGCTGATATCAAAGGTAATGAGCTCTTCAGCTCTCATTGAAGATATCCATATTCAAACACCAGATATTGAGCCTTTGACTCTAACTTAGTGCTCTTTTGAAAGATTGAGCTCTTTAGCTCTAGTATTAAAAGTCATTTAATTAACAGATCGAATTGAAGAAGGCAAGCGGAATCTAGGAAAGGAAGCAACTTATTTGCAAAATTGGATTGATTTTCTTCTCGTAATCAGCCAGACCGGCTCTATCGTTGATCTTCTCTATATTTGCTAACCTTATATTCCTCTTGTATTGCTTGGGGATATGGACAACGACAAGTTAGGCGCTCGACATCAATGGAGAATAATTCCTTTTAGATCCCTCAACGAATATATTAGTATAACGTTGGATGAAGATAAAATAGCTGGATGATCCATTGAACACGGATTCAGTTTCTCTTTCGATCACATTATGAGAACTTGCCAGAAATTTAAACAACTTATAATATTATAACATTTTTTGCTATTTCCAGTAGAAATATACGAAAAAAAAATTTCACTTTGGCAACCGATTTCTGTCTGTACTTTTTCCAATTCAATCACCAACTCTATGTAGGTATAGCTTGGTCTTTTCAGTACACTGCATTTAGTTGTTCATCTGCTTATTCAATTGTTTTATTTCAGCGTCGATATCCCTGATGTCTTAGATTTTTTTATATGTGGTTATGCAAATTAATCCCATATTTTGTTGTGACTACATGATTGTGAAAAAAGATAAATATTGTTTTTACCCTCTTTTCCTTGTTTTTTTTTTTTATTTATATTTCAGGTTTAGTACACGATTTTTTTATTCCTCAGAAAAACTGTCACCACCTTATGCAAAAAAAAATCTTTTTCCTTTTTCATCCAACTCGTCCTATCTGGAAGCGCTGCCCTGTCAATTAGGTCGCGCTCGGTGCGTACAGGAGCGGCTGTCCCCACAGACAGCAGTCCGCGCTTACATGACGCAGCTAGTCGCAGTGTGCAATATGCTACGACCATAACAAGTTATCGAACAACACATCTAAAGCATATGGATGTCTTTCAAACAAAGTCTTGAAGAAGTAAGGCAAATAAAGATTCCCAGAGCAGTGATCATAATAGAAGCAGAACAAATTCAACTTCATGCCTTCTCAGACAGAGCACCCTAGCATATGGTGTATGCTGTTACATTCGAAAAATATGGTCAAATCTTTGTGAGCCTACTGTGTTCAAAATCAAGAATAGTTCCGCTAAAATCAACAACATTGACTCGACTGGAACTATGTATGTGGAACTGGTGGACAGATTATTACAAGGCTTACTCATCAAAATTGAAAGGGTAACATACTACACAGATTCAACTACGGTTCTTTCATGGACGACATTTGTCGCAAAAAGGGTAGCGAGAATACAGACTCTCACTACTCGAGATCAATGGAGGCACATCGAAGGCACTCAGAATCCCGCTGATATTGTCTCCAGAAGCGCACTCCCGCGAGCTTTAGCCCAATCTAAATTATAGTTAAATGGGCCAATATTTCTCCAAGAAACAGAAGACTAAGTAATAAACAACAAGAAACTTTAAAATAAATTTAGTTCCTGCTTATATGAAACGCCCAATTTTTGTAATGAAATTTCTTTTTTCAAACATTTTTCGTGTGCATAAAGAGGTTTTTCTACTCAAATTTAGAAGCACCTGAAGCAAAAACAGGACGATTTGTATTTGACACAAATACGTCAAAGGAGAATTACACTGATATCATAAGCAGAATTAACCACAAGTCTTCTTTTACCAAGTTACAGCGAATTATTGGGAATCGTATTCGATTTGCTAATAATTGTAAATTGCTAAAACAAATACGTTCTTCAGGAGGATTGTCAGTAAGTGAACTAGAAATGGCGAAAAATTGCATAATAAAAAACGTCCAGAGAACGAGCTTTAAAACAGAATGCCTTTGTCTGAAAAAAGAAGGCACGCTTGAGAAAAAGAGTCCCATTCTTACCCCCTGTCCATTCCTAGACGAATCAACTGACATCAGGGTAGAAGGCAGATTAAGACATAGTGACTTAGAAAGGAACGCAAAATACCAAATTATTCTTCTTAAGGATCATATATTCACCGAGCTTCTAATACGGCAATTGCACCCCAAGCATATGCATGCCGGTCCACAAACTTTGACTGCTATAGTAAGGGCAACGATTCTGGCCTTTATGTGTCAAGAAAATTGCGCAGAGAATAGTACATGCATTCATTAGGTGTTTCAGATGGGTGATCTTCCAAAGGAGCGTATACAGCTAGGACGGCCGTTTCATACTACTGCAGTTGACTTTTGTGGACCATGTCACATATATTACAAAATTAAAGGAAGGGCACCAACTACTAAGGCATATATTGCAGTATTTATATGCTTTAAAACTAAGGCAGTCCACTTAGAACTCGTTAGTGATCTCAACAGCGAGGTATTTATCAACTCATTAAAACGGTTTATATCTCGAAGAGGCCTTTATCGTACAATACACTGTGGCAATGCTACCTACTTCATTGGGGCGAAATCTGAATTAAGAGAATTAAAGGAAGCGTTCACCTCTCAATCATTCCAATCAAAAATTGAAGAGCTTTGTCAACTCAACTACATTGAATGGAAGCCAATTCATCCTAGATCTCCTCATTTCGGAGGCATGTGGGAAGCTCCGGTAAAATCCGCCAAGTACCATCTTATACGCATATTAGGAGCGGCCAACATAACATATGAAGAGTTGCAAATAGTAATAACTCAAATTGAAGCCATTTTGAACTCTCGACCCCTCACACCATTATTATCAGACCCCAATGATTTCAAAGCACTCACGCCTGGACATTTCCTCATAGGCGCTCCATTGACGTCATCCGCGGAACCTGACATAAGTGAAGTAAATTTCAACATACTTTCCAAATATCAACGTCTTCAACATAAAGAAGAATTTCTGGAAACGTTGGTCGACAGAATATCTTAACCAGTTGCAAACTAGAAGAAAATAGGCCGAGAGTAAACCAAACATAAAATCTGGCCCAATGGTATTATTAAAAGAACAGAACGAGCCACCACTCAAATGACCATTAGGTCGGATTTTGGAGGCAATTGAAGGTCCTAACAAAAATATACGAGTTGTCATCATAAAAACAGCAACAAGCACCTATAAACGAACAATTCATAATGTCTGCCCATTACCCATAGAAGAAGACACTGCAGATTATCGGGAGTGAGCCCAGATCAAATCATTAAAAGAAAAGAAAATTCTTCACGTGAAACATTTCAATAGAGTCATCAAGTTAACCAAACGACATATGCAGTAACAGCTAACAAGACAATTAAATCAAAATTTTGTCCAATTAATACAACATAAAACAACCAAGGGTAGTTATCGGGAGTGTATCTAAGACGTTATCATTCCTGCTTTGTCTTACACTGATATTGCCAATAAATGGACAATCATACGAAATCAACTCATTCAAGAGCTATCCAGGAATATACTATGACAACATAAGAGAATTAAGTATAATTCAAAATAATTGGAACTTGATAGTATATTACAACTTAACCAGCTACTGGAGAGAACTACAAGCCTTGGAAAAAACAATAGACAACATCAATTACCTTCGTCATTATTTAGCAGAATCATCAAAGCATTACTGTATGACTATAGCCAATCAATTAAACCTTCAGGTAGCTACACTACATCATAACAATGAAATTCTCAGAACCAATCATGAGCACTCAACAAGACTCAAACGATCACCGTTTGATATAATTGGTACCATTGGAAACAAGCTATTTGGGATTTTAGACGCAGAATATGCTAAAAACCTGGAAAAAACCAATTAACGACATTACATCCAACGAAGCCGGCATCGGGGATCTTGTCGCTAAGCAAATCTCCATCATTGATTCAACTCTAACTATAATCAAAAGGGATGAAGAACAAATTTATAAACAATTCAAAATGGCAGAGCAATTGATCAATGAACTCATCAGTGAGTACAATAATACCACTAAGAAACTGGAAAAACAACACTTCATTCAACTCTTCACAACACTTTTAATATACGCAAGCTTAATCATTATTAGTTATCAACAGAACGCGTTACTCAATTTGATGCATAATATTCATCATGGTGAGATTAGCCAACTGCTCTTAATTCCAGCTCAAATAAAGGAAGAACTACAAGTGATGAGAGAGTACTTACCAGAAAATACAATGCTACCCGTGCAGACGGGAGAAAATGAATACAGCAACATTTATAAGTTATTAACAGCTCATTGACGCATAATCGAATCAGTTCTTAGCTGTTAACGTACATCGAGATAATTTTTTGACATTAACCACAAAACAAGTCACACACTGCGTGATGCTTTCAGAATGGAAGCACCTATGCCCTGGCACTCAACCACTAGCAACACTAAGGAATAACCAGCACAACTGCGAAATAAATTTACTCCAACCAAGACTTGATGTATCATCCAGCAATCGTGAATTAAAAACCAGCAACATTACTGAATGGTGGCTTTTTGGGTAAAGGACGAAACAACAGTGACCATAGTCTGTGGATTGAATAGCACTCAGGAAGCTTTTAAGGGTCAGGGTACTCTCAGATTCCAAAACCAATGCAGCTTAAAATATCATATGACCATACTAACTTCCACTAGAAAATACTCCAACATCTTGAGAGCCGCATTTATACCCACTATCAACATGTCTCTCTACGCAGAACACTTACCGGTTGTGGCAATAAGGAATATACACCTGAACCACACTCGATCATCAAGGCAAATTGATTTACTTAGGCAACCTATTAGTGAGCTACAAAACGCAACCAAGCAGCATTCTTCGCTTGAACCAAATGAATTTTATCAGTACACGGTCGGTTACACCAGCCTTCTCATATGACTATGCTTTTCTATAGTGATGTCCTACTACAATTTTTGTCATCAGAAGCACAGCCCTAAATTCAGGCAACAACAGCGGGAAGAAGACTTTGAACTCCAGCCGGGGAAATGTTATGGTATCATAATATCATCAAATATGTATATAAAAATTAATTTACTTCAGCATAATTGCTTCTCATGAGAAAATTAAGAGACAAACAAAATCTCATATTGCATTTTCACGTTTACCGACTTAATGAAAAACAAAAGTGTCTCAATTCATTTCAATTGGTGAGAAAATATTTATTTTAGTAAAAATTCTTTCCCATGAGAATTTATGCTGACTAGACTTAAAATATGTATTTAAATGATTTGATTTGTTAGTAAAATCCATTCTTGTTAAAATTAAACGGCAGTGAACAATCAATGTATTTTTTCATCCCCAAACACGATCACCTTCATTTCATTTTGGATTCCCTTTGATGTCTTGTCGAATATATGACAGTTTTGTCGACAAGCAGCGTTTGAGATTTCAGCAATTCTAGGAGCTTGTTTTCGTTGGCTCTTAGGATGTGTACTTATTCGTCATAGTTAGCGTCTTCTTCATACAGCGTTCCAAATAAATATTTGTTTATATACTACCAATGACGTTCAATAGAGCTCGTTTATTTCTCAAAGTTTTGGGTTCCAAAATCAATTTTCAATTCCAAGATCAATTTTTGAGTGTTTATCTGATTTTCACAGTTGTTTTTGCCTGAGAATTTCTTAATGTTATAACAAAGTCTTCCGCCTGTTCTGCTTGTATTTTTAATAACTCTAACTCAAAGAAATTGTTTAAATTATAATACATAACTAACTTCCATGTATTGCTGTAGAGCTGAGTATTTCCGAATTCCTCAAAGATTCCGGGTGTAGTTGTGAAAGGCGTGACTTGAGTTGGTCTGATCCATAAAACCATTAGTATAATGGTGAATGAGTTGATGAGTGGACTCATTTTGATCTGAGGGGAGGAAATGAATGTTTTGCTGTTAGTCTAAGAATAATTTCAGGTTGTCTTGTGCACTCTCTTATTATTATTTTTGATTTGCACAATAGAATTTTCGTACGGGCCTTCCCATAGGGCGCTAACTTATTTTTTCGGTGGTTTTGAATTAAAACTTTATAACTTATTACAAATGTTGTTTGTTTTGTTGTCTTGTCATAAGAAGACTTGGAATTTTCTTTATTTTTAACAAGTTTTTCCCTGGCAATTTTATGGAAATATCCGAGTCGATCTTTTAATTCATTTACGTAATTATCATAGTTGTATGTGACTTCGGAGTGCTTTGGTATAGAAGAAGGAATTTCTACATGAAATCCGAATACAAGTTCATGAGGCGTATAGCCAGTGCTCGAGTGAGTCGAATTATTATAAGTGAACATGGCATAGGGGATCCAGATGTCCCATGTTAGAGGATCGTTTGACACGTAGTGCCGAAGATATTCGACTAGAGTACGATGGCTTCTCACTAATACTCCATTTGTTTGCGGATGGTAAGGTGTAGTCTGTAACTTGTGAATCTTTAACAATTTACAAGTTTCTGTGAACACTGAGCTAAAAAAATTGGAACCCTGGTCGGTTAGAATAGCTTCCTGGAAGGTAAGCAAATACTTATTGTTTAGGTAACTAGATGGTAAGGGACCAACTATGTCCAAGAAATTTTTTCAAAAGGTTTACTGCTAGTTGTAGTAATTTTCATTGGAACTCTTTTGTTATGTCTTAACTTGTTCACTTGATACGATGAACATATCTTTCTATGGGAATGTGTTCTTTAAATTTTCTGAAAATGTTTCTAACTTGATCCCTATCGGTTTCGGTCCTAATGGGAATAGGTACATGTCCGATTATAAGCGAATTTTTCTTAGTTTTATGTTCAATTATTTCTCCGACTGTTATTATTAGATCGTTAGGCAGATAGGTTTTTAACAAATTTTCTTGAGTACTGTTAATTATTTGTGGAATGAAATATTTATTTTTTATGCATCTAGTCTGTAGTAAGTTGTAAGGGGTTTCCTCTATAATAATAGACTCTTTACTGATTGGATTGGGTTTTTTGTTGACTTCTTATTTTAGCTTGCTAGTGCATCGGCATTTAAATTTATTTTGTCCGGTTTGTATATGATCTGATAATCGTATTCTTCTAATTTGATTCTCCACCTCATCAATCAGAAGTGGGCTCTTTTAGATTCATGAGCCACGTGAGGGGCTTATGGTCGCAGAATATAGTAAACTTGCGACCATTAAATAAGGATGGAATTGCTCGCAAATATTATTGCGAGTAACTTTTTCTCAATTGTCGAGTACCGAGTTTCAGCAGGGTTTAAAGTCCTACTAGCGGAACAGATCGATTTGTCTGTACCAATTTTTCCTTGAGATAATTTAGACGAAAGTATCAAAGAACCAGGCATCCTGAACACTATAAGAGCTTTTCGTTTTTGCGCGACAATCTGAAACGTAAAATAAAAAGTCCCATAAATTATATGTATTAAAAACTGAGAATAGTGTCAGATCAAACCGAAAAACATTCTGGTCTTTCACTAAATATTTAAAGATGTCTAATACATTTCCTAAAGAAGTTTATTACGATGGTTGTACAGTTAACTCCTCTGTAGAGATATGCAGTACGTTCGCAGTTTATTTCAGCTCAGTTTACAGTCATGACTCATACATTTCGAATAGTATACCAGGTAGTGGTTTGGATTCAATATACATATCTCCCCTCATTTGAGATCGAAGATATCAAAGTCGTGATAAATTTGTTGGGCATCAGTAAAAACGCAGGTCCAGAGACGGTATTCCTAACAATTTTTTCAAGAAATGTGCTGACCCTCTTTCAGCTCCCATTTGTGAACTAAAACCGTTCAATATCTGAAGGCTTTTATCCAGATCTTTAAAAAAAAATCGTTTCCTATATTTAATTATCGTCCGATAACAATATCCAATAGTCTTGCTTTAATATTTGAGCGTCTCATTTAAACACCGCCTTCTCTCGCAAATTCAGTCATAATTGACATTCATCATCACGGCTTTTCTCCTGGTCATTCCACTGTCACCAACTTAGCTATATTTACCGATCAAATTGCAACGGCTCTTGACAGTAGTAAGCAAGTGGATGTATTTTATGCTGATATCTCCAAAGCTTTTGATTCCATTAATCATAAACTGACCCTTGACAAGATGAAAAATATAGGATTTAGTGCCTTAACCTTGAAGTGGTTTGAATCGTATTTATCTGATCGTCAGACGGTGGTTGCGGTGGATGGCTATAAATCTCTATCATTTACACAAACCTCGTACCTCAAGGGACAAAACTAGGCCCTCTTATATTTATAATGTATATAAATGACTTACCAACTTTTATTGATTCCTCTTGCCTAATATATGTCGATGACACTAAGATATACAGAGTTATTGATATACTAGCTGATAACTGCAATAATCTGCAAGCTCATATTTTAAATTTTTAGACTGATGTGACAAAAACTATCTATCCGTGAACATAAACAAATTTGATTCTTATGTTAATTATATAACCTATAAAGCCTTTAAGATGCTTGGATTTATCATTAGATGTACTAAATCATTCAAAAATGTATTCACATTTAAAACATTATTGTTTTTGTATAGCGATAAATTATTTTATTTAGAGCTTGATTCTCACCTAGGTCCAATACCTATGCAAGTGTACTTGAATGTTGTTGCCTAGGTGCAATACCTACACAATTTATCGCTGATTATCTGTTGCCTAAGTGCAATACCTATGCAACAGTGTATTTTGGGAAATTGCCTAGATGCAAAAACTATGCAATCGAATAAACGCAACGAAATAAAAACCTCGGTTGAATGATCGTAACTAACTGATTTATTTTTCAACAATTTGTATTTTATAGATTCAAAATGATTAGTCAACAGAAATAAATAATTTTCTAAACTGAGAAAAATAATAATTCTCACGACATTTTTCACACTTTTAATTTTATTTTCGCGGGCGTCTAGTTTCATTAGCAGACGTAATGTGATATGATACGATTTAAACGGAATGCAACTTTTGCTTGTGCATATACTTTTCTGTGAGAAAATTTACGAAAATGAATTTATAACAAAATAAATTGAAATTTAGATAAAGAATTGAATTTATAACAAAATAAATTGAAATTTAGATAAAGAATTTTAAGGAAACTAAATATAATTATAGTAATTGATGTCTCGGATTCAACATCCTCCCCCGCGTTGAACGTATAGTTCAACTATATCTCCAGATCAGCGCTTATGCAGAACTCTGATGTTGATCTTCTTGGGGCAGGCACTGGGACATGCAACGTCTTCGACTTTCGTTTTTCATAAAAAACTCTCCAAAGCAGGTACAATAGGACACAGATCGCAATAACCAAGCTGATGTATCCTATGCTGAACTGGTGAATTTCCTGATCATAAGTCTTGGCGGGCATAACTTCCGCGTCTTGTAGCTGTTTTATTCCTATCTTCAACTTCAAGATGTCCTCTGTGATGTTTTTATGTGAGATTGGTTGATACACTAGATCGGTAACTTCTGCTGGTGACAACAGATCGGTAAGGTTCGCTGTTGGCAGTAAAGACGTCCTGAGTGAGCTAGGATACAGATCGTGAGCGTGAATAGTGGTTGACGCATCCTTTATGGTGCAGCCGCTGGTGATGTTGATTATTCCAGACACTATAAGCGTTCTTTGAGAGACTGAACTACCGCATATAATGTAAATTGTAGTTTCTTCCTTCATTACATAGATCCAGTGGTTCATATTGAAGAGTTGTATCCATCGAGATATGTCATTAGTTCTCGAAATTCTACAAGAGGATGGCGAGGGTGTCTGAGCTAAGAAGCTTAGCTCACAGAAACTGACGTTAGACCCCTTTCGGTAGAGGGGGTGACGTTGCTTGCACATGTGGATTGAATGTCCAATTGTAGAACACATTGCCATATCTTGATCCGAGATTGGGTAATATTAGTCCTTGTGGAGATTCATGATGATGACTTTGATGATGGTTGAACTACCAGGAATGTATCATTTACTGGAACTGGAACCGGTATGACTCGCAGCATTTCGAACGAGTCATAAGAAAACAAGGGCATCTTTAGGCGAACGATAATTTGTGCTTCTCCTACTCGACCCTCAATCGTCATGAGGTTGTAGAGTTCTAGCAAGTTGTTTTTATCTGCTGGTAATCGTAAGGTTGGTCCTAAGTTTTCTTTAATGAGAATGAGCTGGGCCTTAAGCTGCTTCGGTGTCAACAATAGTGGGTTGACCTTACCGTGGTGAGTATCGATAATTACATCTAGTAGCATTGCTTGCGTCTTCTGATAGGTTGTGATTGCCAAAATTAGACGTATTGCTAAAAAATTGAACATTTCCGCTGCCCTTTGGTCCTGTAGTTATTGAGCTACACCATTGACCTTCATCATGGATTGGTTGATATATTTCTCGAATTCTTCTAATTGTCCATTTACAGCCTCACTGGATTTTTCCATGATGTTTGTAGTTGAATCGATGAGGGATGTTTGGTTTTTAAGTAGTGCCAATAGATGGTGCTCGTTACCTTCTAAACTGTTTATAACCTTTGACATTTTTCGGCGTAATTAGAATCCAATACTCCGAACAATGAGTTGGCTACATTCCCAATTATATCAAGGGGGGCTCTTCTAGATCGAGATGTAGTGTGATCTGACAGCAACTCATTGTTGTTTCTAATTTCTTCGATTATGGCGAGGAACTGTGAGACAGTTTGCATGCATAGATGTTGTTCTTGCTGCCTGTCCTTCCGAGTGTTGCATACTTTAGTTAGACTGTCTATTCCAGCTCGTATGTTCTCGAATTCCTTCCAATAAGGCTTCATGTCATAATATATGACTAAACTCCATTCGGTTGAAACTAGATGGGTAGCACCCATTCCTTCGAAGTAAATTCCGGGTTGAGTTTTGAATGGCATAATATCTATTTGGTTATTACCCAGTATCGGCAGCACCAAACAAGTCAACAAGAAAAGACTGACGGCTGAATTTGTGCAACGCCGCTTTTTGTATTTAAAGGGCCCTGATTATGGTCAACGTTTCCGCTTTCTTCGTCGTTCTTGGTTATTGGGCAGCTGGTAGCAGAGGCCTTCCTTGTATTCGGCTTATATTGCTGATCAGTGATCGATTTGGTGGAGTTTGGTGATTCTTCCCTGATCTGTTCTATTGGTAAAGGTGCAAGTTTGTGGATTGGCCTTCTTAAAGCACCAGCAGTTGTCTTTACATCAGCGACTCTTACTAACCCATCATCACCTTTTATGGTTCGGATAATCCTTCCTTATTGCCATTTCATCACAGGAAGATTACCGTCTTTTATTACCACCATTGTTCCGGGTTGAACATTGTTGCATTGCTGTTTCCATTTATAGCGATGTTGAAGTTCGCTTAGATATTCCTTGGTCCAACGATACCCAAATTCATCCACTTTAAGTGAGCCACCAGTTTCCAACGTTGTACTAAACTGGCCTTGGAGGGTTGTGTATGAGGATCGACAATACTCGTGAGTGGTTCACAAATTAAAAGATGACCTGGTGTAAGCGCGACAAGATCGTTGGGATCCGATGAGCAGGGTGTTAGTGGCCGTGAGTTCAGAATTGCTTCGATCTCCGTCATCACGGTCCCTAGTTCCTCGTAGGTGAGCGAAGCAGCAGACACGCTTCGTTGAAATAAATGTTTGGCGGATTTCACCGCTGCTTCCCATAGACCCCCAAAATGCGGTGCTCAAGGAGGTATGAACTGAAAGTCGATGCCTTTAGTAGTGCAGAATTTAGCAATTGTCTGCTCTGAATCCTTAGTGTAGATTGCTTGTTGGAGCTCTTGCAATTGATTGTTTGCTCCTACGAAATTCGTTGCATTGTCGCAATATAATCGGCGGCAATTACCTCTTCTGCTAACAAAGCGTTTTAATGCTCCGATAAAGGCATTGGTGGTCAAATCACTCACTACTTCAATGTGCACTGCCTTGGTGGCGAAACAGCAAAATATGGCAACATAAGATTTCTGAGGCTTTTTCCCTCTAATTTTAAAATGTGTCCAGAATGGTCCACAGAAATCAACTCCTGCATTAATGAAGGGCCTTGCTGGTTGCACCCTGTCTGCCGGTAGATTTCCCATGAATTGACCCATGAGTCTTGGCTTCGCCTTTGAACAACGGACACAATTTTGCACAATTGATCGTGCAATGGTTTTCCTCTTTATAGGCCAAAATCTTTGGCGTGCAGTGGACAACAGTACCTGCGCTCCTACATGAGAACTGGTGTTGTGAAGGTGAGTCATCAATAGTCGAGTAATCTTCGCTGAATTCTTGTGCTTGTGCTTCTTTGACAATAACTACCAATGCTTCCTCTAGTTCCGCTACTGTTAACTGTGAAGTCTGCTTTGGGTGATTATCATGCTGGCGGCAATTGCTAACGAATCTCTTAACATAGACTAAAATATGTTGTAAATGCATGAAGGAGTTCCGATGGTCGACGGATTCTATAACCTTGGTTGGCCTGCTAATGGCGGTCAACACGACATTTGCTCGTTTCTCTAGCTCCGTTTCTAATTTGGTTTGTCTGCAGGGTCATGCCGCTTGTGCTCCATGCAGAAATAGGGGTCCGTAGAACCAGAAACTGCAATTTTTCAACTTCTCTGGTGGCATTCCTCTGGAGACTAAGTCTGCTGGGTTGTCCCTTGAAGGTACATGGCGCCATTGGTTGGCGGAAGATACTTCTTGAATTGCGGCCACACGATTCGCCACAAAGGTATGAAATGATGCGGATGCTGAATTTAGCCATGCCAGGACAATTTCTACGTCGGTCCAGTAATAACATGGTTGGTCCCATTTTAAGTCTTCTTTCACTCTATGCATCAACTGGGCACAGAGCTTCGCAGCGCATAGTTCTAGTCGAGGTAGAGTGGTGGTTTTTGTAGGTACCACCCTGGATTTAGCACAGAGTAGTCTTACGATTATTGTTTCATCTTGTAGTATAGATCGCACATAGATTGCAGCACCATAAGCCTTTTCTGATGCATCGGAAAATGCGTGTAATTGCATTTTTCGAGGTAGTTTTCCGGAATAAACATTTCTTGGTATCTTAATGTCATTAAGAATCTTGAGAGCTTCACGAAACTTATTCCAGCTGGTGTGTAGTTCAATTGGTACAGCGGCGTCCCAATCCAGTTTTAATGTCCATAATTTTTGCGCTTACCACAACCGGACTCATGATGCCAAGTGGGTCAAATAGATGAGAAATATCTGATAATACGCTTCTCTTGGTCACCTTCCCTTCGTCGTTCCACTGAGTCTTGATGCAGAATTCATCTGTCCTGAGTAACCATGTTAATCCTAGTGTTTTAACATGACAGTCATTATTGTCAGAGAGCTCCAGTTGGGGGGCTCTGTCTTCAGTAGGAATGCCTTGTACTAGTGCAGGGTGATTGGCACACCATTTTCGTAGCTTGAATCCAGCGGTCTGTAGCATTTTGTTCAACTGGTCTTGAAGTTCCAGAGTCTCTCTTAGACTGTTTGCTCCAGTCATTACATCGTCCACATAGAAGTCCCTTTTGAGCGAGGTGGAACCAAGAGGGAATTGCATGCTTGCTTGCGATGCCAAGCGTTGAAGACACCTTATAGCCAAGTACGGGGCAGTGGTTACTCCATACGTGACAGTACACAACTGATAATATTTTATAGGTTTACATGGATCATCTCTCCACAAGATCATCTGGTATTTCCTATCATCTTTGCTCAGTAATACCTGACGATACATTTTCTCTATGTCCGCCGTGAAGACGAACCGTGGCAATCGGAAACGTAGCAGAATTGAAAAGAGCTCATCTTGAAGTGTTGGTCCCGTATGTAGTAATTCATTCAATGAAACGTTTGTTGACGTTCTCGTTGAAGCATCAAACACCACTCGGAGTTTTGTTGAGGTACTTTCGGGTTTCATTACGCAATGGTGCGGCAGAAAGTAATGTGGTTTTGAGACATCCTTCAAGCTTACTTCTTCCATGTGTCCCAAATCGATGTATTCATTTATGAACTCTATGTACTGCTTCCTTGTATCTGGATTTTTACTTAATTTTCGTTCTAAGGAGTAGAATCGGCTCAATGCAATATCCTTGGATTCTCCTAGATTGTTCGGGTCTTGTGCAAATGGAAATTTTACAATGAATCTTCCTTGCTCATTTCTCTGTACTGTTTGGTTAAAATGTGTTTCGCACTTAAGCTCTGAAGCCGTCAGCCTTGGATTCAGCTTCTTCCAGTTTCCAGAATTTTTCCACTTGCTGATTAAGCTTGATATCTTCTTCAGTACAGATTCCGCAAATAGCTTCAGATGGCATTGAGTTTTCAATCCTTCCCGCAAGTACCCAGCCAAGTACAGTGTTTTGCAAGGTGGGTAGGTTATCTCCTAACTTAATCTGCCCGATTGAAAGTAGCTGGAAGTAATTTTCGGCTCCAATGAGCAGATCTATCTGGCTTGGAATATGGAATTCCGGATCGGCTAATTCAATATTTTTTGGTATATGCCAAGTGGTAGTGTCTAAGAAGTTGAGTCGTTATTCTCGGCAATATGAATGCTTCGATTCTTGTGGCGAATCCAGTTGTCTTAGATTGTAAGGTCATGTTGACTCTATGTTGTGTACATTGCACATTCTGGCCGATACCTTGGATGCTTAATGGGTCTGTAATTTCTTTCAATCTCAATTTTTGGGCCAACCGGCTGGTTATAAAGTTCAATTGCGAACCAGAGTCAAGAATGGCCCTGCATGCTACCTCTTTGCCCTCATTATTTTTCAACTGGACAATGACGGTGCTTAAAACTACGTACCCTCTTGGAGAGCTTGTAGCTTGTGCTGCTAATGCAGTTGTATTATTGCCTGTATATTGATCACTTGAAGAAGCTTCTTGATTATGAACTGTCATCGGCTGACGTACATGAGCTGCTGAAACTTTCAGTGATAAATTTTCTCGTGGAGGTTGAGTTTCCCCTGATTGGGGCTTCATCTCTTCAAGATGCACCAACGTGTTATGTTTTTTGGAACACTTTGTGCATCCTCGCATCATGCATTTGGCTGCAGTATGTCCTTGTCGCATACAATTCATACATAGATTGTTTTTCCTTAGTAACTGGTATCGTTTAAATGGGTTTGCGACAGGAAGATTTTGCATGAGTAAAGGAGATGGTTTTGTTTGCATGCAATACAATGACTTCCATTAGTTGTTGCCACAAATGAGGACACTCTTGCGTGGCGATCGTTTCCCTGGGGCTGTTTTTCTTGTTGTGGGCATACTGTCCTTCCTCCAAGAGCCTCTAAAGCGTGGAACCGTGTCTCGAGAAACTCTAGGACCTTCTTAATGGAGTTTAATTCTCGTGGAGCTGCCAGAGATTGCTCGTAGAGAGAGTGCGTAGTCTTATCGAATTTTTTGATAATGATGTGAAGGAGCAATGGATCCCAGGACTCGACGGCTATTCCCAAATTCTTTAATCCTAAGAGACATTCCCTTGTAGTATCGTGGAGTGCCTTAATGGTGGCAGCCGACCCAACCTGACTTGATGGTTGTGATAACAATTTATTCAGCAGCGCCGTCACCAACAAGCGTTTATTGCTGTATCTGTTGTTGAGTACACCCCATGCATCCTCATAATTCTCTTCGGATACGGGCAAATGTTTTATTAGCGTTCGTGCTTCGCCTGTCAGATTGCTAAGCAAGTAGAACATCTTCTGAGAGTTGCTGATGGGCTGATAATGGATCATCTGGACATACAGGTCGTGAAACTGAGTCCACTTTAAGTAATCTCCAGCAAAACTCTGTAATTCGATCTTGGGCAATTTTATTTGGTTGATGGATGTTTGTATACTTGCGCTATTGCGACTTTCGTCTAAACTTGGCAGTGGCTGCTGTAGCATGACAATGGTGTCTTGTACCCAACTAATTAGTTCTTGGTATAGACCAGCCTCATATCCATAGGGATTTTCCTCGGTGGAGAATTCCCAGATGAGCTGATCATTCTGGGCCAATTCATCCTCATATTTCTGTAATGCATTGATCTTCAATACGTAATACGGTTTTGCATGCTCTGTATTGGCCTTAGATTCGATATCCTGGATGAAAAAAGTCACCTTCTTCATAGATGCTCTTTGCTTGCGAACCATTCTTTCTACTTCATCGGTTGGTGCTTGATTACACTCTTGCTCATAAGTCAGTTTGAAGTCATTTGGCATTTTGATCTCCTTGAGCCGTTGTGTATCTGGATTAATGCCTGATGTGGTAGGTGCAGGAGTAGTAGTTGATGTAGTTGTGGTTGTGGTCTGACGTGGACAATCGGCCTTGGCATCAACCTTTTCGTAATACTGATTCTCGAAGTAGAGATGTTCCTGGTTCATCTCTTGGAGCGGAATCAGCCTTTCATGACCTTTCTTGAAGTCTGACCAATACGATTCCACTAGAGCTAATCTTTTGTCGAGGTATTCCTCTGTTTTTCGTGTATCGGAATCCTTCTTGAAATTCCTCAGCACTATTTCTAGCTTGGATCCGATGTCTGATTGACTTCCGGTGAGCTCCTCAAAATCCACCTCTGTGTTCGTCATGATGAACTGGTCTTCTATACTCTATGGTAACTATCCAATGATCGAGGATTCGTCTTAGTGAATATTGTTCAATCCAGCACCTGTTGCTTCGAATAGATTTTCTCCGCAGCTTAATCACGTCGGGGTCACCAATGTTTTTTTGTATAGCGATAAATTATTTTATTTACCGCTTGATTCTTACCTAGGTCCAATACCTATGCAAGTGTACTTGAATGTTGTTGCCTAGGTGCAATACCTACACAATTTATCGCTGATTATCTGTTGCCTAAGTGCAATACCTATGCAACAGTGTATTTTGGGAAATTGCCTAGATGCAAAACCTATGCAATCGAATAAACGCAACGAAATAAAAACCTCGATTGAATGATCGTAACTAACTGATTTATTTTTCAACAATTTGTATTTTATAGATTCAAAATGATTAGTCAACAGAAATAAATAATTTTTAAAACTGAGAAAAATAATAATTCTCACGACATTTCTCACACATTTAATTTTATACTTTTCTGTGAGAAAATTTACGAAAATGAATTTATAACAAAATAAATTGAAATTTAGATAAAGAATTTCAAGGAAACTAAATATAATTATAGTCATTGATGTCTCGAATTCAACAGTTATATTATTCGTTAATAAGAAGTCTACTTGAGTACGCCTCAGTCATTTCGAACCCTTTGTACTCAGTATACATTGATAAAATTGAATGAATTCAGTGGCGATTTATACGTTTTCTACTTTTCAAAACGGATGGAGTTAAAGAAGTATAAATTAAACCTGCCTAGGCAGACGGCCAAATAAGATTTTGTGAATTGAAACGAAAGTCCTGTCAATTTTTATGTATTGACAGCACATTGTTAATAATTAAAATTCAAATGTAAAGCGATTGTTGACAAATTCAATTACAAACGAATGATCATTGATTTTTCCCGTCTGCCTAGGGTATAACTCTGACAATCTTGGCATCATTTTATTCTTTTTCCATAAATTTAATTATAGTATCCTTCACCTTTTAGTTAGTATTTTTCATTTCCTTTATAATTTTTAAGTTTATTTTTATACCCTAGATGAAATCTAAAGGGGTATACTAAGTTTGTCATTCCGTTTGTAACACCTCGAAATAATGATGGTAGAGCAAAATGGATTGGACACCCACGCATAATATTAAAAGTTATTTTGATTTTTGCATGTCCGTCCGTCCGGCCGTCCGTGCGCACGATAACTCGATAACGCGTACACTTAGAGAGCTGAAATTTTGTACACGGACTTTAAAAAAAAAAAGTAAAATTAATTTCGAAAATGAGACAAATCGGGCAACTAGTTCGTGGGGTTGCCATACAAAAATTTCGTTTTCCGTTATATATTTGAACACTGCCTGAGAACGAGTCGCCCTAGAGAGCTGAAATTTGGTACGTGGTATTTTCATTGTACTAGCAAACAAAATTTCAAAAATGGACTAAATCGGGCAACCCATTCTTGGTGTTGCCATATGAAAAAATAGGTTTTTTATGTATACTGTGAAAACGATCAGTCCAAGACATTTTTATTGTACTAAAAACTTCTTCAGAATATGAAATCCTATAAAATTGGTTATAATTATTTTTTCTGTCCGACGAACCGTTCTAGAAATATATGCGAAAAACCACTGCAAAAATCAAAATTGCTCAAATGGGTACCCATACGAAATTTCATACGGACATTCATCTAGGGTATCATAAGAATTGGTCTTAGACCAATTCTAGCTTTTTAACTTGTTATTTTTTATTTGTATGCTTCTAATATGTATGATTAGTAGTTAGTAGTTTGCTTAGTTTAGTTTAGATAAGTAGTTAGTTTTGCATCATTGTGTAAATTACTCATATAATAGCTATTTCACACTCAAAGTATGGATTTAATTTTTTTCTTATATCGATTTTGTAATACATAATTACTTCTTCTTAAAATTTTGAATTTAAACGTTTTTGTTTTCAAACATGTTAACCGGTAGTAAATAAGTGGAATTTTCTGTTTGCTATCGCATGAATGAATTTCTTTAATAAATAAAATAATACAGCCCCTATTGCAAATTTTACATCCTTTTCTTTTCGAGGTACTGGATAATGGTCAACTGCTTCGAGCTTAGAGGGATCTGGCAAAACTCCGTTTTCAGTAACTAAATGGCCAAGGCAAGCTATCTGTCTGCTGAGAGAATGCATTTTCTCAGGCTGCAGCTTCATATTATGTTCTCTGAGCCGCTCAAAAACGTGATCGAGTATTATGTTCTGTTAAATTATATCCGATGCCTTATAATCCTACCAATACATTATTCATCAGCCGCTAAAAAGTGGATGGAGCTCATTTTAGACCAAAGGACATCCGATTATAATGATAATGCCCATGTACTTAATGCAGTCTTTTCCTTATCGATTCCGCTCATGGCAATCTGATGGAAACCATTAGCTGGCTCTAAAGTACTGAAGTACTTGGCTTTTCCTAATTGATCCAAAATGTCAGTTATGTTGTAGAGGGGGAATGCGTCTCATAAGGTAATATCGTTGAGACGCCTAAAATCGATCACTACTCTCCATTTTATATTACCAGCTGCATCTGGTTTTTAGGGAACTAACAACAATGGTTCCATGGGCTAGAGCTAGGGCTTATTATTTTATCTTATAATGTTTTATTTATTTGTCTTTTAATCTCGTTACGTTGAGCTTCTGGCAACCTATATGGTCAGCCGTTAACAACGAGTTTTCCTAGTAGCAAAGGAATTTCGTGCTTAACAGCACTTGTACATGTTAGAAAATCTCCTTCCAAATAAAATATGTCGTTATACCTACAGCAAATATTTAGAATGGATTGACTTTCTTCAGCGTGACAATGTGAGAGATCTAACTCTGACGCGAGTTTGGAGAGTCTCCTTTATATGATTCTTTTGTGAGTTTAATTTGATAATTTCATAATTTTTTAACTAATGCAAATGGGGTCGTATATCAGCTTCACTAATTGTAACATCTTGCTAATTGGAGTTGAGTAGGACGATTTTCACGTGAACTGTTTGGTAAGGTTCTATGAAAGTACTTCTAAGTAACAATTCTGGCTTCAACTCCTGATGTTCACAAAGAAAACTACCTCATTGTGGTTTTTTTATTTTGGCTACCATTTTTGTGCGAGCTGGTTTTTTAATACTGCTTACTTTGCATCTGTTTATAGTTGATAACACAATAAAATTTTTCAAAAAAATCCTGCCCTAATATACCATCGTATTTTAATTTGAAATTGCCCTCTACCATGTGAATGCGGTGCGTGAAGACATCACCATTTATTTTAAAATTACATTCAGCTGTTCCTAGCGTGGACAGAGGCTTACCTGCTAGTGAGGAGACAGTGATGCTTTCGTTTTTATTTACTAGAATTTGCGATCGTCACTGCTACCAAATGGTGATCGCTTATTAATGGGAGATTTAATTCTGTTCTAGATTTATTGATTGAGAATGAATATCTGCTGAGTTAGTAATTTGATTTAGGCGAGACTGAGACTCCGTCAACCCGTTTCGTCGAAGACCGTTTTCCGTTTTCTCTATACTGGTCTTCGGTCTTTGCAATTTTTGAAATTACTCGCGGGATTAATATTATGATATCTATTAGGATTGATCGCATTGGGGGGTATATGTGAAGATTGTTGTGGAGGCCTATTGTTCTATGGATTTATTGGAGATTGACGCGGAGAAGATCCAGTCGGTTGCGGATATTAGAAGGACTTAATTCTTCTGTGGATATTGTTGCGATCTGGGCGCAAAATTGTTTACAAGTTGCCTGTATTGTTGTTGCTGAAATAGACGCTTTCTACATTCGAGAACATGATGGTTAGGAGTTTTGCAATATGAGCAAACGAGTCTGGGGCTTTCTGTTCTTACTTTTGAAGAAAAGCAAGTTTCGGCCGTGTGCCCTTTTTTGTGACATTTTGAGCAGCTATTGAGGCGCTCACTGAAAGTATTGCTTCTTTCAGCTTGCTCTATAGCGAACTTCATCGTATTTTAGCTCTGTATGGCTTTTGTGAGGAGACGAATGTAATCGTCTTTTAGACCGTCTTCAAATGCTCTGACTACCATTTTCTTGTTCTCTTCTAATAAGAGATTCTTTAATGTTTGCTCATTAGTGAGGCTAGGAGTAGCGTCTTTATAAAGAGCCAATAGTTTTTGTACTCTAAAACCATATTCCTTAAAATTTCGTTCTATATGGAGATGCGAGAATTTGATTCTTTTTGAAGATCTTTCCAATTATTAATATCGGCATATTTCACAACGTCGTATGCCCTTCCGACTAGTTTAGCGTTTATTACTTGTAAGTAAAGAGCGTTTGAGACTTCTGCTAAGTTCTCTCTTTGGAACATTTCGCATAGGCTCAAAAATCTATGTAAATTTTCTGAACTCTGAATTCCAGTCGAATTCAGGTATTAATGACTTAGCCTCATTAATAGTATGTGTCTCAGTATCCACCATTCCTTTTCTGGCTGGATATTTTCGTGATGTGTTCCGAGTGGGTTTTCTTCTATGTGAAGTTAATCCTCTTAGGAGTGTGTTTTGAACGCTCCTTTACGACTTAGTAACTTTATTTTGATTTTCTTTGTTATTTTACTTGATTCTTTGTAAAGAAAGTTCACTAGGATAGGAATTTGCCTAATTCCGTTTTAATTAAAAATTTATTTGAATTTGTCGATATTAAGGCTTTCCTTAATACCGGAGAGAGTACTTTTTTGAGTGGTTTATAAATAAAATTTGAGAACAAGGAGAAAAAAATAATTTGAGTGTTGAGTCTTCTTCGTAGCTGGAATTTTCTTCGTGGTCTCGGTTGTCATCTGAATAGTATGTAAAGTGATCCAGTAAATTGTCAATAAAGATGAGCTCCGGCTCCTTTATTCTTAGGCGCGATTCTGTTTTAGGCCAGCACATCCGTGGATTTTTGATGCTTCCTCTGTTGTAGTGGTTTTCGGCTTTTACAAGTCCTATAAACCTTTGCAAAACGTGTGATTGTGATATTCGCATTTCCAGGAGTAACGAGATATAACAAAATAAAAAGACCATTTTCAGTAAGATCAAAAGTTAGCCTTTATTTAATTTTCCAAATTTTCTTTTCTTTTGTCACTTCTTGGAAACCATTTTTATAAATTTTCACTGGACTTACGACTTCGTTTTACAATAATAGGTCTGTCGGTTAACTTTTGAGTAAAAATCTGAGTAAAAATCAAGTAAAAACTTTTATGAGGAAGAGGGGATAACTCAAGAAAAGTTATCAGACACTTCTCGAGTAAATTTTGTTAAGCTTGCCATGTGTCAAAAATTTGGCTGCTACGTTTTCTGTCTGTAACAGAAAACAATTAATTAATTTGAAATGCGTTTTAAAAAAAACTCACCCTCTTTAATATGTTTTTTTTTAAATCTCAACTCTTTAAATTATAATTTTTGCATTCATTCGATAGCACAGCAAGCGGCTTAACCTCAAATTGAATACTTTTGACAATCAGCTGATTGCATATCGAAGTTACACATCCTCTTGATCATGAGTAAAAATTTGCGACTCGATTTTTACGAGCCCAAAAGTTAACAGACGGTTTGTGAGTAAAAATCCGTAAAAGTTTTTACACCGAGTAAAAACTTTCGAGTAAACAGATTTGAGGTCTTTCACAATAATTTTTAACACCCTTTTGTCTTATTGCTTTACTTGCTTTACACTATTTTCACATAGCAGGCCTTAACTTTGGTAGGGGAATCTCCTAGTTGAAATAAAGAATACTCTAGGATTCCCTAGTCCAACCATCATCGTATTTATGTACATATACCTATAATTGATTTACACGAGGATGATATTCCCCTCCAGAAACTTCTTAATATTCAACAGTTTTCTGAAGGAAAATTCTCTGCTTTGTGTTTTGAATAACAAAATCAGGAAATTTGAGCGGAAATAATAAAATGCCAAAAATCAAACGGAAATAATAAGTTCGGTGATCGATTCCATGAATAACAATTTTTCAGGGTCATCGTGAATTCAAGAATTTTCATGTCACCTGTCAGTGAAACGAAGTGCAACCATACGACGGAAGACTTTTTGGGTAAATTTGCCGGTTTCAGATCGGTCGGTGAAGTGGTCATGTACATATTTGGACTTAATTGACTGTGACGATTTTCTTCATTCGCTCTCATGAATGAATCATTTCTACTACACTGGATAGCGAATGCTGGTGCCGGATCATATTGCATTTGTTTGTGCATTTTTAGGCACGCGCCACATGGGTTAGGATTTCTGACATCTGATTGTTGTTAGTTATGGTATGTGGAAGTGTAGCAGAAAATTGCTGGTACTTTTGCTCTAGCATTGCATTCATGTTAAGAATTCGTAATTTGAATATGTGAAATGCATTTTAGGATAATAAATGCTGATAATGTAACGATGAATTTGGCATGATGAATCCAGAATTAGATATATTTTGTTGGGCTCATGCAATGCATTTGTAATTTAGAGGTGGCGTTTGTTATGAATCCGTGATTAGGGATTAGTGGATTGATAACAGATATTTTGTTGTACCATTGCTACATTTATATACTTATCATTCATTCAAAGTATAAAAGTTGTATCGTGATTAATGTATGTAAACTCCGCGGATTCTGAAAAAAGCAAAAGAAGAAAAAGTGTTCACTCCGATCTGGGGGCCTATTCTTGAATAACGTAGGCACATTCCGTATTCGTTATACTGTCAAAACCATTCGGAATCGACACCAGTTGTATTCCTGAAATCCGCATTCGTTATATACCGAACGCAAACCCTTCGTTATTTAACGAGTGGGTTCAACCATTCGTTATGCCAAACGAACAGTGAGTCAGCTGCTACATTACGGATGATAATGGGAGATAAAAATCTAAACTAATTGAGTTTTTAGAGGAAAACCCGAAACTGAAATTTCTCTTTCAGTTCAAAAGATGCCACGGAATTGTGGCAAAATAAAATCAGTATTAAATTCCATACCCGGAGCGCAAAAGAACTAGAAAAGTTTTTTTATGATATTATATTCAAAACAAAGCTAATAGAAAATTTCCAGAGTTGGCAGGATTTAAAATGTGTGGTGTAAGGAAAATCTGCGGCGGCAAAAAAACATTTGCATGGCACAGGTGCAGGTCCTCCTGCAACATGTTTTCTATCTAGCGTTGAATTAAACAATCGACGTAATTGATAGTCCATAGATTCTTTAACGATTTCAGACGCAAACAATAATGACAATTCACTGAAGCTATCCAGTTTTTACAAATTATATTTTAAAACATGAAACAGCTGACAATATTCAATTTGTAAATTGACAGATTTAATCTTACCACACTCGTTTTCACCACTTCGACTTTATAACGATGAGGTTCAAGAATACGAACGGGGTATTCGATTCGTTATCAACCATTCGTTATATAAATATAACTATATAATATAATATAATATAAGAGTAAATTTACATGAAGTCAAGTAGCTTCATTTTGAGTATTCGCGTCGATATACCAAATTGAACTCACTCGTGAGTTTGACTACAGACACAATTTTTAGGAAACAATGCAAAGATGAACGGTGTGTCTAACCCTGTTTATCTCGATGCAGCAAAAGTTATTTGTTACTTTTTTTTTGTTAATAGAATGCGTGCAGTAGTATTTGGTATAAATGTTTTATCTCTAAACATGACCGCGCGCCTCGTCCAGTAGACGAAAGGATGTAGAAGATTGATTAATCGCAGGACTGGATATGGAAATGACCGCCCGCCCTGAGGCAACCTACCGTGTGTTGTCATCTCGATTGTCTGAGATTGGAAGAAGACAAATATTAGTTAGTGGTCGTTGTAGAACTGAAACAACTCGCACTAATCCATCTGGTTCAGGATGGACTTTCACTATACGCCCAAGTGCCCAGAATGAAAGTCGAAGATGATCTTCTCGGAGAACGATGAGATGTCCTTGTTGAAGACCAGCGATTCCAAAAATGTTCGTACGTTTTCTGTACAACTTTCCATCTGGAAAGGCGATTTTGAGGCTCCGGAGTTGTTAGAAGACTGGATGCTACTAAAAAATGACCGGGAGTCAAAGGTTCCAAGTCATTTGGATTTGGGCTTAGGTGGTAGAGAGGCCAAGAGTTGACACATGCTTTTATCTGTGTCAGCAAGGTGTAAAGTTCATCAAACGTAAGGGTAGAGGTTCCAGTGCATCGCTTTAGATGATGCTTAACGCTTTTGACGCCTGCTTCCCAAAGTCCTCCAAAATGATGTGCATATGGTGGAATAAAATGCCACTCTGTGCCATGAAGAGATAACAGTGAAGTCAGTTCGGTTGGAAGTTCGCTGCGGAGTGCAGAGAGGAAGTTTCGTAGATTCTTTGCAGCACTGACGAAGGTAGTAGCGTTGTCACTGAAGATCTTGGCGCATAGTCCTCGTCCAGCAGTAAATCTTTTGTACGCTGCGATAAACGCTTCAATTGTCAGATCAGACACCAGCTCTAAATGTAGGGCTTTAGTCGTCATGCAGACAAAAACCGCTATGTACGCTTTATGAGCTGGTCTTCCTCGGCCAGGGCCATACCGTACTAGAATAGGACCTGCACAATCTAACCCTGAATGAGAAAATGGTCGACTTGGTTGAACTCGTTCTGATGGAGGAATGCCCATAAGCTTAGTCTTTGCAGTAGCTCGTTGTCTAAAACAGACTACACAGCGTCTGAGGAATTATCGAACAAGATCTCGCGATACTAGATTCCAATGCTGTTGTCGACAAAGCTAAGCATTAGCTGAACTCCACCATGTAGTGCGCGTATGAGCGTCTACGATAATAAGTTCGACCAAGGGACTAGTTTTCGCTACGAGAAATTGATGTTTCGAGTCATGTGCCAATTCTGAAATCAAAGAATGGAGTCAAGCTGAAAATTGAGCTGCGATTATAAATTTGTCGATGTGATGACAGGTGGCGATACTCTCAGGAAATAAGAGTTGTTGATCGTATTATATACAAAAATGCATAGATGGCTTCAATTCTAATGGCGATAAGTTTCCGGATGCTCTTCTGTCCTTAGCAGTTCTACAGTTTACTACGAAGCGATAACTGTTGAGTAAGCTATTTTAGAGGCGTCGGGGAATCCGTCTAGCTCATACGAGACTTGTTGGATGAAGTCCAATTCATCTTGGAATGGATATCTTACTCAAATTCGGTAGATCCTTGCAATATGATAGCCATATTTTAAGTAACCATAGTCATTGAAACATAATATTTCGCTAATAAAATTGTCAGCGATAGGAATCCTAATGGAAAGTTTTGCGACGTCTAAGAGCAAATTCCGTTTTCTGTTAACATCTGGGGGTTCATATAGCTTTATTTTAAATTCAAAGCAGTCCGTCGTGAGATTCCACCAGAGACCTAGCTGTTTCGTCAATGGATAATTTCAATAATGAAGGAGAAGGGATAGTGTCGATATTTTGGGGCACTCAATTGAGTTGGAAGCCCATTTATGCAATTGAAACCCTCCGGCGTTGAGAATCTGGATTAATTCACGCTGAGCATGAATGGCCATAAGCACGTTGTCAGCACCGAACAAAGCATCGTCGACATATAAATTTTGCTGAAGAATCTGTGAGCCCAGAGGATAGGTTACTTCCTCATTGATGGCCAATTGCTGTAGCGTCCGAATAGCTAAGTAGGACGCAGAGGTTAAGACATATGTTACGGTTAGCAAGCGAAAATCTTGGACTGGCTCTGAAGGATCTGTTCGCCAGACAATTCTTTGTAAATCACAGTTACGTCTAACTACTTGAATTTGTCGGTATATCATCCTAATGTCGGCTACTAGTACAATGGAGTGTCGTCTCCAACCTAAAACAATGGATGCGAGATCAGGTTGAAGTTTGGGTCCCACTGCCAGATAATCATTTAAGGAGTACCCAGTTTTAGATCTGCGTGACCCATTGAAGACAACTCTGAGTTTTTTGACAGTACTGTTTTCTTTGATAACTCCATGATGTGATAGATAAAACAACGATGATGATGATGTAGTAATAGCTTCGCTTGAGATGAGTTCCATGTGCTCAAGCTTTGAATATTCAGGCATGAAAGCTAGGTAGTTTTCTTTTAGCTGGGAGCTGGATTCAAAACGTCGTTCTAGAGATTGCAAACTTCTTTTAGCAGTTGTGCGAGAGTCCCCAAATGTTACAGAATTCTGATAACCTTTACGGATTGGTAATCTCACAATATATCGTCCACTAGAGCTACGACGTATATTCTGTTTGCAGTAAGTCTCGCAAGCTTGATCTTTATCAGACAGAATAAGTTTAGGTACTGCTATTTCCTCTATCTCCCAAAACGGAAGAAGAGTGTTTAGATGCTCAGAATTGAGGCCTCCATTTATGTGATAAGCATATTTTGTTACACCGTCAACTTCATCTGAATTAACTGGAGTAGCAGGTGCTGATAGTATCCTAAAGATGTTTTTTGTGCAGTGGGTATACTTTTTCCAAGTCCTTTTTGGATTATTGTGTGATATAAATCCGCTCCAATGATTAAGTGGATAGAATCATTAATTGCAAAAGAGGGATCAGCTAACTCAATATCATCAAGATGTGGTAGATCCGCGATTTGGATTTTTTGTATACAAGATACCTTGCTAATTTTGGTAAAACAAACACAAGCGCGTCGATGGTAATTTAGGATTTGTACGAGATTGAATGACGATGGCAGCTATTGATTTGACTACTCCACCATCAGTGGTACCTATGCCTTTTGCGGGAATGTTGACTTTAACTCTGTCCAACTGTAGATGTGATGCCACAAATGAAGATATAAATGTATCTTGCGATCCTTGGTCGATTAGTGCTCGACCTTGCGTAGTTCTTCCAGCTGGTGATCGCAATACAACTCTAGCTGTCGCTAATAAGATGGTTTGAGCTGATCGAAGTATACGCTGGTGACTCTCCGCAATTGAATGGTGAGCGGGCCAGCATTAGAAGGTGCAGCATGGAATGATGCTGTGATTACAATACTTACATCTATTCTCTGATGTACAATTCGCTGCAGAATGGCTTGGGCGCAAGCAATTAAAGGAGAGAAGTTCATTGAGTACAAAAGTTTGACGTTGTGTAACTGTCTGCTGTCTAAATGATGGACAAAAAAGCAACAGATGTTTGCCAGAACATTTGGGACACTTTCCGTATTTAATGGCCACATAACTTTAACTTGCCATGGCTTAGTAGGAAATTTTGGATGACTGGTTTACTTCCTTTTTTTGGCCTAGGCGTACTTGTCCTCATCGCTTGTAAAGTGTTTAATCAGTTTTGCAAAAATAAACACAGTGTCTCAAAAAAAGGAGGCTTAGTATTGGGAGTCAAAAGAATTCTCCCAATCCTTTCGAGTTGTATGATCTAGTGAAGACTAACCAATCCTCCCAATGGTCTACAGGACGTTTTAACGATTCTAAACCTTTTATTGCTTCGACGGTTCCATCACTGAGCTTTCGCAGTTCTTCCGCGGATTCACTTTTCATAGGAGCCAGCAATGTGAGTAATTTGAGATAAGATGTAACTAATAACCGCTGGTTTTGGTACCTATATAAGTAGAAGCTTAAACGCAGCTGGGTAATTAGCATCAGTTATTGCAAAATTTCTTAGTAATTGTTCGGCTTGTCTTCAAATAGTAAGGCTTCTGCGATCCAGTCAGGCTACTATTTAAATCAATTAAGCTTTTGAATAAATCATGAAAAGCTGGCCTTTCTTTTAATTCGCCGCCAAATAGGTTTAGATGAATTTTTGGAAGTGACGACATTGATATTGAAGTACCAGCTACCTCTAAATGAGAGATGAATCCGTAGTGTCAGATTTCAATTTCTTTCGCCTCTCCATCAATGTACCACAGCATTCGCAATACGCAGTTTCTGCATTAACAAAATGATTTTCGATAAAATATTCTCCTTGCAAATCTTTTTCAAATGCTTGGGTAACAATCGTATCATGTTAACTTGATATTTCTGAAGTAATTCAATACACGCTTGAATGTAAACGTCGTTATGCTTATCTTTGGCGAACCTATCAGTATTTGTAATAAAATTTCCCATGTGACTTAATAACGTAGCCTGTTGCTCCAGCAATTTCTCCATGGTTCGAAAATTTATCTTAACTAGCAAAACAGTAATAATTGGAATAGACTAGGAAAGCTCCCGTTAATGTAAATTACGAAATAGTGCTTGGGAAACCTCCCGGGTTTCGGCACCAATGTAAACTCCGCGTAGTCGGAAAAAAGCAAAAGAAGAAGAAAAAGTGAGCACCCCGAACTAATCGTTATACAAAATAAAAGATCTGAATTGAAAGGTTCATAGAATTAAAATACACTCAGTTTGATACTTTCTAAATTTATTGAATAGAGCAAATATACATGAAGTAGCTTGATTTTGAGTATTCGCGTCGAACTGGACTCGTTAGTTTGACTACAGACACAATTTTAGGAAACAATGCAAAGATTAACGATGTGTCTAGCCCCGTTTATCTCGATGCAGCAAAATTTATTTGTTACTTTTTTTTTGTTAATAAAATGCGTGCAGTAGTATTTGGTATAAATGTTTTAGCTCTAAACAATGTATAAGGCGGAAAATTTAGAGTAGGACTATATACATACATATGTTAAATAAAACTAAATACTTTATGAGCTTCGAAGATCTTATAATTTAAGGGACCGTCCTAGTGTAAAACTTTTTGAGAATTACTTCTTATTTTTTGGTATTATCCAAAATATGGATTTCATAAACCGTAGACCAGGTGCCTATAACTGAATTTTCCTCGAATAAAACGAACCGAGTGTATAGGAATAAAATTTCTGCTGGCAATGAACATTTCGAACAAGTCGAAGGAATATTGCATGGACTGATTGTAAGTACACACACAGCATAGTTCATATGAAAATCTTGTACCAGAAATTTGAAACGCGTTTTCTCGACACGTCGTTTTTCAAAAACGGTGGAAGCTTTCAAAAGAAGAGTTTTCAAGCTACCTGTCTCAAATTTAGCCACAACATTCTTAGTATAGAAGCTTTTTTTATTTGAAAATTTTATTTTTCCTTCAACGAAAAACTGCAAAAAAACGCCAAATTCGACACTACTTCCTGAAAAGGCACTCCACTTAATTTTTATTGAAATAACTTTAAGGGATCGTCTTGACCAAAAACATGTCTAAAAGGAATAAAAAAAAATAATACTGATTTTTGTTTTTTTATAGAACATAATTGACAAAAAAAACAGGCATCAGATTGCTTCGAAACTAGCTAAAAATTAACGCACTTTTTTAGTTTTTAAATCACTAAGTTTGCAAAAAATACCCCTTAATTTTTATTAGCATTCATAAAAAGTATTAAATCAGAAAATAACATTAAAACATGTTAGTTATGATAAAAAGAAGTATGGAGATTTTTCCACGCCATCTACATACTAGTTGTTCGGAATTCCAGTTCGTAAGCTTTCGAAGATGGCGGATTGAAAATAGAATAGCACCCATAAATAGAAGGTTTTGTCGTCAGATCTATTTTTTGATATAATCTTTATTTAATTTCTCGTTTGGATATAAATTAGGATGGAGAAGTCATCTGTCCAATTTTACCTAGAAAGGTAAATATGTAATGAGTCGCTAGATGCACTCATTACTTTCGTAAAGGACCTGTAAATTCAATAGATTTTCTTTGCTCGCATTAGCCCATAATTACTTTCCTAAGATGCTTTTGGGGCAAAGACCTCACTAATTCCCTATGAACGCAATAAATTGCTTCCTTCATCATTGAAAATTCCAGAAGCAGGCAACTTATATTAACTTTGCAATCAATGCAATGCTGTCGCATTACTCATTGGCCCCGTCAAAAGTCATTTACATATGAAATACCCAAAAAGCTTAATCAGCACCCAGGTCTTTTGCACTTGAGGCGAATGCACTCCGCTTGTACATAAGCCGTTTTTCCTATATTTCTATGTATGAATGATATGCCAATGACTACCCACGACTAAAATAATTGATTTCGGGGTGTGTTAGCGCTGAGATATCGATATAGGGATAATAAAAAAAGCAGTGAGGTGGACGGGGCAGTTGTGCAGTTTTGGTCAAGTTTTGAAGTTGGGCAGTTCAAAATAAAGTTATCGAACTCTAATATAACCTTCGTTATTCTTAATTTAAAATTATGGTACTTCAGTAAAAATACTGTTCAACAAAACCGAACAGGCACTGAACTGAACCAGAACCTGTCAGATCTACACCGAACTTAGCCCTGTCCCGAACTGGGACAAGCTCAAAAGAATGCAAGAAAGTAGAATATCCAAAAATGTTCGTCCTTTATAATTTTAATAAAAAAATAAACCACTTCAATAAAATAATTATATTTTCATAAAATGTCCACACATCCCCACTTTAATTACAAGTACTCTCGATTTGACGTTTAGCTCCAAACCGTAACAACAAATTTTCATGGAACAAGTTCAAACCCGGTGCAGAAACCGAACATAGAATCGCTATGAAAAGAATATACGTGCGGAACCAGTTCTGTGTCGGTTTGGTGAAGAAAACACATTCGGTGTAGGAACCGAACGAGTTATGGTGCAGTTCGGGTGAAAAGAATTCACCATTAAATATAACTTTGCTTTTTTGATAATTAAAATAGAATTGTGGTTCAGTAAAAATATTGTACTATATTATAACTTGGATTTTTATATATTAAATTATTGTGCTTGAGTTTTTAATTTTAATAAACATCGAAATAACTTTGTGCGAGAAACAAATTGATTGTTTCCTTGAGTTACATTTTGAGAGAAGTAAATGCGCCCTCAACCAAATAAAGAAAAACCATTTAAAACAATAAAGGGCTGGTGATCTTCCCATTTAGTTGAAAGCACTCCCAAGTCCTATTGCGGACGATGGCCAATACAAATCAGCAGTAACAAATAATATGATCCAATGTAATATTATCAAGAGAGAAAAAAAACTAAATGGTATTACTTATTTTCTATTATTCTAATTTACTTAAATATTTTTGGATTTTTACACAAGCCTAGAATTTTGTTTAAATATCATTATCATTCGTTGGCATTTAATTTTTTTGTTTTTGTTGTAAAAAATTGATGGGTCTGTCAGCTTCATGAAAATACGTTTGTGCCAATAAAATCAAAATATTTAGAACCTGGAATGTGATATAATCCACACTCGTGGTAATGTCTGACTAACATATATACATATTTACTTTGTAAAATGTAAAATTTAAAAACTACATACCATACTGCCATGAAATTTCTGGATCTGTGCCGACAACAGCACAGTGAATGCTTAGCTTTTCACCTTCAACGACACCTGTATTAGAAGCAACGCGAACTGCGACATTGGCTGAAATTAGAACAGGTGAGAAAAATCATTGGAATAAACTTAATTAATGTTATTTACCAATAACTTTAATGAGTTGTTTTTCTTGCAAGTCCTTGTCACTCACTGCACAGGTATACACTCCTGCATCCTTCTGATCAGTTTTATCAATTATGAATTTCCTTTCAGCTTTTATTATCTTATACCGTCCTCTTAATGATTCAACCTTAGAAACGTCAGTCCCATTTTTTTCCCTATATATTTGAAAAAAGAAAAAGTAATATGTATATTTTCCCATCAATTGTTAAGTTTTTAATCAATCGACAAAATACAAAACACAAATGATTAGACCATTCAACTTATATATAGGATGGTCCACAACTGATGGTCGAAAAGAAGTTGGCACAACCTTAATTTTATATGTCGGAACAAACGGAGCCAAAGTCAAATTTTTTTTTACAGAGCTTTTGTACCAATCCAATGATTGACATATAAATAAGGGAAAAAGGTAGAATTGGTATAAAATTTCGTATGTGCAAGTTTAATTTTTGACGTGGTTTTTCGCATATATTTCTAGAACGGTTCGTCGGACAGAAAAAATGATTATAACCAATTTTATAGGATTTCTTATTGTGAAGAAGTTTTTAGTACAATAAAAATATCTAGGACTGCATATGTAAAAAACCTAAATTTTCATATGGCAACACCAAGAAGGGATTGCCCGATTTATTCCATTTTTGAATTTTTTTTTTATTACTATAAAAACACCATGTCGAACTTAATTTTACTTTTTTTTTTTAAGTTCGTGTACAAAATTTCAGCTCTCTGAGTATAACCGTTCTTGAAATATCGTGCGCACAGACGGACGGACGGACATGCAAAAATCAAAATAACTTTTAATATTATGCGTGGGTGTCTAATCCATTTTGCTCTACCTACATTATTTCGAGGTGTTACAAACGGAATGACAAACTTAGTATACCCTATAGGTTTCATCTAGGGTATAAAAAATCGTCTTTTATTATTCGTACCAAAATTGGGACATGTAACTGAAAACTTGAAACAGGTAAGCAATTTAAATTTAATGTCCCAATCACACATTCCTTAGAATGAGCAAGGGGCAGTGTAAACAAAACATGAAATTTGTTCATGAGCATAGAATAACCTCACATTTTCATGATGAGGAGCCGTAGCTGTATAATTAATGGCCCCGGCACGCGAGCGAGAGCGTTTAAAAAACCTTTATTGGCTCCGGCTCGTAAGCGAGGAGCGGCATCATTATCACTTTTACAGAATTCTTCATCGTCAAAAATAATCGACACTACTTTAAATTAAATTTTTTTTTACAGAACTGTCTAGTCCAGTCAATAGGAACAAGATACCGGGAGATGATTACAGAAAAATCAAAGTCATTTGTCATGGCGACCCAGCAGGGACCGAAAATAATTTTTATTATTATTTTGTAAGCGAAAAAATTCTTTCATAAAATTTTCTAGGAAGTAGCGTAGTATAAAAGGGGTTATGTACAGCACTTAGACTAACTGCCTACGTTGAAATCAAGAAAGTTTCGATTTTAATATATAAATCCAATCCTAACTGTTATTGTAAGACATATTTTTTATATTTCAATTTCAACTAATAAAAAAAATACTTATATTACGTTACAGCGATATTATATTATATTATATTATAAGAATTAAAAATGAGTTTTATTTTTTTCCTCAAAAAATAAAACTCATAAGTCGAATTTTATATTTTCCTCGTTTTATAACAGTTCAAAATGAGTTTTATATTTTCCTCGTCCTATAACAGTTAAAAATGAGTTTTATTTTTTTCCTCAAGAAATAAAACTTATAATTCGACTTCTTTATTTTCCTCAGGAAATAAAACTTATCTTTTATATTTTTGTTGTCATATATTTGTTACAAAATAAAATTTGTCAAAAAAATTTGTATAGCAACCTTACAAAGAAGTTGCCCGATTGGTCCCATTTTTGAACTTAAATTTACTTTTTTAAAAACGCCGTTTATACTCAATTAAAGACTTTTATTTCTTGAGGAAAAAAATAAAACTCATTTTTAACTGTTAAAAGCTGAGAAAAATGAAAAACTCGAATTATGAGTTTTATTTTTTAATAGAAAAAAATAAAAATCGTTTCTAAATGTTAAACCGAGAGAGAAATATAAAACTTAAGATAAGACTCAGAAGAAAATAAAATTCTCTTTTTAACTATTTCATTAGAAGATAGAATATAAGATATCAATAACAAAGTGTTAAAACCAGACTTTTAAAATATTTCTTATAACTCGTTCGGTCCCTTCCTTAAAGGGTCGAATTAGGTGATTTAAGAAACGAAAATCATAATTTTAGGACTGGCCGACGCGGCTTAATTACACAGACTAATTAATTAAACTTGTCGGAGAAATTACAATATTCAAACGATTTGTTACACAAAAACTCTTACCATTTTCTTGTAGTCCATGAAAATAAACATGGCGGTAGAGCAATGCCATACTGTGTTGGCTGGGTATATGGCCCACCATACTAATTAAAACGCATTAATTTTTTTTTTTGAACATTTGTTACAGGATAATTTCTTTTTTAAATGACAATATTCAAGTAAACGATAATCAGAATGCCATACCATTACGATTGTATCAACACAAACAGAACATGATCTAGAGGAAGAGGAGTATTTTGCTTCACCCTTAAGCCGGAGGGCTGTCTTGTTGGCCCTTACCAAAAAAGCGTAGAATTGAGGAAAATCTTCTTAAATCGGTAAAAACGATGCTTAATTAAATATTCTTTTTTATAATATTAATTTTCTAGGAATTGAGCTTGTATCTTCAAAAAAACATAGAATGAAAAAAGATCTTAGATTTTTATAAAGTAATTTTGAATAAAAAATTTCGTATAAAATTAGTAAATTTATTGGTTATAAAAGGGACTAACCATCTGCTGAAAACAAAATTCTGTTGTCTAAACCAACTGTACTTCTTTCTCTTCCCAAATCTTTGTGAAAATCAAGATCCAAGCAATTTTGTGAGTAAAAAATATATTTTATTTTATTGTTGGAAATTAAAGTTCTGTTTAATATGCATTGTGATATGTAACTATGTCTGTGCTATGTAGAATAGTAAACGTAACTCATAAGTTAAAATATACATGTGCATATACATATATAAATGTGTAGCATAAATATTAGCAAAAACAGTGCTTTTTAGAATTATATTTCATCACTGAAACTGGACACTAAAAGGCTGACCTCTGTAATAGTTATTTTTGTAAATTTATTTAAATTAAATTTTATATTTTTTAATTGTTTTGATTGATGTTTCGTAGTCAATTAATTAAGCCGTGCTTTTGGTTTGGATATTAGAATAATTTCCAATAAAAGAATAATTTATTTTATTTTATCAGGAAAATAAATTTAGTCATATGAGTATATGGTCTTTTTCATACAATTTTTTATGATTCTCAAACTCGAGGTGGTTTTTTCGGCTACCGCCTCAGAAGAGACAATAGATCCTTAGGTAACAATTCTACGTTGGAAAAAGAATTTTCAGAAGCTATCGATGGCGATAATCACGATGAAGATATTATTTTTTGATACAGAAGGTTTGGTAAATACGCACTGAAATATAAATTTGAATAACTTTTAATAAGAATAGGTGTATTTCTTTTCTTGCAGGTTTAACAGGACCTTTATATATTGTATAGTCGAGAAAATGTATTGGATGAAGTTTGGGAATTTTTTTTTAAAGGTTTAGAACGAGTTCAAGAAGAGGATAAAATTACGATATATGACGAGTTCACAACAGATGACGAAAGTAAGGAATAATTAAATTTAGAAACTAACAAATTCTTATATTGGCATTATTACAGAATATAATAGAGAAATTAGCGCATTCCTAGTTATTGCGAAGTTAACTCGAAAAGTAGGGAAGGGGGCGAAAACTATCTGGATAATCAAATGCTGTAATTATAAATTGATATAATTGATATTATTTGAGAAGGTTGGCTACAAAATTACTTTAACTTATTGTTCGCAAATAAATTAAATTTTTTTAGACTGGCTCATATTAGGAAGAAGGAGTCTCTTCACAGCCACGGTTGCATGTAACAGGTGAATGTAAAAAACGTATTTCAACTTTCGAAATCATATTTGATGGAAAGGGAATTCCACTTGGTGAAGTTAACACTAAGGAAGCACTATTGTTGGTATTCAAATCAGAAGATGAGTTTTGTGACCATTTAATGAGATCGAATTTAACTCATGACAAATATGGCAAGGTTTTGAAATTAGTAAAAGATCTTACAAAAATTATTGGAATGAACTCAAGCGGAAAACTACCTACTATGTTTGAAAAAAATCCCAGTACCTATAAAAGAAGACAAAGAATTTTTAACACAGTGCCAAAGCGTAACGAAATCGCAATCGGTATTAGAATTGATCGAGTTTGGAATCAGAGACTAAATTAATATAATTGCAAAAAGTCTGTCACAAATTCCTTTTCTTACATATCTATTCTTGAAATTTTAAATTTCTATGCCAAAACGAAAATTTTGTTAAGAAATTAATGGTGTTTGATATTGCGAGATGCCCTTGGTAACAACCTGATTAATCGTATTCAGCATCCCTCGGTCTGTGCTTCTATACATACTATTCTACGTCATACGATCATCAATTAACTGTAACCATTTTGTTGTTTGCATATAAAATAGTCAGTAGTACCAGTAGTCAAGTAACAGTCTCGCTGTAAACTCATTAGATTCGTAAAGAATAAAGCCAGAAGTTTTAGTGGAAAAGTTTGTCTTTTATTTTACAGTCCACCTCTCTTAGTGTTCCTGCAGACATAAATTTTGGTCCTTCGAGCCGGATCAAGATCGCGACTTTTGCTAAAAACGCTCGCTACCGGTTCGCGCTTGTGAACTTTTTCTTATTTTCCGCGGTTGTGAACTTTCAAAACCACGCGCTCACGCTTGTGAACAATATCTAAACTTCTGGCTAGTGGCTACCAGTTCGCAGTTATGTACTCCAAACATGAAAATTAGTGCTTTAATTAAATTGCAGTTTCAATAACAATCAATCATTTTAAATAAATTAATCATTTGAGAAAACATACAAAATTTAATTGCGGATCGGCTTCATACGGTATTTAGTACATACATACATAGGTACATACCTACATACAACTCGTGCGTTTATATCTCAATTGTGAGTGCCTAACATTTTCCAGCTGTACATAGTGCCCTAAAGTGATCGAAGTGATAAATTTTTTGGCATGCACTTTAGTGATTTTGTAATAATTGAATAGCTTATCAATTCAACTAGCAGAGATAATATTATCTGTATACCATCTGTATTTAATGAAAATACTCTAGTGACAGTTTATTAAGTTAAATTGAAGTCTGTTCGGGCAGCGAGCAGTGCTTTAATTAGATTATTTACTGTGACAAGTGGCTGGATTACGTAACTAGATCTTAAATTTATTTAGTATTGGTGAATATGGTGAGAACCTTTTCTCTATAACTAGCAATATTGGATATTAATTACACCTGAGAATTATTCGAGATTGTGCAATAAATCATTTAAAGGAAAATCCAAGTAAGTACGTTCCAATTTATTATTATTGGTCTAGGCAATTACGCATACAACAATTAGCTAGTAATATGGAGAAGTGGTTAACAAAGCAAGCCCATAAAAAACGTTTGGTTCAACGTTTTTTGGAGAATTTCAATAAACTCGGAAAAAATAATATAACAAAAGGAGTGGTGAAATCCCGTATTGCCTTATTAGGCTCGTATTGGGCAGACTTTTCGTCGAGGCATGATCAAATTTTAATAAATTGTGATTCTGAAAGTATGGAGACACTAGAATATTTCACTATGGATCACTTCGCTGAGGTTGAATGTAGTTATTTAGAAGCAATGGCTGAAATGAATGACCTTTTGGATACATTTAATAACTCAAATCAGACTATCGATTCGGAGCAGAACCTATCATCTCAAATGCAGGCTAACGTTTATCATTCGGAATCTCTCCTTCCGCGAATCAGTATCCCTAAGTTTCATGGTTCTTATACAGAGTGGATTTCTTTCAAAGATTTGTTTATTTCCATTATTGATAAGAATTCACGCTTGACCGGTGCACAAAAGCTGCACTATTTGCGAGCAAGTTTGACTGGGGAAGCTGCATTGTTGCTTGAAAATATTCAAATTTCTGATAATAATTACAACCCGGCTTGGAACATTCTTGTTAGTCGCTATGACAACACTCGCATGCTCGTCCATCATCAACTTCGGGCTCTTTTTGCTTTATCCAATATGTCTTCGAATTCAGCTGCTGACTTAAAGATGTTGTTGAATGGAACTCAACAAGCTGTAAAGGCTCTTGAGACTCTGAAAAGACCCGTAGAGCACTGGGATGATTGGTTGGTGTATATAACAAGTGAAAAGTTATCAGTAAATATTCGCCAAGACTGGGAACAACACATCAGTGAGAATTCCGAGTTACCTACCTTTTCCAGTTTAGAAAGTTTTCTGATAAATCGTATCCGCATGCTTGACGCTATCACATCTTCTAAACAACCCACTAAATCTATTACAAAGATCGCACGAATACCCACCCGATGTACATCCTTAACCACGAGGACAAATAAGGATAAAATACCTTCCCGCGGTAAATGTTCTCTCTGCAAAGCTTCGCATCTCGTAATGTTCTGCCCAAGCTTTCGGGAAATGACTGTTCAACAACGAAGGAACTTTGTGACAGCTGAAAATCTTTGTTTCAATTGCCTGCGTAGAGATCACAATAGAACCAGCTGTTCATCAATAAATCGTTGTCAACTATGTAAGAAGGCTCATCATACTATGTTACATACAGCTGATCAAAGGGAAGATGGTGAGAGCCTAGGGCGAAATATAACTGCTCATGTAGCTAACAGTAAATCTACATTCAAGCATTTAGTTAAATCAGACCCTAATTGCAAACAAATTGTCCTTGCTACTGCTTGGGTCAAGGTTAGACATCCAAAGGGGAATCAGCTCCTTCTTCGAGCTTTATTAGATCAGGGTTCAGAGGCCAGCTTTATTTCAGAGTCTGCATGTCAACGACTTAGTCTGCCAAGAAAGAAAGCCAATATTTCTGTTTCTGGTATCGGGGCTTCTACCGCCATTCCAACTAAAGGCTCTGTCAACTTTGAACTAATATCTTGTCACAACAAGGACTATTCCTTAGCTATGGAAGCCCTCGTACTGAACAAGCTCACTAATCTCCTACCTACAAGGCATCTTAAAGGTAGTAATTGGCCACAGTTAGACTATCTCCAGCTAGCAGATCCGAAATACTTTGAGCCTGCTAGTATTGATCTTATTTTGGGAGCAGAGATCTATTCGAACATAATGCTACCCGGCATTAAAAGATGTCCTACGAGCGCGCTTCTCGCACAGAGCACGCAACTGGGATGGATACTATCAGGAGTAAACAACCCATCAGATGACGTAACCTTAACATCTTCTACAATCGTAAATTCGCATTGCAGTTCCCTTCTCCAACTTGAACAACAATTACGATGCTTTTGGGAAACTGAAGAGGTCTCCACTCATCGCCTTCAAACTAAGGATGAGAGGTACTGCGAGGAGTTGTTTCAGAAAACATACTTTCGAAGGTGTGATGGTCACTACGTAGTTCGACTCCCTACGTTGATTAACCAGGAAGGCTCTATCGGTCTTGGTGAATCCCGCATTGTTTCAGTTCAACGTCTGCTACAGATGGAGAAAAGATTTCATGGAAACCGAGAATTGACAAATTCTTATCGTAAATTCATGCGTGAATATCTACAGTTAGGCCATATGGAGCCTGTAACTACTTCTGAGCATGCAATTCCACCACAAAACATCTGCTATCTTCCTCATCATGGTGTGTTTAAAAATAACGACCCAACTTCGAAGTTAAGAGTGGTATTCAACGCTTCTCAGAAAACATCAAACGGATTTTCATTAAACGATAAGCTACACATAGGACCCAAACTACAGCAGGACCTTTGGTCTATTGTCACCCGATGGAGGGAGCACATGATAGTTTTTATCGCAGATATTGAGAAGATGTTTCGCCAAGTTTGGGTAAATGATGAAGACACTAATCTACAGCGAATTGTTTGGCGAGATACACCTAATGAACCTATAGCTGACTTCCACCTAAAAACCGTCACTTACGGAACTGCCTCAGCGCCGTATCTTGCCATTAAGACTCTTCACCAGCTTGCTCAAGATGAGGGGTCTAGATATCCTACAGCTGCAGAGGTTCTTATTCGTGACTGCTACGTAGACGACATCTTATCTGGCTCCACTGACTTTGCTTCTACTATGTCATTAAAAGCGGATCTTATAAGCTTACTGCGTGCTGGTGGTTTTACTCTGAAGAAATGGGCGACTAATTATGAAACTTTAATTGATGACATTTCTCCCGACTGCCGAGAAAGTGGATCTGCATTAGCTTTGGAATCAGACACAACTGTTAAGACTCTAGGCGTCTTATGGTATCCTTCAACTGATGACTTTGGCTTCAAAGTCAGTCTTCCTAGCTGTCCAGCCGTCATAACAAAGCGTAACCTGCTCTCTGATGCTTCACGATTGTTTGATCCGCTTGGATTTCTCACACCGAGTACAATAATAGCAAAGACTATGTTCCAAAGCCTGTGGACTAGTGGCGTCGGTTGGGATGATCCTCTGCCTCCTACCCTAGCAAAACAATGGGTGGAATTTCGGAAAGATCTGCCTCTTCTCGAGTGTATCCGAGTTCCGCGCTGGCTTTGCACCAATTCCTCGCATATATCATACGAATTACATGGTTTCGCTGATGCCTCCAGCATAGCTTATGCCGCAGTCGTATATGCACGCATAACCTCAGAGGATGGGAATATTCACCTTCGTCTTCTCACTGCTAAAAGCAAGGTGGCTCCGCTCAAAACCGTTTCAATCCCTCGACTGGAACTTTGCGCAGCCGTTCTATTGACGCGTCTTCTCAACAAGGTAAGGACAGCTCTTACATACTCTCATCCTGTGATATTCGCTTGGACGGACTCAAGTACAGTTCTTGCCTGGCTTCGAGCTCACCCTAGCCGTTGGAAGACCTACGTGGCTAACAGAGTGTCGGAAATACAAGATTCTATTCCTGTAACACAATGGAGATACGTGCCTTCGGATACAAATCCTGCAGACTGTGCTAGTCGGGGACTAGCGCCAGCAGTGCTTCCTAAGTTCAAACCTTGGTGGAAAGGGCCTCAATGGCTGGAGAATCACTCCACCCTTTGGCCAACAGGAATACCTTCTTCATCATCAATGGTTGAATTAGAAAAGAGGAATGTAGTCGCGACCTTGGTTACTCAGTCAGAGCAAATGTGGACTCTTTTGGAAGGATACTCTTCGCTGAATAAATTATTACGCATAACTGGTTACGTTCGCCGCTTTGTTTTCAATTGTAGACAGAGGACTAAAGAGTGTAGGTTAAACACACTCTTGACCTTCTCGGAGTTACAAGCAGCGTTAAGCTTTTGGATTCAATATATCCAGCAGACCGAGTTCTTGCCTGAGATAAGGAGGTTACAAGGTGGAAGCTCCCTGGATAAAAGCAGTAAATTAATTCGGCTGAATCCGTTCTTGGACAAAGGAGGAATTCTTCGTGTAGGTGGTCGTCTAAAGAATTCGCTTTTAACCTTTGATGAAAAATTTCCGATGATTCTGCCAAGGAAAAACAAGTTAACCACTCTGCTTATTGCGCATGCTCATGCTGCAACGCTTCATGGTGGAACTCAGCAAACACTTTGTTACTTACGTCGGCACTACTGGATCCTTGACGGTAGAAATAGCGTTCGTCAATATATCCACAGATGCGTTACTTGTTTTCGTCAAGCTGCAGTTCTAAAGGATCAACTGATGGGCTCTTTACCTGCGAGTCGTGTTCGTCCATCCACTCCATTTCAACATACTGGTGTTGATTATGCCGGGCCAATTTTGCTCAAAATATCTAAGGGTCGCGGTTATAAAACCCAAAAGGGATATATTGCAATATTCGTATGTTTCAGCACGAAAGCCGTTCATATTGAGCTAGTGGGTGATCTTACTTCCGAAGCTTTTATTGGAGCCTTCCGCAGATTTACGTCTCGTCGTGGAATATGTACAGACCTTTATTCTGATCGAGCTACAAATTTCATTGGGGCTGATGCTGAGCTTAAAACAAAGCTGATACTTGCAAGAAAATGCGACACCTATAAGATACCAGACACTTTAGCCAGCGAAGGGACTACTTGGCATTTTATCCCTGCACATTCGCCACACTTTGGCGGAGTTTGGGAAGCCGCAGTAAAGTCGGTCAAGCATCACTTGAAGCGGGTAATAGGAGAAACTAGGTTGACATTCGAGGAGATGTCTACACTACTAAGTCAAGTGGAAGCTGCATTAAATTCTCGACCACTTTGTCGATTAAACGATGATCCCAATGATTTCAATTCACTTACGCCGGGTCACTTCTTGATCGGGGGGCCGATCACTGCCATTCCTGAGCCTAGCCTACTTAATTTAAAGGAGAACCATCTGTCTAGGTGGCAACTAACTCAGAAGATGTACCAGGACTTCTGGAAGCGCTGGTCTGCAGAATATCTGAATAATCTCCAACAACGCTATAAGTGGACATCAAGCAAACCATCTGTTAAACCTCATGACCTAGTTCTGTTGAAGGACGACCGCTTCCCATCTTGCAAATGGCCGCTGGCACGTGTAATTGCAGTTCATCCAGGAGACGATGGCCTGGTGCGCGTCGCCACTGTTCGTTACAAAGGCTCAACCTTTCAACGACCCATCGTCAAAATGGCTGTTCTTCCATCACCAGATGATGATTAAACCTACTTCGTTTCCAACTTCGTTTCTACACAATTTCGGACTATTAACTTTTATTGTTTCTTAAAAGAAATTTATGTTTTACCCTTATATGCTACATGGCGGGCGGAGACAACTGATCGCTAGAGATGTTAGTTGTATACTTGCTACAATTCAATATTCGTCGCTAAAAGGACGAGGCGGGCGGAATGTTTGATATTGCGAGATGCCCTTGGTAACAACCTGATTAATCGTATTCAGCATCCCTCGGTCTGTGCTTCTATACATACTATTCTACGTCATACGATCATCAATTAACTGTAACCATTTTGTTGTTTGCATATAAAATAGTCAGTAGTACCAGTAGTCAAGTAACAGTCTCGCTGTAAACTCATTAGATTCGTAAAGAATAAAGCCAGAAGTTTTAGTGGAAAAGTTTGTCTTTTATTTTACAGTCCACCTCTCTTAGTGTTCCTGCAGACAAATGGAGACACAGAAAATTTCCACTATACATCTGGCACTAATTTCCAGAAAAATAAGCTTTTTTCTCATAGTCAGCATTGTTTTCATTTACTATTTAGATGAATTCGAAACAGTTAATTCCTTAGGCTCCAAGACAGGAATATATAAAATATCCTCTTTTTATTTCACCATTCTTTTTAGGTTCTGAAAATAATATACACCTGGTAGCTGTGTGTCATCATGCTGACATAAAAGAACATGTATATAACTCTATTTTGCAACTAATAGTGGAAGAAATAAATAAATTAGAAATAGAGGGCATAAATATGTATTATCAGAACCGTAATTATATATTTAAGGGTAGTATATTTTCTTTATCCAACGATTACCTCAGCGTAAATTCTTTATACGGCTTAAATGAATCTTTTAATTGAAAATATTTTTCTCGTTTTTACAAGCTTGAAAATCGTTTAATCCAAATTAGTTTCAGTGAAGAAAATTCATTATTAAGGAGTAGTACTGAAAGTTCAAAAATTCAATAGATGAAGAATAAATTATTAAATAACATTCACTTTTTTTAACGTTTTTTAATCATACAGTGTTCTAAACAAGCTGGGCTTGGCTGAGATTTCATCCTGCACGAAACTTCGGAGCACTTGTTCTGCATCTGCGAAGCATTGGCTGGGCGGAGACTACTCCACCTCGAACATGCTTTTCCTCAACCAACCTACGTGTGGATCCTCAATCCCAGAATGGTTCTAGACTTTATTAACAGTCTGAACCTAGAAAGGGAGTAAATGCAACGGGGACTCACAATAGATCTTTCAGGTCGCAGCGAAGCTAACGCCTACACACCCCTTCACAAATCTAATCTAATCTAATCATACAGTGTTGATATTTTACGTGATATTTTGGAAGGAATCGGAGAGTTAAAAAATTTTCTGGTAATACAAATATGATCGAAAATAGAAAGCTTTTAAGTCAATCTGAACTAAATGAACGAATTAAATGTTTTGATTTTGGGTTTCTGAATAAATCTAATATCCCATCTGTAGTAAACTTGGATTCCTATAGCTGCACTTTAGGGCAGCGAGCAGCTCAATTTTGCTGGTTAATTAATATTTTCCCCTTATAATTTCTGACATTATAAGTTGTGCTGATTCCGAATTTCTGAAACATTATAACATTACATTTTCATGTAACTAAACTAAAAAATCTTATAGAGGAGCATCATTCGCAATTCGTTAAAGTATATGTAAATGAAAAACTTACGCCAAAGCATCATCTGTTGGTTCTTTACCCTCGGGTAATACGTGAAATGGGTTCTTTATTAACACTTTCTACAATGCGCTATGAGTCAAAGCATTCAACTTTGAAACAGTATGCAAGTATGTCACATAGCTTTAAAAATATTTGCAAACTCATATCATATAAACATCAAGCAACAAATTATATGCGGTACATGGATGAGACATTTTGTCCAGAATTTATTTATAAAATTGAAAAGCCAATGAATATTCTAACTTAATTTCATTAAATGAAATAGATTCCAATGACGATATATATAGATATAGTAAAATAGTACTATGAATATAGAAAAGGTTTTATTATTTGCATTCATAATTTATGTAACCATCTACCTTTACTTGGAAAGATTAAGTTCATTCTAAAAGGTCAAGAAGCAAGTATTTTTGTTTAGTTCTAATAACTCAAAATTATAGTTTCAATTTAAATGCATTTGAAATGAAAAACAGTGAAGAAGTAAAAACTATAAATATAAAAAATATCGTCTTCAAGGAACTTTGAAATGATATTACGAATAAATTGTCCTAATTTTCTTACTGTTTCTAGACATGTTTTAGTATATATGAAAACTAAATATTCTATTTTTTTGCGTTTAATTTTGGTTATTATGTAATACATATATGTATGTATCATCATTATTGAATGTAACTGCAATGTATATATATTGAAATAAACTACCAATGTTAAATATTTATTAACTCTTTAATTTTTTTTAACTATAAGTAATTTAAATTGCAGGTCCCCTTTGACTTCTATAAAGATTAATAAATTCTGAGATATTTCAATTTAACGCCTATGCTGAAAATAGAAAAACCGAAATGGTGCTAAATGTCTGCACCACCTGTTTGATATTTTTTATTTATAAGAATGAATCTAATATAATTGAAAGGATATCTAATTTAACGCACAACAGGAATATCCCTTTGGAAAATATCGTAATTTGTCCTATAGAACAAGTGCAAAAAACACAGAAAGGGTTACATTTTCGATACAGACTGTGATAGGTAATTTTAAAGCTAAGATTTTGAGCTTCTTAAATCCAATATGAAAAATTGGTATTGATCACGTCTTTTTTGATAAAAATAGTAGTTAAAGAAAAGAAAACAATTAAAAATTCATAAATATCAACTTTGCTGAGCCATAACTTCAAAACGGAGGAGTGAAAGGTCTAACCACCACAGTTTTAATCATCATCAAACGGTGTAACGTTCAGAAGTTACAGGGTGATCTATAAAAACATACCCAAATATCTTAAAGTCCTGTTAATTCGGAAACCGTTAGGACTAAATCGGACTACCTCTTCTTCGTGTTGTCTTACAAAACCTTGGCTTTTTATTAAATACTTATATATAATATCCTGCCAGAGAAGACATCGACGTAGAGAGCTCATATTTTGTACACTGCGTTTTCATAAAAATTGCAAATACAGGCCCAAAAGTGGAGCAAATTGGGCAACCCTTTCTTTGTTGTTGCCATACAACACTAGTTTTTCGACGCTACCTCACGTCGACGTAGAGAGCTTATAAAAAAAAGGTTCGAAAACCGGAACAATCGGGCAACTTCTTCGTACGGTTGCTATACAAAAATTTCGTTTTTTAATCTATTTGAGAATTTGGTGATGTAGTGAGCTACACTTTCCCACGCATAATATTAATAATAATAATAAGTTTATTTAAAAGTTCATCTAATTCATTTCAGATACCCCTAATTGAACATTAAAATAAACATCAACAATGACCCGAGGTCGTCTGTCGAGTTGACATAAAAAAAGTTCCTACTAATGTATAACTAAGTAATATCCTATTAATAACAACAAAAAGAAGAAAAAAAAATAATTGCCTTAGTCTAAGTACATATATTGACATTCATTGAAGATTAATCCATTGACATTCATTGAAGATTAATCCATATTAATTCAAGTCCCTTGAAGTCGATTTTAATATAAATTCGACAATAAATGATACACCCGGTACTAAATATCACTTACCCGTGCATACGTGTGCTGTCGATATATTTGTAACAATATATTTGTTTACATGTTCCTATAAGCACTGTTAAAAGTGCAAGTCTGATGACGGCGACGGATAGAGCTGCAATTCACAAATGTGCATTGTTCTCGGTTTTCAATTGTTTGAGCAGCGATCAACAGACTTGCACTTGTCTTGCTGAACTTTGTGATGATAGACTGAATAAAGTGCTCGAGTTGATCGGACGTATAAATTTTAAGCAATTGTTTTTTTATTCATTACAAAATTCAGAAGTGGGATAAAAGTACCTATTTTTGTTTGGAAGTAAATCTTTTTAAGAAACGGATTTAAGTGTTATGTCGTGTTGTAATTCGATTATGTTATGAAATTCTGAGATTCGCACGATAAAATTTTATCACCACATGTGGGGTGCTGTTATGTGAGTTGTGCAGTTAGTTTAAGACCAGAATAATCCATGATCATTTCGGACATCAGCACAAAGTTGTTAACCGAAAATGCTTCTAAACTGCCTAGGTATATATATGATAAAGCATTTTCGCAAATTTTAAGAAAATAGTATACATATATCCTAATTATGTCTCGAGCACGTGCGGAAACATTCATTCAGGGTGCAACGGTTCCGTTACTTAAACAAAAATTGGAAATCTTTGGGCTAAGCACGATGGGTGTAAAATCCATTTTAAGTCTAAGATTGGAGGAAGCAACAAGAAATCTTAGAGATTCTGAGCTTGATGATCATTTCTCCGAAGATATTTTGGAATCGCTTAACGGTGAAGACAGGAATACTAGTGAGGAGTCCAGTGAAAGATTAATGGCACCCGTGCTAGAGCCACAAACAGGTGAGAGTTCGCGTGAATTCGCAACAAGTAATTTACAGCATAGAATTGACGAGCTCAATGAGATGATAAAAAAGCAAAAACAAATTTTGGAACTGAAAAAGAAATTAGCATCTTTACAATCCGCTAATATAGAAGTCAACAGTACACAATTATCATTTAGAGACATCGAGGAGTCTTTGCCTATATTCACCGGTGACGGCAACTAAACAGTGGGTTAGAAGCTTCGAGGAGGCCAGACATTTTCACAGATGGAGCGATCAGCACTCTTTCATTTACTCCCGGAGGCTACTTAAAGGAACAGCTAAGCTATTTCTGCGATCATAAATATGTGCAACGTGGAATGATCTCAGAATTCTTTGATAGCAGAATTTTATCACGGGGTTACACCAGCTGACGTTCACAACACGCTAAGAAATCGGAAGAAGCGCAGAGATGAAAATGTGCATCAATATGTTTTGAGCATGCAGGAGCTTACCTCGCTCGCCGATATCGAAGAGGAGGACTTAATTCACTACATAGTTAAAGGTATTCCAGATTCACTCCCTAACAAACAATTATTGTTTACAGCCAAAGATATCAGTGAGCTAAAACAAATTCTAAGAAAGTACGAGAAGATGAAGCCCCATCCTAGTGAAGTGATAGTGCAAAACTCGATCCAGTAATCCTCGAAAAATGTTTGGCAACAAAACAAAACTTTGAACAACACATCAATGAAGAATAAGTGCTTCAATTGTAACGAGCCGGGTCATGTAGCGGCGAATTGTCCTAAACCACGAAGGGAGAGGGGAACATGTTTTAGATGCGGAAAACATGGACACTTTGCGACAAATTGCGACCAACGACGAAATATCTCATCTTTAGCATCATCATCATCATCTTCAGCAGCTGTGATGTTACTTCGAAGCAATACCAATGACGAAATTTCAGCCGGAAATGGACCATCGGGAGGCAATAATTTTAAACCCCTAAATATTTCTAATGATTTCTATCTTACTTTTAGTTACTTATTCGTCAGCGAAACATCACCAGAGGTTGCAACAGAATTTGAGGCAAATACAATGCTGAACACAGGAAGTACAATAAGCTTCATCCAGGAACGCTATGTCCCTCCCTATCTGATATCACCAGTAGAATCTGCATATACGAAATATGTCGGCATCAACGATAGTCAACTTATAATTTTAGGCAAGGTACAATGTGTCGTCTCTTTTGAGTGTAATAAAATAGAATTAGATTTGTATGTGGTTAGGAATCAGTCTATGAAATGTCTTGTAGTATTAGGCCGAAACTTTTTACATAGCTGTAACGCAAAGTTTATTTTAAATGATAGCTCACAGAATGAGAAAAATTCAAATTATGACAATTTTCCAAAGGAAATCCTAAATATTTATGCATGCTGTGAAGATGAAAAGTTAACTTTAAATATAAACGACAATTTAACCTTTAATGAAAAAAACCGCGTACGTGAAATCATGCAAAAAGCTATTGTACATGACGAAACATTCAACGAAAGGAATAATGAATGTGAAATGAAAATCATACTTGCTAATACGAACAATATTTTCAGTTGTACTCCAAGAAGATTACCATATGCGCATAAATTAGAATTAAGGAAAATATTAGATGACTTACTTGCTAAGAAAATAATTCGCGAAAGCAACTCGCCTTATGCTTCGCCGATAGTTTTGATAAGAAAAAGAATGGAGAGCTTAGGTTATGCATAGACTTTCGACAGTTAAATAAAATTTCACAAAAAGATAATTATCCTCTTCCCTTAATAGACGATCATTTGGATCGCTTGCGAGGGAAACAATACTTTTCTCTGCTTGATCTTAAAAATGGCTTTCACCATGTCAAAATGGCTGAAGAATCCATAAAACATACATCTTTTGTTACCCCGTTGGGTCAATTTGAGTATCTGCGTATGCCATTTGGTTTAAAAAACGCACCATCTGTTTGTCAACGATACATAAATTACGTGTTCAAAGAACTAGTCAACTCCGGAAAGCTATTAGTATATATCGATGATTTGCTCATTGCTTCTGAAACTAAAAACGAGCACTTCAAAGTTTTAGAGGAGGTTGTTAATATCATAAGCGAAAATAATTTGAAACTCAGGTTTGATAAGTGTCTATTTATGCAGGAGAAAATTACTTATCTAGGGTATGAAGTGAGCGCGAAGGGTGTAGGGCCAAATTCAGCAAGTTTACGAGCTGTTAAGGAATTTCCTGTGCCAAGGAATATTAAGGATTTGCATTCATTTCTGGGTCTTTGCTCCTACTTTAGGAAATTTATTAGAGACTTCTCTCTAATATCAAAATCGCTGTACGATTTATTGAAACAAAATACTGAGTTTAGGTTCGGAGCAAGTGAGCTAGAAACTTTTGAGCTTTTAAAGAAAAAGCTGTTAGAGGCTCCTTTGCTGAGTATTTACTCTCATATGCAGAAACAGAACTCCACTGTGATGCGAGCAGCGTAAGTTTCGGTGCAATCCTATTACAGCGACAAACCGATAATAAGTTCCATCCAGTGTTCTTTTTCTCAAAATGAGCCACACCAGTGGAATCCAGATACCACTCTTATGAGCTAGAGACATTGGCAATAATTTATGCTCTTAGGCGCTTTCGCATCTACCTCACTGGATTTAATTTTAAAATTGCTACCGACTGTAGGTTTCTAACGCTCACGTTGAACAAAAAGCTTTTGAATCCTCGAATATCTCGGTGGGCTTAGGAGCTGCAGGAGTTCGATTATTCTGTTGAACACCGAAATTCAGATAGAATGCATCATGTTGACGCATTAAGCAGATGTCATAACATACTTTTGGTAGAGCCTGAATCACTTGAGCATGCTTTAGCTGCTGCTCAACTTAAGGATGCAGAAGTAGAGAAAGTTTCACAAATACTAGAAAAACAACAGCACGCAGCATATGAATTGATAAATGGTCTCGTATACCGTAAAATGAACGACAAGACAATGTCCTTTTTTATGTACCATCTCAGATGGAGAGAAACATTATACAGACCCATCATGACGGATTGTGTCATGTAAGTGTAGATAAGCTGTATGATTATTTAAGGAAAACCTACTGGTTTCCATCAATGAAAACAAAAATTAAGGACTATGTTATAAACTGCCTTAAATGCATCCATTTTTCGGTACCTTCGGGCAGAAAGGAAGGTGTACTTCACAGCATACCAAAGGGTGACAAGCCTTTTGATACCATCCATATAGACCACTATGGACCTCTTCTTTCAGGACTTCGAAATCTTAAGAAGTATATCTTCCTTGTAGTCGACGGTTTCACAAAATTTGTAAGGTTGTATGCTGTTAAGAGCACAAGTACCAAAGAAGTCATTCAATGCCTACAGTCATATTTCGAATGTTACAGCAAACCAAGTAGGATAGTGTCAGACAGGGGAGTTTTCAAATTTTTGTCTTGATAATGATATTAGGCATATTAATATAGCCACTAGTTCCCCGCAATCAAATGGTCAGGTCGAGAGGATTAATAGAGCACTAACGCTAATGTTGTCAAAAGAAAGTGACATTGAACCAGCTGAATGGACAAAGTATTTCCGTAAAGTCGAACACGCAATTAACAACACGATAAATAAAAGCTCAGGTTCAACACCCAGTATTTTGTTATTTGGTGTCTCTCAGAGGGGGGAAGTTAATGATAGGATACGAGATCATCTAGAAAATAACTCTGCGGATGAAAAGTCGCGAAATTTAGAACAAATAAGAGCGGAAGCAAGTGAGAATATTGTTCATAGCCAAGACCTAAATAAGAAGCTTTTTGATAAAAGACATAAGACCCCTTACAAATACGAAATCGGGGACTACGTGATGATTAAAAATGTAGTTACTACCGCGGGAACCAACAAAAAATTACTCAAAAATACAAAGGCCCTTATGAGATCATAAAAGTTTTACCTAACGATCGTTATGTAATAAGAGATATTGAAAATCTGCAAATATCGAGAGTCCCTTACAATGGGGTGTCATCTCCGGAGAACATGAAGCCCTATATGCAATTAGAGCAGCATGCATGAATGTCTAGTATATTAATCATTATTTAAAATTTGATGCAACATGAATTGTGTATGTAAACACGCTCGATATGGATTTAAAAAAAAAAAAAAAAAAAAAAACCATCAGTTTTGAAAGATTGTATTACATGTATTTCACATTTTATGTAACACGAATTGTGTGTATGTAAACACGCTCGCTATAGACTTATATTATAACTTACAAAATTAATCAAAAATTAAAATCTTAGTTTTAAACCACTGTAAATATAAATGTGAATTGCATACGTATGTGCGGTAATATTAAATTTCGTTGAAATTTTAAACTTACAAGTAAAATACTTGTGTACAAAATCGAGGACGATTTGTTATCAGGAATGGCTGAGTTGTAGTCGATTTTAATATAAATTCGACAATAAATGATACACCCGGTACTAAATATCACTTACCCGTGCATACGTGTGCTGTCGATATATTTGTAACAATATATTTGTTTACATGTTCCTATAAGCACTGTTAAAAGTGCAAGTCTGATGACGGCAACGGATAGAGCTGCAATTCACAAATATGCATTGTTCTCGATTTTCAATTGTTTGAGTAGCGGTCAACAGACTTACACTTGTCTTGCTGAAATTTGTGATGATAGACTGAATAAAGTGCTCGAGTTGATCGGACGTATAAATTTTAAACAATTGTTTTTTTATTCATTACACCCTAAGCCTGAGTAAAACCTAGTTAGAAAATGAGTTACTATTCTAACCCCTATAAGTGAGTCGTAGATAAATACATACATAAATATTTTTGCTAGTTAATGTACTGTTCTATGAGCAATTGTCGATATTTCCAGGCTAGCTTGGTATATTGGATAAGACCTTCAACATTTTTTTCGGTCAGAATTGTAATTACCTCGCCTTCTGTGAGATATGTTAGTAGTAGGTAGTGCAGTAAGTCTTCATCCTCTTCTAAATTGCAAAGTGAGCATATTTAGCTACTATCTGTGCGCCACGGACTGGTATTTAGTGATAACATACCACTCCTTATACATTAGAATTAGCCGTATTTTCATAGTAGAGAAACTATTCTTGAAGTAGCAGTTCCCCCAAATTATAGTTTATTTTATCATAAGTCCGTGACATACAGTCTGTCTAGCCCTATCATGAGCTTTTTCCCATAACCACTTTTCCTCCTTTTCCAAAATTTCACACAGAACTGGTGACAGAGTTTCTGTTCTCTGCAAGCGTGACTCGAAATGTACTCCATGCTTTTCGGCAAGATCCTACCACTCCTCATAACAATACAATTCGCTATCTATGGCTTTATTTGCTAATATATACGGCAATCTACTTTCCTTGTAAGAGCCCAAGACGTTAAGCATATATGCAAAATAGCATTTTAACGTGTATACATATATACAGGTTCGGTAAACCTGTTTCTAACGTAGCACGTAGTTGGGAGTTTTATTAGGTAAAAACAAGAGTTTTTTAATAAAAAAAAGAGGCTGTTTTTCAACCTCTTCGTACTTCGTGAATCCCCAAACATGTGCTCCGTAACACATCAATGATGTTGAAACTGCTGAATACATCCTAAATTTAGAGGAGTGATTTACCTGCTCGTTCCTTATGGAACTATTCCATGTGCTGTTGAGTGTTCCTTTTACTGTAACTAGACTTTCCCTTAGATGTTCCCGTATTGATAATTTTGGGGTCAGAGTTACTCCCAAGTACTTGAACTTTATAGCCACTTCAATTTCTGCTCCCTGACATACCTGGTTTTCTGAGGCTGCCCTCCTGCCACCCCCTCTCTTGAATATCATAATTTTGGACTTCTCTAGATTGAGTATCAGATTCCATATTTGACAGTATTGTTACGAGCGTGGCCTTAGTTCGTTATTTAAAAAACAATATTTCAGATATAATTCAAAAGTTCTTCTTAACTTCACTGTTTTATTTTACAACATTCACAAATAATTATCAAATCAACGCGCTAGTACTGTGCATCTAATTATCGCAATCCAAATAGTTTACTTCGTTCACTTCACTGTCTGAAATAAGACTCGCGTCCTGGATGTGAGTAGCGCTGTATTTAGACCATTGAATAAATAACTAATAAGGAAGCGGGGTATCGTGCGAATACAGTGTACGTGTTTAAGCATTTCAATGACAGTGCGACCAATGGTTGGGGCAGGGGGGGGGAAGAGGACGTTGTGGCTATTTTGTGACAGTTCAACATTCTGACATTTCATAATTTTGAAAATAAGTTCTCGGATTTGAATTCGCGATATTGTGAAAATTAAGTAATTAAACGTGATTTTTACGTAATAGTAGTGTGAAACAAGTGCGAAATATTCTTTTATGAACGATATTTTGTGTAATAGAGACTCCGGAGTCTTAAATTATCATAATGAAGTGCGCTGCTCTGTGCTGCAGGAACGAACACAATTATTGTCGTGGGAAAACATTCTTCAAGTAACTTAATAGCTTTACTAATTAATTATAGTGTATTAAACAAAATAAAAGTGAAATATTTATAAAAATAAACAGCCATGGCAAAAAATTTTAACATTTTACCAATGCCGGTTTGTTTGTTTACAATTGAATTATCATTGGTGCCTAAAGTATTCCAGTCATACAAAGGCAACGCCAAGAAATATTATCTGGAAATAAGAGGGAGCTAAAAATTTGTTTATATTACATAGGAATTTGGATTATAAAAAATGTTCCCCTTTCACTACTGCCATGACGAAACGAATACAAACCGAGCACACTAATACATTTCGCCGAGTGGCTTACGTTTTCACCCGATATGCCGTTTCCTTAATAGTTATTTATTCAATGCCTTATACTCTACAAATTATCCTAGAACCTTCTTGACTATTCCATTCTCCGAACCCAAAGTTTACTAGGATGTCACTAACCTAAAGTTGTTCCCATTTCCAATAGATGTCGCTTGTGTCACTTTGTGGCGCGTAACACTGCCCCCTTCTTAAAATTTTTCGCCCCGAACAACAGGTGGTCCAGGGTCTTGATGCTCGCAGTATTGGCACAAACGATCCAGATCGTTTGCCTCTTGTACCCCGCTGAATCCTGTATACGACGTCATTAATTCTAGTCACTACTGAATACGGTCCTTCCCAGTGTTGTAATTTTGGAATGTCCCTTACGTCGTTTCGGGTTGTACAGTTAAACAAGGACACCTTCATTTAATCCGGCTGAATTAGCACGTTAGTCATAGCGGGTCTTCATCCGATCAGTATTTACTGTTAATTTTGTTCTCGTGACCACGTGTACATCAGCTAATCGTTCTCTAAGTTCCGATACATAATCGTCTGGTAACTTTTGTTCACCTCTGGGTGTACCAAACTTGAGGGCGCTAGGTAAACGCATCTTCTTTCCGAATATGACCTTTGCTGGAGTTTGTCCGGTCGTGTTGTGAACAGCTGATCGTTAGGTCATTAGGAACACAGGAAAATGTCGATCCCAATCGCGTTGATGATAGTCGACTACTTTCTTTAGATGCTCGACCAATGTTCTGTTGAAGCGCTCTATCATGCCATCAGATTGTGGGTGTAGCGGAGATGTTCTGGTTTTTCTTATTACCAACATTTTACACATTTCTTGGAAAGTCCGTGATTCGAAGTTCCGTCCTTGGTCCGAATGATGTTCGTGAGGCACACCAATAATTCGAAGTTCCGTCCTTGGTCCGAATGAAGTTCGTGAGGCACACCAAATCTACTGACCCAATTAATTAATATTTGTTTCGCAACAGTGGTTGCCTCTTGATTAGGGATTGCATAAGCTTCAGGCCATTTACTGAAATAATCAATAGCAACTAATATATAACGGTTACTGTTATTCGTTTCGGGAAAGGTCCAGCGTTATCTACGGCTATCCTCGCAAATGAGGTTCCTACATTATACTTCTGCATTTCTCCTCTGCTTCTGTGTGGCGGCCCTTTGCAAGAATCACAGATAGTGCATCTGCCGCACCACTCCTCCACATCCTCTCGCATATGTAACCAATAAAACCTTTCTCGTATTTTGGATATTGTTTTATTCACCCCCAAATGTCCTCCAGACGATCCACTGTACATTTCTTTAGAGAATCGTTGACCTTTAATGCTGGGACGACTATCTGCATCCGGAATGACTCGCCGTTTAATGCCTCCCACTTACGTTTTAATATACCGCATTCAACGTGGAGAGAATTCCATTGAGCCCAGTAGTTCTTCAGTTTCTCACTCCTCTCCGAAACATCCTTACATTGTGGTCTTTCCATGTCTTCTTTCCAAGCAAGAATGGGTGATATATCTGGGTCTTCTTGTTGTGCTGTTCGCAAGCTCTCCTTGTCCCCCAGCCTGTCGATGGTTCCACCGTTATCAGTTGTATAGTTGTCTTTGTTGCACTAAAGTTTGCACGGACATCGCGGAAGGGCGTCTGCATTTCCACGGTGTTGGATATCAAAGTCATAAGCTTGGAGTCGCTCTATCCATCTCGCCACTTGCCCCTCAGGATTCTTAAACTGCAAAAGCCATTTGAGCGCTGCATGGTTAGTGCGGAGGATAAATTTGTGCCCGTAGAGATATTTATGGAAATGTTTTGTTGAATTTACAATAGCAAGTAGCTCTTTTCTTGTAGCGCAATAATTCCTCTCTGATTTTGAGTGCTTTGCTATAATACGCTGTTGGTACCTCTTGACCATCCTCCTCCTGTGAAAGCACTGCCTCGATACCTACATTGCTGCCATCCGTGTCCAATATAAACTACCGTTACATTTATCCGACCATATGAACGGCTTTCCTTTTTCTGTAAGATGGTGTGGGCTCCTTGCTATATCTACAAAACCTTTTACGAATCGCCTGTAGTAGGTAGCTAGACCAAGAAAACTCCTTAATTGATGTTTGTCCTTTGGAACTGGCCAATTTTTGACAGCTGCTATCTTCTCTGGATCAGTTCTTACTCCTTGTGAAGCCCCAGTGCTGATGCTTCAGTTTCGCATCTCTCAATGTTTGAAGTACGTCCCGTAAGTTGTTTTTGTGTTCCTCGAATGTCCTTCCGATTACTATTATGTCATCTAAGTTGACGAGACATTCTATAAGTCGTTCGAATGTGTCTGGAGCATTACATAATCCAAATGGTATAACTTTGAATTGCCATAAGCCACATCCAACTAAGAAAGCAGTTTTCTCTCGTTCCTCGGGATGTATTTCCACTTGCCAGTAACCACTCTTCAAGTCCAGTGTGGAAAACTATTGCGCTCGGGAAAGGGTGTCTAGAGTGTCATCAATCCTTGGTAACGGATAGCTATCCTTTTTCGTTACGTTATTTAGCTGCCGGTAGTCTACACAGAATTTACACGGAACAACTGGCGATGTCTAAGGCCGATTAGATTCCTCTATTTCGCCTTGTTCCTTCATGGAGTTTATCATATTTGCAACTTCTGAATGTTTGGCTAATGGTAGTCTTCGTGGTATCTGCCGAATGGGCCTAGAATCTCCTGTATCGATCCGATGCTGGACAAGATTTGTTTTACCAAAATCATCATCATTCATTACAAATAATTCCGAAAATTCATCGATCACCTCCTTGAACCTGTTGGGTACTAGCTGGTATAGGTTTTGTCTCCTTGACATTACTACTATTATCCAAATTAAAAATATGGTAAACGGGTTTACAATTTCCAATTATAGTTTTTTCTTTTAGTTGTACCTCACTTTCGGATGTGTTGTCAGCAGGTCCCGATGTCATCAGTAAATTTTGTCCTACTAGCGTTTCGGAGCATGCAGAAAGAGCAATATTCTCACAGACAATCGTCCTTATTTTTGCAGGATAATCTGTTCCTCCTCCTAGTCTCATAGGAATTTCTATGTTGCCATATTTGAGTGTCCGTTCTCCGACATCTAGATTTATTTTATATGTGGTCATGAAGTCTACTCCAAGAATGCATTAATCCATGATGTCAGGAAAGTGTGAGGAAATAGTAGTTCACCTAGTTGAACATCCAAAGTTATTTTTCCAAAAGCCTGTGCTGCTTCTCCAGTTGCTGTTCTTAGTAAATATTTGGTGGTTTTGTGAAGCAATTTGTTCTTGACAAGATCTGGTCTAATAATTGATCTCGAAGCTCCAGTGTCAATAGTGACTGCGCAGTCATTTTTTCTTACACTACACTTCCATATATTACAAGAGTGCTATCATTTCTCTGCAACTGAGCTACCGGAATGATGACCTCGGGGCTGTAGAGTCCACCAACAAACTCCCCCCCCCCCCCGCTGTTTGATTTCTAGTCTCTTCTCGAATAGCTTGCTCTTTGGCTCGACATCTTGGGCATTCTTTTCTGTCCTCCTCTTCTAGTGATTGCATTCGTCGGCGTTTCCTGCAGTCCCTTGGGAGGTGTACTGGTCTATTACAATTTCAGCATCACAGAATATTGTGGTGAACCCATAAGCGATTTCAATAAATAATAAACAAAACATATTGCTTATGAGGCAATCACGCATTGCCCCACATAAATATAATTACACCATTGAGAAAGAATATTGGGTCAACCAAGCACCGCCACAAAAATGCAAGCAAGCACATAGTTTATGAAATTACTCGCACAATTTACACGGCTTGCATTTTTGTGCCGATATGTTGATCCCGGAACTATAGGTAAGGTAAACGTAAGTTAATTTTAAGATATAAATAGCATGTAGTAAAACCATGAAACAGATTATAATTAAAGTCAGCGATCAGTGATCACCAATTGATTTTTGTGTTTTAATTTATTCGGTGGAGTCGTGCTATTATAGCTACTCCCCACAATTAAACAAAACCGGAGTTATGTAGTACTTGCTACTCCCGCTTTAACAAAATCTTGGGCCATATAAACGTTTTATTTAATACATGGCGATCGTGCCAATTATCACCTACTACCTGGCTATATAATACCACATGGCGACCGTGACTTTGAAGAATCTACAATCTTCGAATAAACTGTGACTTTGTAACAACCGCTACAGAAGAACAGAATAATGAACAGCGACATGAGCAGGGCATTCGATAAACTATTGGCAAAAGCTGAAAAATACATAAAACCGGAACAAAATAGCACAAGCCTAGCGCTGTACCCTGCAGGAAAACTGGTTGAACCATACATCCCCAGAGCAACACCTGGAACGAATGAGGAGGCACCAGAATATATACCGGGACCAAAAAAGTTATCCATAAAGGAATACAGGAGAAGACAAGAAAAGAAACAAACAGAAGGAGTAATCAGCAAAATAGCACCACAAAGAGGAGGCAGGCGAATGAAGCTAATTCATGAGCTCGACTACTTCACACTGAGGGCTAACACAGCAACAACAGAAGAAGAAAAAAGAAGATATGAAGAATTAGCACGGGAAAAACATAAAGAAATTAACAAAAACAAAAAACAAAATTTTTAACACAATGTGCTTCATAGAACTTAATCGATACATGCAATAACTAATAATAAAATAACTAATAATAATTTATCTAGTTAAAAAAAAATTGTATAAAGATAGGCTAGAATAAATACTATTAATTACATATTTAAGTTCTAAAATTATGGAATTATTCTTTTAAATAAATAAACAAACTATTCAAGAAAATTTTCTTTCGACGAAATGCACAATAAAAAAAAAATTATTATGAAAAACAAGACGCGCACAAATAACCATACAATAAGCATGTCATCAGAGGAATACAATAAAAATTCAGTGTTGTAAAAGATTAAAACAAACTGGAAATAATAAATCGAAGAAGTCAAATTTAAATGAAAATATGTTTCATTGTTTAAATTGCACGTTCATAGCTGATTCAGTAGAATCTGTAAACGAACACGCACAAATAAATCACCGTAAAGATGACCGGCCCAATTTGGCCTTAACCAGTGCTGAAAGACGAAATAATATGTCAGCGCTTATAGCGAGACTAGTTAACAAATGCAATAAATGCATGTACGTCTCGGACAATATCAGTGATCTTGTGGAACACATCGAAATCAATCATTTTACAGATGACAAGCACAAGTTCCAAACAAAATGAAAAAACAAATAATAAGAAAAGCTGCCCAGGACAGCATTTAAATGTAATAAATTAAAAAGAAATAAAGAAATAATAATAACAAATAATTTTAAATATATCTAAAAAAAAAAATAATAATAATAATAATTAATAAAACTTGTGACAATTTTGAAGAGTAAAATAATGAGTAAATAAATATTACTAAAATGTTATTATAATGACGTAAAAACAAATATTTGTATAGTAAGCGTTATATAATGGAAGCAAACTATCTAGAAATACCAAGAGCAATAAAACAAAAAGGGATAATAATAAAAACATAGGATCAATTAGAAGACAAATAGCATCGAAAAATATGCAAAAGTAATTCTCCAACCAAAAACGTGTTCTTCAAAGATTATTGGGTACGTCTTGGAAAACAAGCTACAACATCTGTAAGAAGATTACTGCTAAATTTCGATGGAAATAAAAGCTCAATAACGGAAAATGCCAACATCTGCTCAGTCTAATCAACTGTGCGCTAAAGAGGTAATACACCGAAAAAAAAGAGCTATTAACTTGCCAGAACAAAATAGCTGCAACCATAAAACAAATAAACACAAAGAATGTGCACAAAATAAAGAGTAAAAATATAAAATTATAAACCAATGAGTAGAACCTACACTAGAGTAGGAAAATCGAAATATTGGAGCGGTACATAATAAGACCAATGAGTAGAACTTGCATTAGAGCAAGCAAATCGAAATATTGGAAGTCAACCAATCAGTAGAATCTGCACTAGAGCAGGTATTCGAAATATTGGAAAATAGTAAACAATTTCAGACCAAGACTCTGAAACTTTCTGCAGAAAGCGAAATATTCAAGTTAACTACAGTAACCGCATTTAAAAAAAAGGCAACAAAATGCTAAGAAATATACAAATTATAATATATAAACCACCGAGATACATCAAAAACAAAACGCAAATTAATAATCTACTGCATGACTTTCACTCAACACCTACTGGAGGGCATCTAGGACAAACTAGAATGCACAAAAAGCTAAAAGCGATATACAGATGGAAAAGAATGAAGAAGACTATCGCAAGATATGTAAACAATTGTGAGCTCTGTGCGAAAAACAAACACCAGACGCATAATAGAGAACGTTTGGAAATCACAACAACACCAGCAAAGGTATTCGACGTAGTATCCATAGACACTGTGGGTCCATTCACCAAAACACCTAGAGACAATAGATATGCGGTAACCATCCAATGCGACCTAAGCAAATATGTCGTAATAATTCCGACAAGAGATAAGGAAGCAAACACTATCGCACAAGCAATAGTCAACGGATTTATACTAACTTATGGACCAATGAGTAAACTAAAATCAGACCTTGGAACTGAGTATAAAAACCAAATCCTCTCGGAAGTATGCAATATATTGAAAATAAAGCAACTTTTCGCAACCGCTGCACATCCCGAAACTATAGGGTCTCTGGAAAGAAACCACAAATGTCTTAACGAATACTTGAGATGTTTTGTAAATGATAACAGAGACGATTGGGATACATGGATACCATACTATTCATTTTGCTACAACACTACTCCAAACAGCGTTCACAACTACACGCCATTCGAACTAGTTTTCGCAAAAAGAGTGAATCTCCCTTCTGAACTCACAATTGCTAATCCTGAACCGATCTATAACTACGACCTATACAGCAAAGAAGTTAAAGCTAGGTTACAAAAAACACTAAGTAAAGCAAAGCAATACCTAAAGCATTCGAAAGAAATAAGAAAACAAAACAGTGATATTAACTGCAAACCCCTGTCAATACAAATAGGTGATCAAGTATTAATACAGCACAGAATAGAAAAAAATTAGACTAATTATACAAAGGTCCATATAAAGTAATCGATATTGATACTGTTAATTGCATAATCGAAGATAGGAATACGGTTAGGTCTAAGATAGATAAAAATAGACTAAGAAAAATCTTTATATAGCCTTAAGAATCGACAATATCATTAGCAAAAGTGAAAATTGTAAATCATTAACATATAATTTTTTTTAAACAATGTGAAAACTTAAAATACAAAAAAATTATTAATGGAAGTTCAAAGAAATATGATAATATAAACAAAAATAATAACAAAGCTAGTGACGTAAAAATAGATACATATAACATACACTGTAAATAGACTTTAACCGAAAAAAAAAAATCGTTTAAGGGGAATGTGTGGTGAACCCATAAGCGATTTCAATAAATAATAAACAAAACATATTGCTTATGAGGCAATCACGCATTGCGCCACATAAATATAATTACACCATTGAGAAAGAATATTGGGTCAACCAAGCACCGCCACAAAAATGCAAGCAAGCACATAGTTTATGAAATTACTCGCACAATTTACACGGCTTGCATTTTTGTGCCGATATGTTGATCCCGGAACTATAGGTAAGGTAAACGTAAGTTAATTTTAAGATATAAATAGCATGTAGTAAAACCATGAAACAGATTATAATTAAAGTCAGCGATCAGTGATCACCAATTGATTTTTGTGTTTTAATTTATTCGGTGGAGTCGTGCTATTATAGCTACTCCCCACAATTAAACAAAACCGGAGTTATGTAGTACTTGCTACTCCCGCTTTAACAAAATCTTGGGCCATATAAACGTTTTATTTAATACATGGCGATCGTGCCAATTATCACCTACTACCTGGCTATATAATACCACAATATCACGTGATGGAGTGTTCGGTGATGACTGCATTCTGTTGCAAGTACATTCCTCCACCGAAATTTCTCTCACTCGTACTGCACTCCGAGAAGATTGTTTGGCAGATTCATACGCTAATGCATAGGCTAGCGCTTCTGCTGTTGATTTCTTTCCTACTAGCTTTAATGCTTGTTGTAAATTTTGATCTGCAATAGCGTTCACAAATGCCACTTCACTAAGGAAATCAGCATTTACGCTAGACTATGAAAGATAAGCTAATCTTTCCACATCAGCCTGCAGTTGTTGTAGTGATTCGCCATGCTTTTGAATCCTGTTCCATAGCTGTAGGCGATATACTTTCTGCATGTGTTCATCTCCATAACGTAACTCTATCGCCTGTACTAATAAAGTATAATCACGTTGCTTTCTATCGGTATAGTTTGTAAAAGCTCTGATCCAGAACCTCGAAGTGCTAATACTAGAGCTGTAGCTTTGTCTGCATCATTCCATCCATTTACTTCGGAAGCACCCTTGAATTGTCTCTTGAAAATATGCCACGAATTTTGTCCATCAAATATTGTAGGTTTCATTCTGCCTGCATTGGATATTTCAATTCCTTCGTGCCGTGATTGTCGATGCTTCATCTTTTCCAAATCTGCTTTAAAGTTGTCAAGCTGTTCGGTGACTTTTTGTTGAACTTCCGCCACTTCCTGCTCGATTACTTCAATTTTTAAAATTTTGTTCGTCTAACGAGTTTTTCAGGAAATTCTTCTGTTCTTCTAATCGAGTTTCTATACAATTCTCCAGAGAACTTTTTTGTTCGTCCAAACGGGTGATTTCTTCTGCTCATATAAACGGGATTCCAGCTGTCAAGTGTTAAGTGTGGTGTGCAGTTGTGTTTTAGCAAATGTTATGTTTTCAAGTGTTTTTAATTATTTTTTTAGTGCTTTGTTAATCGCTTTAGTTTGTCTAGTTTGATTATTGTGTATTTTTCTGGGTGGAATTTAATCTACACTTTTTGTATATTTTTAGAGCTAGTGTGATTCTAACACTACTTTTCTGTGTATAACGTGCTTTTGTTTCATTACCTTACTAAATTTTTCTGTGTCGGTATTTAAATCATAGATCTCCTTAATTATGGACTGCTGTGGTTCTTCCGAGTTTAGAGCTTGCGATGGTGTCTGTGGTAAAGCGTTCCACACCTCCTGCGTTAAACTCGAGAAGGCTGCCTTAAATCTTTAAAAAAGTCTCGCAATTTACTGTGGGTCTGCGATTCATGTGGGCCAGCCCCAGCTCACACTTTTTTTGACACGCTCGCGTTGTACCGGGAGGAGCATGGTGGTTGGCCTATCAGAGAAGGGGGGGGGGGCGGCGCGGCACGGCACGGCGTGGCATTGCCCGGTGGCACGCGGCAAAATAGAGTGTTCACACCGAGAGCGGCAGATTTTATTCAAATGTACTCTAGTTCCGAGGAAGAAATTCTATTATTAGTAGCTCTGCTTGAAGAAGAACAGAGAAAAGTGATGAGGTTCGATTACAAATATACTTAAGAATGCAAAAAGCCTCATTTAACGAATTGTGCGGAGTTATTTCGAATGAAAAGGAATTTTGGCCGCTGGCCAGTTTTTGAGTAATCTCCAAAATTGCCGTGCGGCAACTATTTTGCCGTCCCGCGCCGCGCCGCTCCCGGTGTGACTTATACATTTAATTTTGCAAGAACAATCGTGCAGCGGCAACTAAAAAATGCCGCGCCGCGCCGCTCCCGGTGTTACACCCACTTAATGCTCAGTTAATTGAGCAAAAAGGGTTGACTGCTCAATTTCAACTGTCGTTGGCTGCCCTCAACAACCTAATGCTAATTTAAAAAAAAAAATAAAAAAAATAAAAAACAGGTGGTTTTGTCGAGTGAAAGGATTCAGCCCGCAAAATACGTCAATCCCTGTTAGTCAGGCTCCTTCTTCGGCAGGTGTGGCCGTACCTAGCGCAGAGAGTCAATGCGGAAATTTTACCACTCTAGCTCTTGCTTCGGAATCCGCAGTAGCGAATATTATTACTTCTCCACATTAGGGTGCCATTACCACCTCTTTGAGGACAGTACCAAAACGTTCGAGTGTTTTCGTCACTCGGTTCCCTCCTGAAACGTTGTGTGATGACATATTGACGTATTTTAAATTTAAAAATATTGCAACAGAGAGTATTTCTTGTCGTAAATTAGTAAATCCTCGAAACCGGTTGCATCCTTTGTCTTAACTGTTTCAGCAGATATGCAGGACAAGTTATTAGATCCCTTATTCTAGCCCTCCGGCGCTTTCACTAAATTATTTGTACCTTCCGTGCGCCAACCTAGAAATACAGTTAATATAAGCAACGTTATTCCAAAAAACTGAAGTCGCTTTCCTTTTACTATCAAAATGTAAGGGGAATTCGGACAAAAACTGCACATATCTTCAAATCCTTTGTTGCAACTTGTTTTGATATCGTTGCTTTCACTGAAACTTGGCTGCATCACGGCTTTCGTAATGCCGAAATCTTAAATCTGAAACACAATACGATGCAGTGCAGTGTTGGAGTAGTGCACTGCACTGTAAAGCACATTGTAAGCAGTGCAGTGCTTTGACAATCATTTTTTGAAGATCTCATATAAATTTTTTTATTGTGGATCCATTATTTTGAGAAAAACTCTACCCATTTTTCTTCTAATATCATTTTAAAATTAATTAATCAATTTAAAATTGAACACTTCCTCTATTCTGTAGTATTTAACAAATGTCAGCTGATGCAGTGTGCAGTGTTTTAGAAATTAGCCTAAACGATGCGGTGCAGTGTATGTGAATTGCTACATGATGTTACAAGAGCTCTAAATTTCAATGCAGTGCAGTGCACTGCACTGCATCGTATTGTGTTTCAGGCTTTAGACAATTCTTACCAGATTTTTAGGAAAGATAGACATACCGACGAGCCTCGTGGCGGTGGCGTACTCCTCGCATGCAAAAACACTTTTAATTGCAGCCAAATTGAGGTGCCAAGTTTTTCCAACACTCTTGACACTGAACTTACAGTTCTTAAGCTGTCTCTTTTAAAACACGACTTATACATACTATGTTGCTATATTACTCCAGACTCCATAAACATTGTTGATGACAAAGGTCAAAATATTTATGACCTACTCACTTCAACATCTAATTTTATTCACGGCAAGAAGCAGCCTCTTGACGAACTACTACTTATTGGTGATTTCAACTTACCTAATATACAATGGGTACTAAATGAGTATGACGATGACTCTTCCTCTTAATAACTTGTCAACAAAGGAATCACTATCCCTGGACACTATGTCATCTCTTGATCTCAGCCAAATCAGTAATGTAAAGAATGACATGGATAGGCAGTTGGACCTGGTTTTCTCTACTGACGCGGGTAACATTAGTCGAACCTAGCCCAGTTATAATGTCTACTCTTGACAAATATCATCCCCCTCTACTAATTTCATATTGATTTGAAACCGAAAACAGTACTAATTGTGACGAACCACAATACTTCTTCAATTTTAGAAAGGCTAACTTTTCGGAACTTTCCAGTAGACTTACCACTATTGATTTCAACACATTACTGTTTAGCAATAGTGTTGACGAAGACGTCTCTAAATTGTACATAATTCTTTTCGATTTATTTTCCTCTTACGCTCCCCGCGAGCGACATCGGTCCTCTAAAACATCTCCGCCATGGTTCAATAAAGAACTAAAACATCTAAAAAATAGAAAGAGTAAATTGTGGAAAAGTTATATTAGTGACAAAGGCATTATAAGTCACAACAATTTCCTCACATCCTATAATGAGTTCAAAGAACTTTCCTCTACACTTTATGATGAATATATTCAAAGCATGCGTGCGAAATTATTTCGTGACCCACGTATCTTTTTTTAAGTTTATTAATATGAAGACAACTACCCCAATACCATGAGGTACAAAGATTCTGCTACTGATGATTCATTCGAAATTTGCAATATGTTTGCTTCATTTTTTGACAATGCATTTTCTTCGTCAAATTTCCTTCCTCGAAACTTCAGTCATATTCACGATTCTCATAACGTTTCATTCACTATCCCTACAATTGTGAGAGAGGATATACTCAATCATATTAATGGGCATCCAAATGACTTCACGACGTGTCCTGATGGGATTCCTCCAGCCTTCTTTAAGTCATGCTGCCATGCCCTTGCAGCTTCGCTGAGCATTATTTTCCAAAAATCGCTCAATAGCGGTTGTTTTCCGCAGCTATGAAAAAATTCTTTTATCATACCTATCCACAAAAAAAGTAGTAAGAGTGAAATTTCTAACTATAGGCCTATTGCAAAATTATCTTTTATGTCTAAATTATTCGAATCTATCATTTACTCTCAGCTATCAATTTCCTGCAAGAATTTGCTTTCTTCAAACCAGCATGGATTTATCTCGGGCAGGTCTACAACCCCTAACTTGTTGGAATTTGTCTCAGATACCGTTGGCGAGTTTGCAAAAGGCTATTAGACAGATTGTATTTATACTGACTTCAGTAAAGCGTTCGACAAGTTAACTCACTCTGTGATACTCTTTAAAATAGAAAAGTATGGGTTTCACCCAACATTTATAAAATGGACAGTCTTATTTAGATAACAGAACATTAAAATATTATTCCGTCATTCCATCTCTAGAGTCCTGAAAGTTTCGTCCGGCGTACCTCAAAGGAGTCACTTGGACCCGTTGTTTTTTCATTCTATCTATTGGCGACATTGTCTCTGTTGTGAGGCACTGCAAAGTATTGATTTATTCTGACGATATTAAACTTTTCGCTTAGATTAAGTCCGTTAACGATTGTGAACTGGTACAAGGTGACCTTCACAAATTTACGTTTGGTGCAAAAACAATAACTTGGCTCTCAATATGGACAAATGTGAGGTTATGACTTTCCACAGGAATCAGAAACCAATCACTTATGATTATGTGTTCTCGGATTCCACGATTCGCCGCCGCGAGGGTGCTGTTTGTAACTTGGGTGTTAAATGTGACCATAGATTGAATTAACTATATGGTATCTAAGAGTAGTTCTATGCTGGGTTTTATCAAACGTTGGTCCCGAGAGTTCTCGAATCCCACCATAACATTGTGTTTTTACACTTGTTTTGTGAGACCTCTCCTTGAATACGCTAGCCAGGTCTGGTCTCCATTTTACGGTACACACATCGACCGCATCGAGTCTGTTCAGTGGAACGTCCTGCGCTTCGCTCTTAGGCATCTACCCTGGGACAATTCATTGATTCTTCCACCTTAGAGGATCGCTTGAAGCTTTTGAATATGAACTCCCTTCAAAAACGTCGCATGGTCGCCGATGTAACTAATGTGCATCAACTCTTAAACGCGAATATTGATTCTCCCCTGCTACTTAGCAAAATCTCTTTCCGTGATAGTGCGCACAATTTAAGAAGGTTACCTCTGTTGCATGTTAACTCCGCAAGACCCAACTTTAGTATGTATGAACCCATCAATCACATGTGCATTGTTGTTAATATTAAGGCTGAGCATTTTGTCGTTGACATTTCCAAGCATGTTTTAAAAAAAGTCTATATAATATTTAATCTTTTTAGTTAGATTTAATTTAGTTTTTCATATTTTTGTTCTATGTCGCATTGCGTGTCATTTCATCCGGTGTTTGGTCTATTTTTAGTGTAACATACTAATACTAACACCGACTAAGTGATGAAACGCATGTATTGAGGACCGTTTATTTATTAAACGTGTCCATGCTTGTGTTAAGCTGGTTCTGATAGTCATGAATTCCATGGAATTCTTTTGTTCCTCAAAAGCATCCTTTTGCTCGTCCAGACGGGTTTCCATAGATTTCTTCTGCTTTTCTAAACATGCTTGCAAAGAATTCCGTTGTTCTTCAAAACGGGATTCGAGAGAATTCTTTTGCTCTACTAAACATGCTTGCAGAGAATTCTTTTGTTCCTCCCAAAAAGATTGCTTTTGTTCCTCAAGAGCATTTCTGTATGCGAAGCTCTTCTAGTTTGCGTCCCTTTACTTTGATAATTCACTCACAGTTTAATATAAAATTATCTTTCGGAATTTTCACACGATTTCACCAAATTAATCACTCTTTGAATTTCAAAGTCAAAACCCACCACTTTATTTCGCGATTTTATTTTACTTCTGACACCAGTTGTTACCAGCGTGGCCTTAGTTCGTTATTTAAAACACAATATAATATAATTCCAAAGTTCTTCTTTTATTTAACTTCACTGTTTTATTTTATAACAAATAATTATCAAATCAACTCTTTAGTTATCGCTACTACTGTGCGTCTAATTATCGCAATCCAAATAGTTTACTTCGTTCCCTTCACTGTCTGAAATAAGACTCGCCTCCTGGATGTGTGTAGCGCCGTATTTATACTCTATAAATTATGCTACAGCCTTCCTGACTATTCCATTCTCGGAACCCAAAGTTTACTAGGATGTCACTAACCTAAAGTTGTTTCCATTTCCAATAGATGTCGCTTGTATCACTTTGTGACGCGTAACAGTATCCTTCCAGCTTATTTATCATGCTCTGTAATTCTGCCGGACTTTCAGCCATTAGGACTAAGTCATCTGCGTATAGCAAACGTTTAACAACAAAGCCGACAATAGTTACTACCCTCCCATACTGTCGTCAATATCATTAATGAATAATGCTAACAACATGGGACTTAACAAATACCCTTGCCTTAAACCTGTGTTGGTATAAAAAAATTCTGAGAGAACGTCGCCATTCCATACTTATGCACTAGTATTTTGGTATAGCCCTTGGAGAAATCTTATAAATTTGGTCGATATTCCAAGCTGGTAGAGTTTATAGAAAAGCGCACCTCTATTAATGGTGTCGAAAGCGGCTTTGAAGTCTACAAAAATGCGTATACTTTTCCTCCTTTCTTAGCTAATTTGATTTTAATTATGCTAAAGATGTTAAAAATGTTATCAGTAGTAGAGTAGCCAGATCTAAATCCTGCTCCTCCTTTAGAACATCGTGACTTTGTTCCCATAAACCAAGTCAGTTGTTTTCAATGCCAGTCAGAAGTTTTGCAATCACATTCATGAATGAAAGTAAGTTTTCGGTAAGTTTGGGTCTCCTTTTTTATGAATGGGGAATACAATCGAGTTTGTAAAGCTGTCTGGGATAATTTGACTATCAAATATATTAATAAAAGCTCTTATAAGTTTATTCCAGTATTCTAATAGGGCTTGTTTGAGAAATTCATATGGAATACGGTCGGGTCCCGTAGCCTTATTATATTTCGCCTTTTTTAGTACTACTACTAGTTCCTCCAGTTGTATTTCACCATCCAAAATTGAGTCCCGTACAAACGGGGCCGCAAATAAGATCACTTCTGTTCTCATGAGTGGATTCAAAAGTTTCTCAAAAAGTTTTTAAATCTTATGATATCTATGTCCTTTCCCATAGTGAACCTATTGCCACGAAGCTCTTTGACTAGAGAGTTCTACTCTATTTTGTTATTGTATAGATTTGCATTTTGACTTTTCCATCGAAGTTTTGGCAGTAACCTGATTGTACCCAAACTGGTAATATTGAGCTCATTGGTTAGAGTGCATACTAAATCCACCGGAAGGTGGTCAGAATATGGTTGATTAATTATAGTAAGACTTTTAATGAATGGAGATAGACTATGACTGACAGCTACCACATCGTTAGCCGAGGTTCCATTCGCATTAATGAATGAATACTCCCGGAAGGATCCCCTTGTGTACACCCGTTTAAAATGATCCTTGATCTTCGCACAGTTCTATAAACTGCTTCCCTTGCTATTAATGATCTTGTCTATTTCATCGTTCTGAGGTATGAGCTATTTCCTGCTCTTCACCTATTCTCACGTTTAGATCTGAAAAATCTGCCTCCCAGTTATTACAATTTAGATAGGTTGGTATTATGTAGATAACTATTTTATTCGTGTTAAGCGACAGTATAGTACTATTACTTATGTGTTGAAATTTTACTAATTTACTGTATATACTGATTTTTTTAACCCCGTATACACACCCTGCTTTTGCTCTTCCAGAAGACATCGATCTTACTGCATTTACCCAGCAAAGTTCGTACCCTTCAAAATATTTTCTGTATTTATCTATTTCACCTTCAGTTACATGCGTTTCGTATAAAAGGAAAAACTCATATTATGAATAAGCTCAAAAAAGCATGGAAACAATAATATATGATATATTATATGATAAAATATTCAAATAATGGAATTCATCTTCGTCACCTTCGTTGTGTTGCATTTTTCCATCAACTATTCACCAGCCTTTCACCATTTACCCAAATTTTCTTTTCTGTGTTAATGGTATGTAAATCTTTTCTTATTTTGTGCAAGACCCGCCGTTTTGCCCTCACCGCAATTGAGTAGTCTCTGTCTATCCGAATTATGGTACCTTTCAGTTTCTTACTTTCGAATAAAATTCTCGATGCTGCATTCACAGAATCCATCTCTACTAGAATAGGTGGAATATTGTTGTCCCTTGACCCTATTTTGTAAGCCGTTTCAATTCCTAAGGGCTCTGCGATACCCATGATACATCTGCCCAGATTTTGAACAGCTTCAGCTAGGTTTTCATTCCCCTTCTCCCCCCAACATACCATACATTTTTTTGTTTGGTTAGGTGAGTACTATTACCTCCCGCTCTATGGACTACCATGGAGAAAACACCCTGTATTCAAATCTAAATATGCGCACAATTTTTTTTTTATATATATATAATTGTACATCGGTACACCTTAAACACTCATGTTTGTTGAAGCAGTTAGAATATGTCTTAAATTAAGAGGAGTCAGTACTCAGCAAAAGTTTCAATTTAGATACCAGCGAACCTGTAGGTGTAGGTAATAAAATTTACTATACGTAGGTTTGTGTACTGAAAGTGAGAAAATTCATATAAAATTAGCCTAGACCTAGACCACGGAGCACATTAGAGACATCTACCGCAAAAGACAGTAACCTAACAACCGACAAAATCATACAATTTAAGACACAAAATGATAATTTTCAGTTCACATAAATTGAAAATTTTTAATGAGAATTAACTTTCCTAAATATTTTTGCCCATAATTGTTAAATATGCTATTTTTCTTTGTATTGCAACAAATTTCAACGAAATATTGTAATTTTCCGTCGGTGAAATATCGGGAGAAAAAATTAGTACTTTTAGAGTCAAATAATTATAAAAAGCGCCACTAAAAATGAGAAAACTCGACGTTATTTGCTACATCCAGGCTTTATCTTCCTAAAATAGTCACAATCTAAAGAAATGAGAATACCCACTAACAGGAATTTGATTTAAAAGACTTCAATTCTTACCATTTTTTTACAAATTTTCGAGCTAATATCTTCATTCCAATACACATTTTTTAATTTTTGCCGACGTTATTTACTAGACTTCTTCATTACCTTTAATTTAAGATATAAATCATTACTCTGTTATAAATATGTTGCCAGCAATTTGTTATGGTCGCAAGTGTAAACCTAGCATTGCTAGTACAGACAACTACCCACCCATGGTTGTCAATGGAACAGCTGGCACCAGGCGGTGAAACGAATAGGAAACGGGGGAACAGTGCGAATCGGGGAACGAAAAAGGCGGAAAAAGGGACAGCTGGGGATTAAGTAAGTGATCGTCCAGCAGGCAGCACGAGGAAAATAAGAAAAGAAAGAAAAATCGTAGTGAAAAGTAAGAAGAAAAGAAAATCCTATTCAAGGAAGCGAGAAAAAGAAACAAACGTACAGGACAACGGAGGGAAACCGCTGGAAAAGCTAAGTATTAAAGTAAACTTAATCCCGAATAACGGGACCGAACAATCGAGAGCCATAACCTATTGGCCAACTCAAGGCATATATAAAATATAGCACCAAATTCTCGACAGGATATTCGTCGGCCCTCCAAGGCCGCATTACTTTGTTACATCTATTTACATCCTGAATTATAGTAATAACTAAATTCAGAACTCACAAAAAAAAAGATTTACATTAGCCCTCATGAGGCACATTAAATTACATAATACATATATATAATAAGTGATAATATAGACTTATAGCCAACTCGCGGCTTACATGAATTACACATAACATGTCGCGAAAGATTTAGATATTGTTACGCGCGTGGCCTTAGTTCGCTATTTAAAACACAATATTTCAGATATAATTCAAAAGATCTTTCTTTATTTAGCTTTACTGTTTACTCTCACAAATTCACAAATAATTATCAAATCAACTCTTTATTTATCGCTAGTACTGTACTTCTAATTATCGCAATCCAAATAGTTTACTTCGTTCACTTCGCTGTCTGAAATAATACTCGCCTCCTAGCTGTCAGAGCGCCGTATTTATACTCTACGAATTATCCTAGAACCTTCCTGAATATTCCGTTCTCCGAACCCAAAGTTTACTAAGATGACACTAACCTAAAGTTGCTTCCATTCCTAACAGATGTCGCTTGATTCACTTTGTGGCACGTAACACTGCCCCCTTCTTAAAATTTGTTCGTCCCGAACAACAGATGGTCCACGGTCTTGGTGCTCTCCGTATTGACCCAAGCGATCTAGATGAACGATTTTTCTTTTGCATCTTGTACCGCGCTGATTCTTGTATGGCATGTTATTAATTTTAGTTTTAACTGCATACGGTCTCCCCCAGTGTTGTGATAACTTTGGAGAACGTCTCGTGGCCTCATGCACATCAGCTAATCGTTGTCTGAGCTTTGTTACGTAGTCTTCTGTTTTCTTTTGTTCGCCTTTGGGTATACCAAATTTGAGGTCGCTAGGTAAGCGCATTTCCTTTCCGAAAATGACCTTTGCTGGGGTTTGTCCGGTCGAATTGTAAACAGCCGATATATAAGCCATTAGAAATATAGGAATATGTCGAAACCAATCGCGCTGATTATAGTTGAAGACCTTCCTGAGATGTTTGATTAATGTTCTGTTGAAACACTCTTCCACGCTTTGATTTTTCCTTCGTCTCTTATCATCCTCACCATCATTGCCTTTGATGCCTTTGTCCTTAATTTTCTTGCCCTTTTTATCGCCATTGTCATGCTTGTCTAATCCTTTTCCGATCTTCATTATACCCTTACCATCGTCATTATCAGCATCCTTCGACCCTTTACTTTTCGTCTTTTTCTTTTTTTCATTGTGCTTGTCTTTTGATTTCCTTCCTTTCTTTTTTTATCTTTATCACCGTAGTCATCATCGTCTTTGGATATCTTTCCTTTCTTCTTTCGATTGTCATTATCGTCATCGTCATCTTTTTCTTCCGTCCGTCCGCCATGTATCCATTCAGGATTGCATGGACGTTGTGAAAAGGCTTCTGCATTTCCGTGAATACCGCCTTTGTGGTATGGGATCTCAAAGTTATGAGGTTGCAGTCTAGTCTCTCCACGAAAACCTTGCTCTCTAGTTCGCCATCTTCTCCCTTCTTTTTCTGATAATGGCATTCGTCCTCGTTTCATACAGTCGTTTTGAAGGTGACCCAGTCTACTACATTTCCAGCATCGAAGGAGACCACGCAAAGGAGTGCTCTCTGATGACGGCATTTTGCTGCGAGTCTGCTGCCCAACTCGATATCTTTCCCCAACTCGATATCTCTGCCCTTCTTCTAGCGCTTCCATTCGTCGGCGTTTTCTGCAGTCCCTTTGGAGGTGTCCCAGTCTATTACAATTCCAGCAACGAAAAATAACGCGTGAAGGAGCGCTCTGTGATGACTGCATTCTGTTACAAGTACATTCCTCCACCGAAATTTCTCTCACTCGTACTGCACTTCGGGAAGCTTGCCTGGCAGATTCATACGCTAGTGCATAGGCTAGTGCTTCTGCTGTTGATTTCTTTCCTGCTAGCCTCAACGCTTGTTGTAAATTTTGATCTGCAATAGCGTTCACAAATGCTTCTGTTGCCACTTCATTAAGGAAATCCGCATTTACGCTAGAGTATGAGAGATAAGCTAATCTTTCCACATCAGCCTGCAGTTGTTGTAGTGATTCGCCATGCTTTTGAATCCTGTTGCGTAGCTGTAGGCGATATACTTGCTGCATGTGTTCATCTCCATAACGTAACTCTATCGCCTGTACTAATGAAGTATAATCACGTTGCCTTTCTATCGGTATAGTTTGTAAAAGCTCTGATGCAGAACCTCGAAGTGCTAATACCAGAGCTGTAGCTTTGTCTGCATCATTCCATCCGTTTACTTCGGAAGCAGCCTCGAATTGTCTCTTGAAAATATGCCACGAATTTTGTCCATCAAATATTGGAGGTTTCATTCTGCCTGCATTGGATATTTCAATTCCTTCGTGCCGTGGTTGTCGATGCTTCATCTTCTCCAAATCTGATTTAAAGTTGTCAAGCTGTTCGGTGACTTTATGCTGTACTTCCGACACTTGTTGAACTTCTAGCACTTCCTGCTGGATTTCTTCAATTTTTACATTTTGCTCGTCTAATGAATTCTTAAGAAAAGTCTTCTGTTCCTCCAAACAAGTTTCTAGACAATTCTGCAAAGAATTCTTTTGTTCGTCCAAACGGGCTTCTAGAGAATTCTTTTTTTCATCTAGACGGGATTCCAGAGAATTCTTTTGTTCCTCAAAAGCATTCTTTTGTTCGTCCAAACGGGCTTCTAGAGAATTCTTTTGTTCATCTAGACGAGATTCCAGAGAATTCTTCTGCTCATCTAAACGGGATTTGAGAGAATTCTTTTGTTCCTCGAAAGCATCCTTTTTTCGTCTAAACGGGCTTCTACAGAATTCTTTTGTTCCTCAAAAGCATTCTTTTGTTCCTCAAGAGCATTTTTCACCTGAAGGGTTGAAAGCTCCATTTTGGTCATTAAAGTACCCAAAAGCTGTTCTATGTTCATCGCAGGCTCTTCTTCAGTTTCTGATTCTTCCTCGAAAATGTATGTCTCAGGATTCTTTTCTTCCTCTATCAAAGCTTGTCTAAGTCGCTCGAGTAGAACATTCTTTAGACCTGTCGTTTGCAATGACCGCTTCCCCAACTCCACTTTCAATTCCTGTATGCGAAGCTCCTCTAGTTTGCGTCCCATTACTTTGATAATTCACTCACAGTTTAATATAAAATTATCTTTCGGCATTTTCACATAAAGCAGGAAAGTTTCACACGATTTCACCAAATTAATCACTCTTTGAATTTCAAAGTCAAATGCCACCACTTTATTTCGCGATTTTATTTTACTTCTGACACCAGTTGTTACGCGCGTGGCCTTAGTTCGCTATTTAAAATACAATATTTCAGATATAATTCAAAAGTTCTTTCTTTATTTAGCTTTGCTGTTTACTCTCACAAATTCACAAATAATTATCAAATCAACTCTTTATTTATCGCTAGTACTGTACTTCTAATTATCGCAATCCAAATAGTTTACTTCGTTCACTTCGCTGTCTGAAATAATACTCGCCTCCTAGCTGTCAGAGCGCCGTATTTATACTCTACGAATTATCCTAGAACCATCCTGAATATTCCGTTCTCCGAACCCAAAGTTTACTAAGATGACACTAACCTAAAGTTGCTTCCATTCCTAACAGATGTCGCTTGATTCACTTTGTGGCACGTAACAATATATAGCATAAGTGATAATATAAACTTTTAGCCAACTCGCGGCTTACATGAATTACACATAACATGTTGTCGTGAAAGATTTACATTAGCACTCATGAGGCGTATTACATTTCATATTACATATATAGCATAAGTGATAATATAAACGTTTAGCCAACTCGCGGCTTACATGAATTACGCATAACATGCCGTGAAAGATTTACATTAGCACTCATGAGGAACATTACATTTCATATTACATATATAGCATAAGTGATAATATAAACTTTTAGCCAACTCGCGGCTTACATGAATTACACATAACGGGTCGTGAAAAAACTTACATCAGCCCCTCATGAGGCACATTACCTTGAATACATGGACGTACATCATCGGAGAATGAATCAACTTTTAGCCAGCTTGAGGCTTATATAAATTACACATAAGGTTTCGTGTAAGATTTATGTCGGCTCTCCAGGAGGCCCAGTTTGTTTTCGGTGTATACATATAGCATAAGCGTTAGCATAAACTTTACAGCCGATCGAGGCCGCCAATTCAAATATGTTTAACTAAATAATGTCGAAAAGTACTTTGTATCTTGACCTACTCGAGGCAGGCAATGATAATCCACGTCGGGGAAATGCGATTTCGTTAAAATCACCTTAAAACTATCCCCTAGAGATCCTATTCGTTAGCTCTAGCGTTGCTTCTATCACGGTATTTCAAATTAGACTATTATATATTTACGCTTTTGGTCTTCAAAGTTTTACATGTTTTAGTATCAACTTGAATGTTTTATATACTAGATAAGTTGCTGAAATATACAGAGCGCAACCCAAAGGGAAAAGCTCGACCATAAACTCCGTTTTAATTTAATAGACCAGTCCGAAGTACTCCAGAAGGCCTTCTAGGGACGACGCTCCTAGTCACACTTTAGAAATTCATATAAAAGGAACCAAATTTTTACAGGGAATCCAATTGGGTTGACTCTCTTTAGATAGAGATATATATTGAGACAGTATGAATTTTTTTGTACATCCTATTGCAAACATGCTAGATTTTCACTTAGATTATATCCGCGATAGCTCTATAGCTCCAGCCTTATGTAAATATGAGACGTGCGAATCAATTTAACAGAATCGAAAACCGTGGTAATTATTGTGAATGAGGCATAGGTTCTTGGATTATATCCTGTTTAGTTGTGAATTATATTCTGGTTCTTTAACTAGTAATTGTCGTCATAATCCACCCTAACGGGATAACGACCCCTTTATTGCAAAAAATTGATTGATGCAGGAGACTAAGATCCTGTAATTTCGTAGAGGTCATCCACCGGATTTAAAGTTAAGGATGGAAATTGAAACTACACAAAAAAAACAAAAAGGAAAATGGAATAACGGAGATGTTATAATTCTAACGAAATTCAAATCGTATCAAAACTGAGGACCAGCCATTCATCTTTAGCTTCGGGGGTGAATTTAAGAAAAAAACACACCAAAACCAACGTATTCAATTCTGCGGGGGTGAAATTAAGAAAAAAAAAACATTTTTTTGTTAAGCAGTAAGGAAAAATAAAGTATGAAATGAGCTAACTTCCCGATTGTTTCTCTTCTCTTTCCTTCTCCCGAGGTTTCTCTTTCTCTTCTAAACAGGTAAAAGGGACATCTTAACCGAGCAGCCAGGATGTGATGGGAGGCCGGGGACGGCAAAGGATCCGATCCTTAGGATTATATTTAGGTGAGTGACGTATGTGGCCCCTTCTGGATCATGATGTGTGCATTTTCGTTTGTTTTTGGTCTCCGTTACAGGAAGACAGGCACGATTTCTTTTTGTTCATGGCAACGTGACAGCGCAGGTTTTTTTTTTGGTGAACTCACCCCACACTCTCCGGCACTTAGTCGAGGTGCTAGCGTACCGACCTGGTGACCGCTGTCACGGAGTGATCTGTCAGCTCATGCTGGCACTCTAGACTTCACGTCCAAGCCCATCACTCAAAACAAATACCAAAACAAATTCACATTGAAAAATGTATGAAAATTGCAAATCTTGGTACTGACTCCTCTTAAGAGTAATTTCGATAAGGTTTATTTATTTTTTTTATTTTTTTATTAGTAGTTTTAAGATAAGAATTAGAAAGGCCAGCAAAAGAAAGAAACGAAACAAAGTTGAATGTTGGAAGTGTAGTTTGTGAAATAATGGAACCATGGTAAATTCAAGGTCAACTAACTTAACTAGCTTAACTCTATTGACAGGGATTAGGGCATACATCCGGAAGCTCAATCCACCAAGCAACTGGCTTCTCACCCTACCGAACACTCTTCGGTCAGCAGATGATTGACCATGCGAGCTCCTATCACATCCTTAGGAGCCTTGCAACTCTGAATGAACCTCTAAGAGTAGATGCTGAAGAGAAATTAAGATTGATCCGTGCGAGAGTGCAGGAGAATTTGAACTACGCGTTTGAACAGGGTTCAAAATCTTAAAATCTTAGAGCGAAGCCTGTTAGTTTCAAAGTGGGTCAAGAAGTGTACAGGCGGAATTTTGCCCAAAGCAATTTCCAGCAGCAGACCAGAGCTAAATTAGGACGTAAATTTGTAAAGTGTCGGGTTAAGTCAAAGCAAGGAACTCCTTATATGAGCTTGAAGATCTGCAGGAAAGAACGTTAGGAGTCTATCACGCCAAGGACATCATGCCGTGGTATCTATATTTTCTGGGACGTTATCTGTCTATTGTAAATTTCAATCCTGGTAGCCCTAATAAGGCATCCAGCCAGCTTATCTGGTAAGCTACAGGTTGCCAATGTGTCGCTTAGGACATTCCCAGCCTAGCCGTCGGCATACCTTCTGGACAATAGAGACGTTTTACCCCAATCCCTCGCCTGATAACACGTCAGAACCCCTCCTACATGGTACGGGAATCTATCTACCGTAGGAATTCCACTTGCCTAAAGTCTTTATAAATTTAAGGAAGAAAATCGGTTATGTCACACCCTCGAACAAGCGTCGGTCGGAGACCAGAGTGTTAGGGCTGGGGAAGCTTTGCGATCAGTTGGTTAGGTTACTGACCGCGGGGTTCCCTCGGCCTTTCTCGGTGAAGGAAGGCAGAGGGGTACGGGCCGACTGGATTTTTTAGGTTACCAGCTTGTCGGTGCACCTCTGGTTTCTGATCAAAGACTGACGGGACTTCAGGGATGTGCCTCCGATTTGTCACAGCTCAAGTAAGTCAAAGTGGCCTGGACAATCCTGCTCGTTCCTCTGGCAGTACTGACAGGAAATACTTTCATGGGTCGTGGGTCGAGTCACACATTGGGCGCCCGCAGCGATGAAGCCTAAGTTTTAAGACCGGCTAGCTGAGTCGACCAGTTTTCAGCGTCATCTGGACCACGAGACTACCCTGTCCTGTTATGGTCGTAGCATATTGCATGCAGCAGTATGCTACACAGAGGCTAGCTGCGTCATGTATACGTGGACTGCTTTCTGTATGGACGGAGCGTCTGTACGCACCGAACGCCACCTAATTGGACGAGATTGATGAAAGAAAAGAAGAAGAGTCTGATAGAAGGACAGAAAAAAGGTGGGATTGTAAAAAGTGACAGAAAAATCCAAAGGTATCGCGAGTAAAATATAACGAAAAAGGAGTAAAAATCAACGCGGTAGACAAGTTTAGTTGCGTGTAAAGTTTTAGCGATAAATTTCGTCGTTGAGAAAAAAATAAAAAAACATTCATTTTACCCGCTCTGTTAAAGTGGGAAATAGCTAGAAGAAAACACACGATTTTAGCAACTTAAAAGAGCCTACCTTGGGCTGAAAATGCAGTAACTTGCTCATCAATTGATCCGCCACCTTCATTCCGTTCAGCTAAAATGTATTCAGATATTTCGGGCTTTATGGCGTTGTATGCAGACCCGTAAAGTAAATAGAAGTATTATAAGGCTGAAGAATTCATAGCTGTAAGAAATTTGCCGACGGATTTAACTGCGGCTATATGGCATTACGTGGGACCAGTAGCATTGTCGGCTAAGTTCCAGCATATACATATATATATGTAACATTTTTCTAAACACTTGTTTCTATTTCCACAAAAAATTTTTTATTAAATTATAGGTTTGTTAAACGAACAAAACTGACGCGTTTCGCCTTCTTAGGGCATCCTCAGGCTTACTAACTAAACTGAGTCTATGTGCAAACTACATAAGGAAATATCAACTGTGTACTAAAAACTAGCGTAATGGAACGTAACAAAGTAAAAACGTGTATGTAAGTGACAAACTAACGAACTAACGTATACAATTAAATAAGCAAATAACTACATAAATACGTAAATGCCTAAATAAAGAACAAAAAACATGTATGTATGTAACCAGTAACAAAGTACTGTACGCTAACAAATAAATGAATAAATAAATAATAAATGAATAAATACATAGCAAAATATACAATTACAATTTCATAAGATCTGGTTCAAGTAAAGGACTTTTATTTGTAAAATTTATTTGATCGTTCAGCAAGATCCCGCCGTTAAGTTTTGATTTTTTAATTTCATAAATTTCGTACTTATCTAGTACATGTCCGCCGCGCAATCTATGCAACAATTCCAAGTCATCTACCTTGCACTTGTGTCCTGTGTCGATCAAGTGTTTTGCCAAACCAGATGTAGGTTTATTTAATCTGGCAGAGCTGATATGCTCTCCAAAACGCTGTTTCAAAGAACGCTTAGTCTTCCCTATATATATACCCGGACAGTCCTCACAGCTTATCTTATAGACTCCACTTGATTTTAAAATATCTTTTTTATTCCCGATTTTATTATTAACCAATAAATTTTTTAAATTTCTGCCATTAAAAAATGCTGGTTTGATACTTTCTTTCCTTAAAGGTCGTAATAAATTTGATGAGATATTTTGAATGTATGGGATTTTTCTCCCATCCATTTCCTCAAATATTGGAAACACTTCATTTAAAACCATCTTTCGTTGTTTTTTATTTAGCAATTTATAAATAATTTTAGTATCGTACCCGTTATTTCTTGCAATAATTTTTATAAAATTTAATTCTTTCTTAAAGTCATGATTTTTTAAGGGGACATTTAATAATCAATTTATTAAGGAATGAAAGGCTGCAATTTTTGTATTCCATAGATGGCAAGAATGACTAGTAATAACCGCGTCAGAAAATGTATCTTTTCTAAAGATATCGAAACTCAAGCTATGGTCATTTTCTATCTTAATAGACAGGTCAAGAAAATTTAAAATTTTATTGCCAACTTCCACAGTAAATTGAATATTGCTATCTATTTTGTTTAGAAACGAATGTAAAAACAACGAAAGTTGTCTATCAGAACCAGTCCAGATGCAGAAAATATCGTCAACATAACGATACCATCTGAAAATGTGTTTCGTTTGCTGATTATTTGAGGAAAACATTAGCTCCTCAAAGTAGTCCATGAAAAAATCTGCACAAAAGGGTGAGAATGCAGAGCCCATAGCTAAATAAAATTTATCATCAAATGAGAAATAATTTTGTTTTATACATAAATTTATTAAATCGAATAGTTGTGAGGCACTAACCGGATTAGAAATTTCGATAAAGATTCTATCTTTTAGGATATTCGTCAGTTTCTCAATAGATAGCAATATTCTGTGGAAGTTGGCAATAAAATTTTAAATTTTCTTGACCTGTCTATTAAGATAGAAAATGACCATAGCTTGAGTTTCGATATCTTTAGAAAAGATACATTTTCTGACGCGGTTATTCCTAGTCATTCTTGCCATCCATGGAATACAAAAATTGCAGCCTTAAGGAATGAAGAAATAAATAGATTATTAAATGTCCCTTTAAAAAATCATGACTTTAAGAAAGAAAGAAATTTTATAAAAATTATTGCAAGAAATAACGGGTACGATACTAAAATTATTTATAAATTGCTAAATAAAAAACAACGAAAGATGGTTTTAAATGAAGTGTTTCCAATATTTGAGGAAATGGATGGGAAGGGGTGGAGAAAAATCCCATACATTCAAAATATCTCATCAAATTTATTACGACCTTTAAGGAAAGAAAGTATCAAACCAGCATTTTTTAATGGCAGAAATTTAAAAAATTTATTGGTTAATAATAAAATCGGGAATAAAAAAGATATTTTAAAATCAAGTGGAGTCTATAAGATAAGCTGTGAGGACTGTCCGGGTATATATATAGCGTTCTTTGAAACAGCGTTTTGGAGAGCATATCAGCTCTGCCAGATTAAATAAACCTACATCTGGTTTGGCAAAACACTTGATCGACACAGGACACAAGTGCAAGGTAGATGACTTGGAATTGTTGCATAGATTGCGCGGCGGACATGTACTAGATAAGTACGAAATTTATGAAATTAAAAAATCAAAACTTAACGGCGGGATCTTGCTGAACGATCAAATAGATTTAACAAATAAAAGTCCTTTACTTGAACCAGATCTTATGAAATTGTAATTGTGTATTTTGCTATGTATTTATTCATTTATTATATATTTATTTATTTGTTTGTTAGCGTACAGTACTTTGTTACTGGTTACATAAATACATGTTTTTTGTTCTTTATTTAGGCATTTACGTATTTATGTATTTATTTGTATACGTTAGTTCGTTAGTTTGTCATTTACATACACGTTTTTACTTTGTTACGTTCCATTACGCTAGTTTTTAGTACACAGTTGATATTTCCTTATGTAGTTTGCACATAGACTCAGTTTAGTTAGTAGCTCGGAGGATGCGCTAAGAAGGCGAAACGCGTCAGTTTTGTTCGTTTAACAAACCTATAATTTAATAAAAAATGTTTGTGGAAATAGAAACAAGTGTTTAGAAAAATGTTATCAAGGCAATTCCACCAAGTGCTCTCAAAAAACTCAATATATATATGTTCTGGTTACGAAGAATGCTCAAATTCAAAGAGAAACCAGATAATAAGCTGGACCATATATCGTATTGCGACTAGAGAGGTAGCAACTAGAGATAAAGAAGCAACTCTTGCATATGGCAAAAGCTCGAAGATACGCACCATGCGGCTAAAATCAACTCATTCAGTCAATTGTTTTGTATGCAGATTGTGTTTGATTAAGTTACAAGCAATGCGCTATATTTCGGTTTAAATAAGTAAATTTTTGCAATTGTAACTGTGACGTAGGTAGGGTATATTACTCTGCATAAATTTAATTTTCGTTTTTGCATGCATCCAATTTCATAGTGAAACTTCTCGGAGGCGTCTCGGCGAGGGATCCGCATCAACAAAATTTATGTAAGGTGCTGTCACCCAATTATTTACCTAATCAGTTTTTATTATATTGTTTGAATGATTAAATTTGGAATTATGCTAGCTTTCTCATGACGCTTTTTCTCCCAATATATACACGGATAAGCAAGAATTAGGTTTACTATTATATAATCTAACTAACTTAAATTACCTTGATTGAACGAATGAATTTTATAATGTAATGGTGAATTAAGTTTTTTGATTTTCCTTTCACTCTCCCGGAGCCCTCTCAGGATGACGGTCGAATAGGTCCACTCCTCTAACGTTTCAGATATCAGATCAACAGGAACACTGGAAATACTCTGCCCTCAGTGTCGATGGGGCGACGGTAGCAGAAGGCAGAACATCTGCGCCTTCACATGGTTAATGGTAAGTAGTTGCTTCAGGCCAGGATGTGTGTGACGGCATTTAGTTTGTCAGGTACGATTTTTTTTTATATGTTTGGTGGCAGCGGCAGGTTTTCGTGGAACCTACCCACACTCTCCGCCAATAGCCGAGGCGAGCTAGCGTGCCGTCACCTCATGCTGGCAGTCTGGACTTCACGTCCGATGTCTGTCACTCAACATACTACCATAACAAAAACTTACGAGATTACACGTTAGTTTTGGACAGAGAGTCTTTTTTTTTTTTTAATTAAAAGGCAGAAAACGAAAAGTTGAAGAAAATTTAAGTTGTCAAAAATAAAAACAATTATGAAACTAAAAGAAGTACAGGTCTATCCATTAAGAGGAAGGAGCCTCGAAGGAAATAATAGTGTGACCAGAATGATGGAAAATTGAACTCGCATCCCGTAGCAGGAGGTGCCTTTGCCACACAAGTACAATTAATAAAGAAAAAAATAATAATCAAATAAAAACTTCCTAAACTAACTAATCAAGCTGTTGAAATTATAAAAAACGTATTTACTAACTGAATAGCTAAAGTGAATTTGCAAGCAGGACGGCCGTGTCAGGGACAAGATAGGTATAATAATAAAACTGAAGATTTCCACCCGCCAATAAAACAGAAATTTATTAAATAAATCCGCAGTTATTAATTAAATTGGTTCCCCTCCTTAATGTAAACTACAAGAAGCTAATCCCCTAGACATTTGGTTTACAAATTTACAGCTTGGTTCCTTACCTTCCCAAAGGCTACACTTACTACCTTACTGAAAAAATAATAAAATAGTTTTAATTACAAAGCAACCTTACCATTTTACGCTCGCTAACTCTCAGCTGAGTAATAATTGCATGTGTGTATATGCAGCCGGAGTTCGAATCTTGTTCGAGGTTCAGCGGCATTTCCAGAACTGGCAACTTGGTAATCAATACTTTCCTACCAAAACAGCCGTGTAAAAAACACTTCCAGCGACTCATAATTAAAATTTAACAATACATAATGTGCTAAATACTTTTGTGGTAAATTCGGCAAATCCCATTGACATACATATAAGTAAATTCCCAAATAATTTAAATATAGCGCCAGTTTACAACAGTTGGTAGGAATGAAAGTGAGAGCATACATTCTAAAATCAAAACTGGTGCCACACGAAACAGGAGATCAGTCACCATTTATACACATATCAGTGAGGGAGCTACATTCGATATCATCGTGGTCTGATGATGCCATGACGGCACAACACAACATATACAATGATTACTCAGCTGAGAGTTTTTGTTTGAGGAATCGTAGTTATTTGGCTCAGACAATTTTTTTAAATAAGTTTGTTATGAAAGGTATACAAATTTTATTTCGGTTCGGAAGATAAGCAAACAAGCTTAAGATTATCAGAACTCCATTTTTCTGTATGAATATTAGTTTAGGGTGGAGGAGCTATTCAAATCGAACTTTTTTCAGTTTTACATAAGAACACTGAAAATATTTTAGCATGCTAGGACTCCGTTGAGCTCTCCTGTGGTAGGGAGAGAGTCTGTTCCATGGCTAGTGAAGTACTCTCGAGGGTTTCGGTCGAGCCCATCGCCGTTCAAGTAGCTAGTCATTGTAGTGGAGTTCGTTCTCAATTAGGAAGTACCTAGGCTGTGCTGTGTGGTGTAATACTACTGAGTGCGGACCATTCTTCTTCGTTAGTCCCGAGTATGGTTTAGCTTGGTTAAGGTAACTTGGTCTTCCTCCCACGCCCGCCAGACGAGCTCAGCCGAAACTATCTAAGGAGGTTCCAGGTGACCAAGATACCTTCCCACGATCTGCTCATGTTAAGACTGTGGTCACAGTGTTATGCTGGGATCATCGGACGCCGATGTGCCTCGGCCGGCGATTGTTCCATGTGAGCACTGCACTTAATAACTGAGGACTGGTTTCCCATGGGACCTGTAAAATCAAAATTCCCTTAGAATTTTTTTGTTGGTCTATATACCTCTGAATTATGGACAAAGGCCGCTTCGATCCAACCCTAGGTGTTACAAAGCAGGAAGTTCTTCGTTGTCAATCTTAATTAAATCCGCAGGTTCAAGAGTTGTTACAGGAATTGAGTTCGATCGCCATCGACAATGGCTTTACTAGCCCGGTGGCACACAAGGTAACCTACCACATTGCAACCACTGGACTACCAGTGGTGTCGAAGGCACGTTGATTACTTCCCGATAAACTTATCGCTGCCAAAAATTAGTTCGACTTTCTGCACAAACAGCCCTTCAACAGCAGCGTTTCATATGGTGTTAAACACGAACGGGGAATGGAGGCCTTGAGGAGATTATAGTCGTTTGAATGCCTGTACTGTTCCAGACCGCTAATCCATACCTCATATACAGGATTTGGCACATCAGCTCGAAGGATGCTTATTTTTTTTTACTTTGGATCTAGCTAAGGCGTACCATCAAATTCCAGTTGAACCTAAGGACATCGCTAAGACTGCAATTTGCACACCTATTGGCTTTCACGAATTTTCTTTCGAATTACTTTCGGACTTTGTAATGCAGCACAAACATTCCAGAGGTTTATTCACTCTGTGCTCCGCAATTTATCTTTCTGTTTTGTCTATCTATGTTTTAGTAGCATCAAAATCAATAGAAGACATTTCGATCACCTGAGGCAAATTTTCAGTCCTTTTAAGGAGCATGGCTTATTTATCAATTTGGATAAATGCAAATTTTTACAGAAAGAAACACTTTTGCTTGGCCTTATTATTAATCATCATGGTATCAGACCCTCTCCTGAACGCATCGCAGCTATATCCAAGTTTAAACGTCCCGAGACTGTTAAGAAATTATGGCGTGTCCTTGGTATGGTGAACTTCCACCGTCGTTTCCTCCTGTTCGCCGCCCATCTCCAAGCTAAACTTAACGCCTATCTTACTGGTTCCAAGAAGGACGGCGCTCGAAAATTTGATTGGTCGGACCATTCTACCGAAGCATTTGAGGTTTTCTAACTACAACTGAGTCATGTCACTCTGCTACCACATCCTTCGACTTCTGCTCTGCAAGGATAATGTAGTCGCCGATGCTTTGTCTCGTATTGACGAAATTCAGGTATCTAGCGCCATTGATTTCAAACGCATTGCTGAGAAACAAGCTACCAATTAGGAACTTAAGCAACTGATTCAAAATTCCTCCCTCAAATTCAAAAAGATCCTCATTTCTAGTTCAGACATTTTCTACGAGGACACCTCTAAAGGTTTGCGGTCTTTCATTCCAGAGCCTTTTCGGAAGCAGATTCTTAATTTAGTACATTCTCTTTCCCATCCAAGTATTCGAACTACAACAAGATGACCACTGCTCAATGTATAAAATATAAGATGGACGTCCGCAACTGGACTCAAAATTGCCTCGCTTGTCAAAAGAGTAAAGTATCTAGACACGTTAGGAATTTATTTGGTGAATTCCCCGTGTGCTTAAACGATTTCGAAGTAATCCACATTGATCTGATTGGTCCTTTACCGCATTCACAAAATTTCAGGTACTGCCTAACTATCATCCATCATGTTATGGTCGTAGCGTAGTGTATATAGCAATATGCTACACTGAGTTAAATACACGTCTAAGCGACCCGTAGCAGCGTGAAGTGGGCGCGAACAGTCTTCTATATAGATGGAGATCGAAACGTTCCGAACGCACCCAAAACGAGAGTCGAAAGGGGACGGTCGAAAAAAGAAAAATAAGAAGAACAGAAAAAATTCGTGATACGAGAAGAACGAAAAGAATAAAAAGTTTGTGCTGCTGGTACTAAAAGGGAATTTAAGATAAAATACGAACGGCATCTGTGAGTAATTATCCTGAAATATAGAACGTGCTACGATTTAAGGTGCAAGACAAAATACCTACAGCGAGATAGTGCGATTCTTCTTGCTGCAAGCGCTAGCGCTCTTTGGCCAACTTAATCGGATTCGGAACTGAAAATTTAAAGAAAAAGAAAAAACGATAGTTATCCCACACGATCATTACGCGTCTTGGGTGAACCAGGAGCAACTGAATGCTTGGAATTCCTTAATTATAAAGGTACTCTTAATTTTGCATAACGAAGTTCCCTCTTAGTATCCTCGTTTGGGGAAATTTTCTACACGACCATTAAATTATCTCACACATTGGAGCCGGTGGATCTAGTCTGACAGACTGCATATTAAATCAGAGCAAAAAAAAGCAATGGCGACTGGCTATGTTAATGAGATACGGCGTTGTTTGAATCCACTGGAGCCCTAATCTGCTAGGATGTGTCATTTTGAAGATTTCGCAAGTTGCCCTAGCGGTATTCTACATTGTAATGAGCTCCCAACCTAAGAAGACAGACGTCTCTACAGAATCGCAGTGCTAGCTACATGAGTAACCTATCTAATGAGGACACCACGCTCACCTAAGTAGAAAAATTTATATTAAGATTTAGTCAGTTCGAGTATTAAATCAATATTGTAGTACTGTGCTGTTCTTTCCTATATTTTTTTTTATTTTAAGTTCATGGCAATTCGAGTATAACTTTTGCTTAGATTATGGCACTGCTGGACATTCACGGAGGCCTCTACGATGAACCACGACAACAAAACCACTGTAAGTTGTTGCCTTATTATAATATCAATTAATATTTCCATAGTTATACTATGTTCTTATACATTATATTGCTTTTCATAGTTATGCTTTTTCCATTTAATAAGCTATACTGTTTCATATATATTCATAGTGTTAATTTTTATATAGTCAAAACTACATATATACTATATACTTAGTATAGTTGCAATTGCAATCACATTGCTGTAGAATAATTACATTCAGGTATTAAAATTACGAAAAGTTTGGACAGTGTTGAGAAAGGTTTTTATTAGTCAATATCAGATATTAGTCTCCCAGTTCGGACTCATATAACTTAATGATAAATTTCTTTGAAATCGTTTTAATAGTAATGTCCGTGGTGCGAAGGAGCTTGATAGATTTTAATAGAGAGGGCTATAGTCCCTAGAGGTAATTAGACTCGGAAACGTCGTTTTTTTGTCTTTTAGTAATACTGCGAGTCACACTTGGTGACCGGAGTGCTTCTTTATAGAGAGTACTGTTACATTAGTTACCTATATGATTAAATAAGCGAATATCTTTTGTAATAGGCATATGATTATTAATATATCGATCAGATCGATCATTTTATAACGTAATGCTGCGTTGATAGTCTTTGTTTTTCCTCTCATTCTCCTGGAGCCCTCCATAAGATGAAGGTCGTATAGGTTCACTCCTCCACTGCTCTTTCAGGTCAACATAGGGACACTGTAAGAAAATCGCAGCAGAAGGCAGTTCATCTGCGCCTTCAATAAGATAAGGGTAAGTGGTGTAAGGGCCCCTTCAGGGCTGGAGTATGTGCTACGGTTTTTGTCAGGCACGAGGATTTTTTTTTATTATGGCAGGTGGCAGCGGCAGGATTTTGGTTAAACCCCCTTTTAAATAACTCGCATAGCCGAGGTGCTAGCGTGCCGCCCTGCAGTCAACGCTGTCCACCGAGTGATCTGTCAGCTCATGCTGACAGCTGGGACTTCACGTCCAAAAGAAATCACTCTCAATCTAGTTCCATAACAATCAGTATGCACGTAGGCCTGAAGCTATTCTTATTGCGGATATTGGCCCTGTCACTGTTGAAAATGGTTTAAACCATCTACATCTACACTTATATTACACAAATGTACATCTAATGCCATATCTTATCATTCTTGCTTGAGAGAAGCAGTTGCGATCATTAAGTCGCACAACACACAGCTAAACGAGAAACACACGACTAAATAGTTAGTTTTTGATAAAGTTATTGTTAGGTTAGACGTGTCTTTTCTTTCAATTACTACGCATTTATCCCTTATTTTTCTCCCGCTGAGTTTATTTTTGACATTGGTGCGGAAACCCGGGAATTGTGAAATAATAACTACACAAACATAATCTGACGGAAAGAAAAGAAAAGCCGGTGTAAAATTACTCGTAAATATCGCTTCGAGGACAATTAACTAAATCGCAAGTTAAACCTCAAAACGCGGAAAAGTTTGATACCAACGAAGAAGATCTCGTGGTGTTCTTAGAACGGATAACGGCAACAAGATATACATAGTCTTACTAAGGCTAATAACGTAGTTCAAACTTCAATTAAGGCAGAGGATATATCCAAGGAGTGTGAGTCTATTGCAGACTATAACGATAAAACCATATCCATGATAGCTCGTGTCAAGCAACGCCTCGCTAAATTGAGATCAACTCAAAACACGGCGATGGAGGGTGATCAGCAAAATCCTCTTGACACGAACAATAGCTCAGTGAAATTGCCAAAGCTTAACCTCAGGAAGTTTTCTGGTGACCTGAAAAAATGGTTGCTATCGTCCGAATTTAGAATCGAGTTTCATCGTATAAGTGCTGATGTATTGCACAAAGCTGAGTCGTCATCGTTAACAAAAGATGTGAATCTGGTTCAAATGATACGTGTATGATCTTTTAGTATTATCGGTGATAAGGCCGATATTGAAATTTTTAAAGAGAGAGTAGAATCGTTAGAAAAAGCATATGAATCTCGATCCCTTCATAAACAATCTAGTCCCAAAATGATGAAAACAGCAACCGGTTTATTACTCCCGGGTGAAGTGAAGACTTACTGTTGTTTTTGCAAATTAAATTCGCATAAGTCCCAGAATTGTACCGCTAATCTATCGATTTCTGAACGAAAAGATAGGCTCAAACGAGAAGGCCGCAAACAACAAATTTGTGTTCTTCCTCCAGACAGTCATCTGATGTGTACCTGCAAGCTGCGTGCGCATTCCTCTCATCAGAAAAGAAAGCAGAATTGGTATATTTTGTAAGAGTTGTTTTTGACGGATGCAGTCAACGGTCCTATATTAGGGAAGTTTCAAGGAGTCTAAATTTGAAAAATTTAGACACTGTCGTCATAAGCATTTTGCTATTTGGAATCACAGAAGTACCTCCGCAACGAGTCTGCAATCGAGTAAGAGTTATAGTAAAAAGCCAACATTACAACGAATTCGTGACAATCATGAATCATGAACCGTCCTTATTCCGCATACGATGTTGATCCTCGTTTCCCTTTTGACGGCATATATCCAGTTAAACAGTTGTATCCACTTCTGGGTGTCATTTATCCGTACAGCCTCACAAGCTGATAGGTCTTCTTGATTGTTAATTAGATTAAGTTCACATTGACATAGATTGGCTTCTTGTTGTAAATTGGTCGGACTTGGTTGCATAGATGGATGCTTTTTCCAACCGAATTGCACCTTGTTACCTCAATATCTGTTATTGGGTAATATTGATCACGATGAAGGCTTACCAATAGGAAATTGGTTGAGGGTTTTATTGCCAAGAAGGTGTTATTTCTGAGTACTGGCACTGGTAGCAACCTGAACATTTCGAATTCTTCTCGAGTGAATAGTAGAAGTTTAATGTTGAAAACTATATATCGCGGTGTTACTTCTCCGTGAACAGTCATTAAGCTGTATAATTGATGCAAGTCTGGGTGATCATTCGATCCTGGCAGTCGCAACGTTGAGGGTAGGTGATTTTTGATATTGCTCAACTCATTCTTTAATTGCCTTGGTGTAAGAAGCATTGGATTGCTTCTCCCATTCCGGGTGTCGGCAATTACTTCTATTAGTGCCTCGTGTATGTGTTGATAGTTGGACATAATCAGTGAGGTATACATGGATAAAGTTTCGGTTAGCTGAGCTCTCCTCTGTTTTTCTATCACAGAGTTCGCTTCATGGACTTCATTAGTGAGTTGCTTTAGAGACCTTTCAAAGCCTTCGAATTGGCTATTAATTTGTTCCTGACTCTTTTTCATAATGTTGGTAGTTTTAAGGAGGTTTGATTTTTCAGCAGTTGTAAAAGATAATCTTCGTTTGTTTTTATGTTATCTATTATTTCTGATGCTTGGTTGGCATAATTTTGGTCTAGAATACCAAATAATTTATTTACAATGTTGCCTATTATGTCTAAGGGTGATCTCCTTGTTCTGGTTGCGGTGTATTCATTTTGATTCAACAGAAGCTCATTGTTGTCCTTTATTTCATTCATATTATAGTAAAACAGCTCTAATATTGCCTTACAGTACTCTCCATCTTCTGTGAGGTTACATAGGTGGCTAAATCGTTTTATTCCCCTATCAAAACTCTTGAATTCCTTCCAGTAGTTTTCCAAATCATAGAATACAAGTAGGTTCCATTCACTCGGCACAAGATTGGTGATACCCAGATTCTCAAAATATAATCCTGGTTGATGATCAAAGCGGGTGATTTCTACTGGCTCAAGAGTTCTACTAAAAACTGGTAATATCAGGGATGTTAGTAGAACTAAGCTTAGTACAGATTTTGAGATACGTGGTTCCCTTTGTTTCTTTTTTACTGGTTGTTCTGTGCCTATGTCTTCTTCATTATTCGTACTCTGCTTGGGTGTGGTATGATTACTTGAAGACCTTTTAAGCCAATTTGAATTTATGGGTAGAAACCGACCTTTATATGGATGTTTTGTTGTTATTTTCGTGATGGGCCGTTGCATGGCCACAAGATTTGTATTAGCTTAGTTTTTGTCTTCTTCCCTTTCATCTTCTGTAATTGGCAAAGGACAAAGTGCGCGAATAGGTCTACGAAAAACTCCAGATGCTGTCCTTACGTCTGCCACACGCACTAAACCATCGGCACCTTTGATGGCTGCAGTAATTCGTCCTAATTGCCATTTAAGCGGAGGGAGGTTATCATCCTTTATAACTACCATGGTACCTGGCTGTATGTTTTGTGATCGTAACTTCCACTTATAATTCACCGAAGTATTCTTTTGACCACCGCCTCCAAAATTCAGTCCTTATATAGCTGACTAGTTTCCATCTTTCCAGTAAGTTCGTTTTCACTGGGTTAGCAGTTGGATCTATTAACGATGTAAGTGGTTCCCCAATTATAAAGTGTCCCGGAGTTAGAGCAGTCAAATCATTAGGGTCTGACGACAACGGCGTAAGTGGTCTGGAATTTAATGCCGCTTCTATTTCTACCATTACTGTTCCAAGTTCTTCGTATGTGAGTGATGCTGAGCTTACTGTTCTCTGCAGCAGATGTTTTGCAGATTTTACGGCTGCTTCCCATAATCCCCCAAAGTGGGGAGCTCGTGTTGGAATGAAGTGAAAGTCAATCGTTTTAGTGGTACTAAAATTGACAATCTCCTCCCTTGACTGCTGAGACTCGAGTATTTGTTGCAGCAGCTCTTCCAGTTGATTTCGAGCACAAACGAAATTGGTTGCATTATCACAATATATGTTTCTGCACATTCCCCGCCTTCCGATGAACCGTTTTAATGCGCCGATGAAACCATTGGTGGTTAAATCGGATACGACTTCAAGGTGTACTCCTTTAGTTGCGAAGCAACAAAATACCGCTACATAGTATTTTTGTGGACGCTTTCCTCTAATTTTGTAATGGGTCCAAATTGGTCCACAAAAGTCTACACCTGCATTAACAAATGGTCTCGCAGGTTGAACTCTGGTTGAGGGTAGGCTACCCGTTAATTGAGAGAGTGGACGAGGTTTAGCCCTAGCACACCTAACACAATGGTGGAATATGGATCGTGTAAGAAATTTTCTTCTAACTGGCCAGTAGCGCTGTCGAGCGATGGCAAGAAGTGTTTGTGGACCACAATGAAGTTGTTGGATGTGTAAATGATTCAGCAGAAGTTTTGTGAATGGATGTGAAGCAGATAACAATATTGGGTGTTTGGCGTCAAATGACAAATTCGAGGCTTCCAATCTACCTCCAACTCGCATAATATCCTTTGTGTCAAGGAAAGGAGTAGGATTAGTCAATTTGTTCGTATTACTGAGGAATCCATCCATTTTTAGTTGTGCCAATTCATCCTTAAAATCTAATTGTATGGTCTTAATGATACCCTCCTTTGCTGCTTCTAGTTCCGTAACACTGAGAGCCATGCCACTTATCCTTTCGGACTTCGTCGTTCTGATGTTGTTTATAAAACGTAGTATATAGGCAGTGATGCGTTGAAGACAAGGGAAAGAATTTCTGTGGTTTATTGCCAAGAGTAGCGGTGTGTGATCCTTTACTGACAGCAGTGTAATTCGGCACGTCCTTTTCTCCATATCATCTTCGGAAATAGGACTATGGGCAGTACGTGGTGAAAATTTAAATGTTGGTTCTCTTAGAAATCGTGGACCGTTGAACCATATTTCAGAATTTAAGAGTTGGGTTGGACCTGCTCCTCTTGATACTAAATCCGCAGGGTTTTCTTTAGTACCGACATGTTTCCATCTTTTTATGTCGCTTAATTCTTGAATGCATGCAACTCGATTTGCCACAAAGGTTTTAAATGTTGATGACTCGGACTGCAACCATGAAAGTACAATTGTTGAATCAGTCCAGTAATATGTGTGTGAGCAATTTGTCTCCATACCTTTATGAAGACGATCAGTTAGTTCTGCTAAAAGTTTGGCGGCACAGAGTTCGAGACGTGGTAACGTCGTTGATTTGGTGGGTGCTACTCTCGATTTTGAGCACATCAATTGAACAGTTATGTTTCCATGATGATCTATTGTCCGTATATATACTACTGCTCCATAGGCCTTTTCTGAAGCGTCCGCGAATCCATGCATTTCCCACGTTTTTACCTTGGATTTGGAGCACACATACCTCGGAACTGTCACATTGTTAAGTTCCTTTAACTCATCACGAAACCTTACCCATTTAGTATGAAGTTCCAAGGGAAGTGCAGCATCCCAATAAAATTTTAAAAGCCATAATTTCTGAAGAAACGATTATTGGATTAACGATGCCGAGTGGATCGAATATATGGGCTATATCTGATAAGACGGTACGTTTCGTAGCTTTAGTTCTTTCTGACCAGTTCGTTGTGATTGCGAAGACGCACCATGTTATTCCCAATGTCTTGATATGACCTTCTTTTTCATCATCCAGGTCTAGTTTTAGTTCAATGTCATTTTTTGGAACATGTTTAAGCAGTTCTGGATTATTGCTGCACCACTTTCTCAAGCGGAATCCTCCCAATTTAAGAAGCTCTGTCAGTTTTTTTTGCATGTTTAAAGCCTCCATCATGCTGTCACTTCTTGTCATGACGTCATCTACATAAAAATCCTTTAATGCTGCCTTGGCTCCGAAAGGGTATTCTTTGTTATTATCCTCTGCCAATGACCGTAAGCACTTTATTGCTAAATATGGAGCAGAGGTAGTGCCATATGTTATTGTTTTCAGTCGATAATGTTTAAGTTGCTGTTCTGGATTTTCTCGCCATATTATCAATTGCAGATTTTGATCAGTATCGTTCACCCTGATTTGTCTATACATCTTCTCGATGTCAGCAGTGAAGACATATTTATGAAGACGGAAGCGTATAAGAATAGTGAAGAGGTTATCTTGAATTGTGGGACCATTGTACAACACATCGTTAAGAGATTTGTTTGTTGTAGTTTTGGCGGAGGCGTCGAACATTACTCGCAGCTTAGTCGTGCTACTGTCTGGTTTATGCACGCAATGATGTGGAATAAAGTAATGAGGATTAGAAATAGATCTTGGGTCTATTTTTTCCATATGGTTCAGTTCCTCATATTCCCGCATGAATGCTACATATTGATCTCTAAGCTCTGGATTCTTCATTAATTTTCTTTCGATAGAGAAAAATCGTTTCAGTGCTAAGTCCTTTGATAGGCCCAACGTAGATGGATCTTGTCTAAACGGAAATTTCACAATGAATCTTCCCCCCTTGTCTCGGAGAGTTGTTTCCTTGAAATGTTGCTCACAGTACCGTTCCGCAGCTGTCATTGGTTGTTTGACTGATTCGGCTTCCTCTAGTGCCCAAAATCGTTCGATCCGATTATCTATACTAGCATTGCTGATTCCACAAAATGTTTCAGGGTGTGAGTAATTTGAAACCTTACCCATGATTAACCATCCGAGTACAGAATTCTGTAGAGTTGGAAGGGAATCGTTAAACTTAATTTCTTAATTTGTCCAACTGCCATAAGAGAGGCGCATATTTCTGCACCAATTAACATGTCGATTTTCTGTGGGATGTTAAACTGTGGGTCAGCAAGTTGAATGTTGGACGGAATAGGCCAATTCTCAATGTCGATATATTTATGTGGTTGATTGTTTGCAATAGATGGCAACACAAATGTCTCTAAGTGTACCTTATAGCCACTGGTACATGAATTGAGGGTTATATTTACCCTTCTTTCAGCTCGATGTTTGGAGTTTCCAATTCCAGTTATGTTCAGCTCCTCATTTACGTGATTAAGACCCAGCCTTCGCCACAGCCTATCAGAAATTAAATTGGACTGTGATCCAGAGTCCAAAATGGCGCGACATTTAGTTGCTTGACCATACTTGTCCAGTACGTAAACTATTGCAGTTGCTAGAAATACGTATTTATTACTCTTCTCAAGAGGCGGAGATGGTATGGTTGCTGCCAGACTTATAGGGTGGCCTTCAATTATTGTCTGATTAACGGGCCCTTGCGATGGGTTTTGGTTTTTTGGCTCGGGTTTTGTTGCTGGCCTTGGTTCATCGAAATGTACTAACGTATTATGCCTTTTTGAGCATTTTGAGCAACTTCTTGAGGTACATTCAGATGCAGCGTGACCAGATCTTAGACAGTTCACACAGAGCTTATTTTTCTTTAAGAAGCTACTTCGGTTTTTTGGTGAATATTGCAAAAATCTTTCACATGCAAACAGTGGATGATCCTTCTTACATGAAATGCAGCTCAGAGTTGAAGCACCAACTAGAGAAGAGAGCCTCGAGAGCTGCCACCTTTGACCTCCTTTGATCTTGTCTTCTAAGCGTCCCTTGTTGCCCAGAAAGTTTAGAAATGACGAGATGGACTGAAGTTCCTTGGGGGTTTCGAGGCTTTGTTCGTATAGTCCGTGCGTAATTCTGTCCAATTTTTTGAGACTTAAATGTAGTAGGATGGCATCCCACGCTGTTGTTTCTATTCCCACATTCTGAAGGCCCAATATGCATTCCTTGGTTACATCATGCAGAGATTTGACTGCTGATGCCGATTCCGTATGCATTGTTGGTTGAGCAAGTAATTTGTTCAGTAAAGCCGTTACTAGTAGTCGTTTATTGTTGTAACGGTTTTGTAAAATCTCCCATGCTGAAATATAATTTTCTTCGGAGACTGGTAGATGGCATATTAGTGTTTTAGCTTCACCACTCAAATTTCCGATGAGATAAAACATCTTTTAGGCGTTACTTAAAGGTTAATTATGAATCATTTGAGTATAAAGGTCGAAAAATTGCTTCCATTTTAAATAATTACCATCGAACGTTGGTATAACAATTTTTGGTAATTTCATCTGTGGACTATGGTTGGTAGCGGTTTGACAAAATTGTTCTAGGTTCTGAGTTAATTCTACTAGGACTTCATGAACCCATTTCTCTGTTTCTATAAAAAACTCTACTTGGTAGCCACCAGGGCTTGACCCGTCTGTGAGTGCCCAAATTGTCTGGTTGGTTTGTGATAAGTCTAACCAATAGTTATCTATGCTTTTAATCTTGAGCTCGTAGTATGGTCTGGGATGGGCTTCTTGTCTTGTCGTTTGGATATCCTGCAGAAGACTAGTAAGAGCTTTGATGAGAACCTTCTGCTTTCTTATCAACCCTTGAAGTTGTTCATCGATATCTTCCTCATATTCATTGAATGAAAATTCTTCGGTTTCCTCCTCAGTGGCACTTGGTTGATCGTCCTTTGTTGATTCAGCTTCAGTTGACTTCTCCCCTCTAGTTGTAAAGATGGTTAATGTCTTTATCTTCTCTTTAGTTTTCATGACACCACCCTGTACCTTCTTAAAGAAGTTGCTTGTGAAGTACGCATTGTTAGGGTCCGTATTTGCTAATTGTTGTAAACGTTCATCATTAGTCACAAACTTGGTCCATTCGGCCTCCAGGGTATCAAGCCTTGTTTTCAGGTACTTGGTGTCTTTCTGTCGATTGAGTCCTTGTTATAATTAGAAATGAATTGCTCGATTGCCTTCCCAATCTTCCGCTGTTCGGCAATGAGGTCCTCCATTGTTGAAGTGGCTATTTGTGGAATCACTGGCTTCCTTCCTTCCTTCTTTGGGCCAAAGCCGTTGTATGGTAGCTCTGTTCTCTTGGGGCTGGTTCCTCTTCTGGAATCACTGGCTTCCTTCCTTCCTTCTTTGGGCCAAAGCCGTTGTATGGTAGCTCTGATCCCTTGGGGCTGGTTCCTCTTCTGGAATCACTGGCTTCCTTCCTTCCTTCTTTGGGCCAAAGCCGTTGTATGGTAGCTCTGATCCCTTGGGGCTGGTTCCTCTTCTGGAATCACTGGCTTCCTTCCTTCCTTCTTTGGGCCAAAGCCGTTGTATGGTAGCTCTGATCCCTTGGGGCTGGTTCCTCTTCTGGAATCACTGGCTTCCTTCCTTCCTTCTTTGGGCCAAAGCCGTTGTATAGTAGATCTGATCCCTTGATCACGTCGGGGTCACCAAATGTTGATTTAGAGTGGATTGGAGCTTTTTCCAAACCACTTTAGTCTGCCTGCTATTACAACCTTACCACTTGTGGGGGGATAGTAATAGCTTCGTAGTAGCAAATAAAAACGTAAAACTTCGTATGAAGGTGTTTATTTCTTTTCTAACTACTATTTTGTTAATTGCTATGATTTATATACAAATTTTTCCTGTCTAGAATTTATTTTAATTTTCATATTTTTCCCACAAAAATATTTTCTCACAAAATTATGCTTACTCTTCAAAAATTTAAGCTTCGCAAAATTTGCCCATGCATATGAAGGATTCATGTTACATATTTGGTTTTTTAAAAGTATGTGATAAGAAGAAATATTTTTCGTGGGAATGAAAATTTATCTATACACGAAGTTTATATTAGAGATAATGTGCGCTTGAGAATGAATTTCTGTATTTCTTGAATTGCAATTTTCTTTTTTGCTGCGGGCCTTCACAGGTATGAAGCATCTCTTTTGTGGCGACATGATAAAATAGCATTAAGTGATAATCGGAGCAATGCACTTAAACGACTCGATGGCTTAGTAAAGAAATTGAAACGTAAGTCTGGAAGGCTACAGGAATATGACTCAGCTATGTGAGAGTAAATAAATTCTGAATTTGCGCAAAGGGCAAACTCGAATCTCAAAACTGCTTATCGTCCCGTCTATAAAGAAATAACTAGCAGAACGAAAATCGTTTTGGATGCGTCAGCGCGGGCACAAGACAATCTATCTCTGAATGATAATTTGTTTGCAGGACCAAACCTTCTACCCGATATTCTGTCTGTGATATTGAATTTTCGTATTGAGGAACTACTATCCAGAATCCAACATTATCTCACCATGAGCAATATTCAAAAGGTCTTGAGTAAAATGTGGTTTTACTCAACTGATGAAATTACCGTAGTTTGATTGAAGATACTGTTTCAAGAAACTTGGAAATCTAAGCTTGAATGGAATGAGCCTCTGCCTCCCCAACGTTTAACAACCTGGAATTCCTGTATGGCGGATATGCAAGTGCTGCGTAATATAGTGCTACCCAGATGTGTGTTCACTAGTTCTAACCGTTCCAACGTACAGCTCCATATATTTGCTGATGCTAGTCTCAGTGCGTACGGAGTAGTTCGCTATATGAGAAGCTGGAACGAGGATGACAACATTAGCGTAAGGTATCTTTCATCGAAGAATAAAATTGCACCACTAAAGCATCCGGTGATTCCGAGCTTACTTTACCGAAACTGGAATTGACTGCTACCTTCATAGCATCGCGCCTCCTGAGTTTCCTGCAGAAAAATCTTGACGTAACCTGGAATTATGCATTTTGTGGTCAGACTCAAACATCGCGCTGCTCCACTGGATAAACGGAAATATAAGAAGATGGAAACCCTACGTGTGACTCGTGTGACTGAAATCAGGAATTTGACTGAGCGTGCTACTTGGAAACATTGTCCCGGAAATCAGAATCCTGCCGACTTGTTGACACAATGGATAAGTGCAGTTAAACTTGTCCATGCAGTAGTGTGACTCCACGGGCCACCTTGGTTATCAAATAGGATTGGGAATTGGATTTGGGCCCAAGTGAACTGCAAACTTGACGATACGTCGACTCTAACCTGCCTTATTGCTGCAGAAGAAGGATGCAAATCAGAAGTTAACGAGACCGTAGTTCTACCTGTTGATATTACAAAATTTAATAACTATCGAAAACTTCTCCGAGTAACTGCATACGTGCTACGCTTCATTTTTCATCGAAGGGATTCATATTCCAGTCTTCATATATTAGCTAATCAGCTTCAAAAGGCCGAGTTAATTTGGATTAAGCTCGTACAACGACAGTTTTATAGTGCAGAAATAAAAGCGTTGCAAAGTGGAAAATTGATAGCTTCATCTAGTATTTATTCCTAAGATCCTGTTTTGGATGAAAATGGTTTGCTACGAGTTAATACTCAACTATAAGAAACGAGTATGGGATATGATGGAGAATTTCCAGTAATTATACTAAAAAATTGTTATTTCTAGAAGCTTATTGTTTTAGACGCTCACGAGCGAATACTCCACGGAGGAGTAAACACTACATTAGTACACATAAGAGAGAAATTTTGGATTCTGAGAGCTCGTCAGCTAGTGAAATCAACGTTAGCGAAATGTGGAGTTTGTAAACGCCTTAAAGGAAAACCTGCCGTTCAGCCTTTTGCACCTCTACCTAGAAGTAGATCAAATGTTTCACAGCCATTTGAGACAACGGGCTGAACTTTATTTATGTGAAGCTTTCAGACGGAGATATCGCTACATGTAAGGTGTATATTTTATTATTTACGTGCGCCACCATTCGTGCCATTCATCTTGAACTAGTGCCTAGCTTGAACAACGATTCCTGTATTCTAGCAATAAAGCGCTCCATTCTATCCCATGGTTACCAATGAAACTTTGCAATTGATCTAAGTATACTATATCTCCAAGTTGTTTGAGGTCTTCTGATGCTCTTTTGAAAGTCATAGCATTATCGGAGATGAATTTTTTAGGAGTGCTTCTGCGCGATATTCATCTCCGACTCTCAAAAGAGCATCAAAAGCCCTCAAACAACTTGGAAATATAGTATACTCAAATCAATTGCAAGGTTTCATTGGTAACCATGGGATAGAATGGAGTTTCATAGCTGAGCGTGCCCCTTGGTGGGGTGGCTTTTAGGAGCGCCTAGTTAAAAGCGTTAAGGAGATACTACGGGTCACAGTTGGACGATCTACACTCACTTCAGAGCAACTACATACGTTTTTGACTGAGGCTGAATGTATGGTCAACTCTGGACCTTTATCATACATAAGTACTGATCCCTTAGATCTTTCCGCACATTTTTTACTTGAATATTTTTCAACGCCACGTCAAGTTCATACTTCAAAGATACAAGCTAATGATCTTCGTTCTGTGTGGAAAACGCGTCTTCGCTCAACACATATTTTTATCAAACGCTGAAGAACAGAAACCGCGCATCATTCTGCGAGACCTCCATCAACAAATCTTAACGTAGGTGCGTGACGTTGTTCTCCTACACGACGCATCAGTGCCGCGTGTTCTTTTAAGGCTAGCTAGAGTTGAAACTTCTTTTCCTGGAAGAGATGGAAGGATTCGTACTTGTGAAGGTCGCTTAGCCAATGGACCTAAATTTCGAAGTGTTGTGCGGATTCACCGGGCGGAGGATGTTGAAAATGTTCAAACCACCTACATTTACATTACGCACATGTACATCTAATACCCTGCCTTATCATTCTTGCTTGAGAGAATCAGTTACGATCATTAAGCCGGACAGCATACAACTAATCGAGAAACACACACCTGAATAGTCTTTTTTTTAACCCAAACTGGTTCTTATTTCTTCCTGTTTACAAATTAAAAACTTTTTTTTTGTAACCACAACTGCCCCTGCGACCCCTAGCACGTTCGAACTTTCGTCCCTTTGATCGGACATATGGACAAGTATGAGAATGTGGAACACCAGGAGCCTTACCAAAGTGTCAACGCGCTGTGCGGGCAGTGCGTCTGCCCTGAATCAAAATAGACTTCTTGCCTGTTGGAGCCTTCGGCGCAAGTTGGTCGAAAGTCACAACTTCACCGCAAGCTTGCAGAATACGTTCTCTTGTCTTTCCAGTTATATGTAGCGCACAAACAGACATTTTAGGAACCTTCATTAGACGTAAGTCATCTTTTACAGTTCCAACTACTTTGCCTTATCATTCTTCCTTGAAATAATAAGAGAATAAGTTCCGATCTTTAAGCCGCATAGCACACAGTTAATCGAGAAACACACGCCTAAATATTTAGTTTAGTCTTTTCTTTCAATTACTACGCATTTATCACTTCTTTTTCTCCCGCTAAGCTTATTTTTGGCAGTCACTGTTGCCGATGCTCTATGCCAAAATTGGATAGCACTTTTTCGCATTCCTAAAATTATTATTATTAGTCAAGGTTAGCAATTCGAGACGCAACCTTTTACCGAACTAGCTAAATTCTACGATTTCACACGCTCTAGAAGTAATTCATACCACCCACAGGCCAATGGGTGCATCGAGCGTTGGCACAGGACGATAAAGGCAGCTATTATGTGTCACCAAGAGAAATCTTGGTCCAAGATTCTACACTTTGTCTTGTTGGGTACGTTCCGTTTTTACAGAAGAATTTGGCGCTACAGCAGCAGAGATGGTTTACGGAGAGAGTATTCGATTATCTTACGATTTCTTTTAAAATTCTAAAGTCTTCAAACCCCAAAACGAGTTTGTAACAACTCTGCGTGACTCTAAATCTGTTCCTGCTTCAAAACTAAATTTTTCAAATTCGAAGACTTGGAGTCCTGCCCTTCCGTTTTCGTATGCACTGATGCACTTCGTATCTCACTGCAACCCCCTTATGAAAGTTCCTTCGAAGTCCTGAAGCGAACCGAGAAATTTTTCACCCTACGGATAAAGAATAGATAAGTCAACATCTCCGTCGATCGTTTAAAACCTTTTTATGAAGAGGTATTCGACGAGGTTACCTCACATGAGCAAACTACTTCTTCGTCTCGTGGCGAAACTACAGGGGAGCACGTCGCTCAGCCACTTTTGCCGACACGGCTGTTAGCAATACGCTTGCAGAACGTGCTTCGCGAAGCGGATAACAAATCAGAATTCCTGCTCGATTCTGATGAAACCGTCACGGTTTCGTTGGTGGAACAATATTGTGGCGACTTTCATATATCGCTCACTTTAATTGTGTTTTATACGTTCGTCCAAGCCTCTGGCACTATTCCACAACTGAATTATCTCGTTAAAAATTATTTCGTCAAAATCGTCAAAAACCACGTTACCACTGACATATACAAAATGGACTGCTGATACTACTGGAATTCCTTACATTATTTGACATTATTATGGGATCACTTTTCTATAGTTGTCCCTTTTTGGTTTAATTACTTTATTCCGCTGAACTACAAATAATAAGTTCTATACAAAATACACCATAGTCCAGTTTCAGTTCAGTGGTTTTCCAAATGAATATATAGGATAGAAAAAGATGGCAATACAATATTTGTAATCCTTTCTCTGTCCCTCATAGCTACTTTTAGGGGCAGGTAGACAAAAATTGCTTAATTTTATTTGTTTAAAAATCAAGTTTAAAAAATATTTGATGTTGTAGGAGATAAGCATCCAAGAAGAGAAATAATTTCGAGTGCTTCTATAATTTGTTGAACTTTTAATATGAATATTAAAGCAAAAGTAAAACTTGAAATTAAGATAATTGTCACACCCTGCCAAAAAAAGTTGACCCATATGAAATAGCAAATCAGGCAGTCCATGTTATATATGTCAGTGCACGTTACGTATTCGAAATTTTATTTTTAGAGTAGGCCAGATCTTTAGATTGTTTTTGTAAAAAAATTATTATTCAGTCTGACTAAATGAATTTTCCGATAAGCCAAAAAAGGAATAAGTTGTGATTTAAGAATCGGAAAATTTTTATTATTTATGTTTAACAAAATGATTTAAGAGACGGCGAATTTGTAGTTTGTTTAAGAAAACTAAGAATTTGTATTTTTGTTGTTGTCGAAGTGTGTTAATAAATAAAACAAATTGTGATTTGGCTTTCGACGTATTAAGTTCAAAAGAACTAAATAAACAAGTTTTCCGAGCAATATTTATGTGTTGTTAATTTTAACAAGACTCAAGAACAAAGAGCTTCTTTGAATAGTGGGGTAACAGGGACCCCAAATATCACGAGTTTCTTTGAATAGTGGGGGTACAAGGGTTCCAAATGTAGCCGGAAGAGATAAGAACAACTGTAGTGTACTAAATTTCCTAGTATGTCACTCTAATTATTTGAAACCTGTTAATTGGAAGCTCTAGCATTATGGAAGATTAGTACCTCCATCAAATTTCAGCTTCGGTGTTGCTGGTATGGATTAGAACAATTCTACTTTGCATGATGCAATCTGTAAAATGAAGTAATGTCTAAACGAATACTTATACTTTTAAAAAACATACAGCACTTAAGCCAAGGCGTTCGGAATACATCTGACCCCAAAAAATTTGCTGATAAGACTTTACTGTTTACTCACAGCTAATTCTAATTTCTTGTACAACTTCTGATCAAATTAAATAAGTTCCGTGCTGGAATTAATAGCGAGTTAAAAAAGATAAAATTTCCTTTGGTACGGACAACCTTAGAATCATCATTGGGCTAGGAAAAAAAGCTGGAAAAGCGTCGCAGATTTGTCCGAGATAAGTGATAAGGAATAGTTGACACGCATTAGAGAGAGCCAAGCCCACTCGCCTTCCAATATTGCAAACAGCTCACTGGGGATCATTTTAATGGCCGTCCGTATGCCCCCGTTCTAGAATATACAGATAGAAGACTGGCGCTCCCAAGGAGATATTGACAACGTGCCCTGAACGATCCCTTTGAGTAGGTATTGTACTTGAAATTCCGGCCCAGTATACCATTAGGATGTCAATGCACTTGCACGCTCTGACTATATAATTTTGATAAATCATTATCATTGAATATAATATAATTCGGATCACATGTGCATGATTACGGTCCAGTATACCACTAAGACGCCAGTGCGAATGAACATCTTTGACTACATTTAATTTTCAATAAATCATTATTGTTGTATTCTGTCGATACAGACAGCGTGCAGGGAAGCACCCCCGACTATATTTTGTACGAATAACTACACTGGTTAACACAGTTTTTGTCTCCGCAATAAAGACATCGACTTCAGTAATCCTTTTACAGAAATTTTGACGAGAGTTATATCCGTTGTAATTACAGGAGAAGAGTAGGGCTGCGATACGTATATACAGGGTGTTCGGTAAATGTCTTTAATTCTTTAAGGGGATGAAAGTAGAGGTCAGGGTAAAAAAAGTCTAGATACTTTTATATCGAACTCCGCTTGGTTTTCGATTAAATCGATAATATCGGTTTTCGAGATTTTGCATACCTCTTCAGAGTAATTTCGTTATAAGTTCTATTGTAATTAATGGATTGTGACGTTCAAACCTTTATTTAAAAGAACACATATTGGCCTTTCTAAGAATGCATAATTAGTTATAATTGTGCCTTCAATTATTTTAAACAAAAACAGTTTTCTCTAGAATTTTTTATTTCACCAAAATTTTTGTCGCGCTTCAGTGTACATTTATTCGAAATATCACCATTGCATGAACTTGGCAAAACTATGAAAAAATTTGCGCATTATGTCCCCTTTCCAAAATGACCTCCATAAGTGCTATCAACAATAACAATAAAAAGTTATAAGCAAACATTTGGAAGATGTAATCTTCAGTTTTTTCGTAGGATTCTATCTCCTCCTACAGTTTTTAACCTACGACAACCATTTATATGTCATTGTACGGGAATCTGAACTGGCTATTAGATAGGATACTTTTCGATTTCGAATTTCGAAAATGGAGGGGGTAATTTCGAAAAAACACTTTTTTACCAAACTTGATATTTACGTAGATTTCTTTATTCCGAATCTTCATTTTTGCAGGAAGGGTAAGCTCTGGGAGGGGCGGGAGTTCAAAGTTTCAACATTAAGCGGCTATATTTTCTCAACCGAGCATTGTTCTAGCAAGTAAGTCCTAAATTCATAAATGGAAAAGACATTTTTGGTGGTTTTTATTCAAATATAGCCGCTTAAAGTTGAAACTTTGAACTTCCGCCCCTCCCAGAGCTTGCCCCTCCCGCAAAAATGAAGATGCGGAATAACGAAATCTACGTAAATATCAAGTTTGGTAAAAAAGTGTTTTTTCGAAATTACCCCCTCCATTTTTGAAATTCGAAATCGAAAAGTACGCTATCTAATAGCCAGTTCAGATTCCCGTACAATGACATATAAATGGTTGTCGTAGGTTAAAAACTGTAGGAGGAGATAGAATCTTACGAAAAAACTGAAGATTACCTCCAGGGGCACATCTTCCAAATGTTTGCTTATAACTTTTGATTGTTATTGTTGATAGCACTTAAGGAGGTCATTTTGGAAAGGGGACATAATGCGCAAATTTTTTCATAGTTCTGCCAAGTTCATGCAATGGTGATATTTCGAATAAATGTACACTGAAGCGCGACAAAAATTTTGGTGAAATAAAAAATTCTAGAGAAAACTGTTTTTGTTTAAAATAATTGAAGGCACAATTATAACTAATTACGCATTCTTAGAAAGGCCAATATGTGTTCTTTTAAATAAAGGTATGAACGTCACAATCCATTAATTACAATAGAACTTATAACGAAATTACTCTGAAGAGGTATGCAAAATCTCGAAAACCGATATCGATTTAATCGAAAACCAAGCGGAGTTCGATATAAAAGTATCTAGACTTTTTTTTACCCAAATGACTTCTACTTTCATCCCCTTAAAGGATTAAAGACATTTACGGAACACCCTGTATACATATACGAGGTGTGACTATAAAATAACGAGACTATTGCTGCAAAACACTTTATTTTGAATGTATACATTTTTAGATATTATCACCTTCAATGTACACCCCTCCTCTATCCCTACAACGTTCCATGCGAATTTTCCATTGTTCAAAACAGCGCTGAAAGTCTTCTTCTGTGAGCTCCTTCATGATGCGTGCCGCTTTTTCTTTCACAGCTTCAATGGACTGAAATCTTGTTCCTTTGAATGCAGAATTGACCTTGGGAAAAAGATAAAAGTCGAATGGTACAAGGTCAGGCGAATAAGGCGGATGGTCTAACACTGGGATGTGGTGCTTGGCTAGAAACGTCTTGACAGACAATGCGGAATGAGCCGGCGCGTTGCCGTGATGGAGCACCCATGACTTTTTCTTCCACAATTCGGGTCGTTTTTTTCTTATCCTTTCACGGAGTTGGGCAAGAACCTCAAGGTAGTAATGTTGATGAATAGTTTGACCTTCTGGAACCCAGTGAAGGTACACAATCCCAATATTTGCATCCGTATTTGACGTGGATGGACGACCCGGGCGAGAATCATCTTCAACGTCTTGATAAACATTCATTGCCATACACTTCTTTTAATAACAGATAAGTTTCAGTAGCGCTTTTTTCAAGTTCCAATTATGACACGTATCATTTTTCCGGCAAAACAAAAGAACACCTCATATACAAATGAAGGTCACAGTCAGACTATTTTTTTTTACAAACATGGGAGGCATCGCATCGAAAGAGAAGGCTTCACGCTACGCAGTTGTCGGTCGTTCGCGTTTGGCGCATGCTTACTTTTTCTGTGGAAGTATCACCTCGTATAGCAAAAACAAGGAAAATTTAACTTAGTCAGATGTGTGCATCTATCTAGCGAATCTAAAAAATGGTGTGCTTTTTTTCACTTTCCAGTAATCTCCGTAAAACAAATTTTTTAACCATTACTTTGATAAAAATTGTAGTGCTTATAAAAATACTCATATCTAGGCGGTGTAATAGCAATCTTGATAATTTTTGTTACGTTTGTGACACATTTGCTCCGTTGGATAAAAGGAAAATTATAACTCCTGCACTTTGTGAACTATACAAAATGTATTTCGGGATAGCTGTAAAGCACCAAGACAAGTCATGGGTTCCACACATATTTTGTAGAAGTTGTGCTAAATACTTATATGACTGGAATGCGCATCAACGATCAAGGATGTAATTTGGTGTACCAATGATATGGACAGAACAAGTAGATCATGACAACTATTGTTATTTTTGCAAAAATATAAGGCCCTCGCAGCCTCTGAAGACATCGAATTTATCCCGTCAACGTCCACTCGACCCCATTTAATCAACCAGGAAAAATTAAACGACTTAGTAAGGGATTTAAGCTTATTGAAATCACAAGCAGAACTTCTAGCATCACGCCTATAGTAGCGGAATCTTTTAGAGAAGGAGAAAAAGTTACTTTGTTTCGTCATCGTCACGAAGATTTTTTGACTTTTACAGTAAGGATAGTGATTTAGTGTACTGCAACTACATTCAAGGTGTTTTTTAAAGTCTTGGAATAGACATAATCCAGCACATTGGAGACTGTTCATAGATTCTTCTAAAATAAATCTCAAAGCAGTACTTCTCCATAACGGAAACAATTACCCCTCTGCTCCTGTTGGTCATGCAGCATACATGAAGGATACTTATGAAAATATGAAGAAGTTGCTGGCAAAAGCTAACTACAATCAACATTCTTGGAGGATTTGTGCTGACTATAAAGATATCGCTGTACTTTTAGGGATGCAGCAAGTTTAGACCAAATACTGCTACTTTCTGTGGGATAGTCGCGACAAGGATAATCAATATCTTAAACGGGATTGGATGGCAAGAGAGCGTTTTACGCTAGGAAATCAAAATAGTCAATATGTTCCTTTAAGGGGGTATTCTAGTCTAGAGGCCCAAATTTTAGGTGATTTTTGAAGTGCCGTAAAAAAAAGGCAATCAAAATTTTTCTAGCCATTTTTTTTATGAGTTATTTATTAACATTACAAGAATACAGAAAAAAATTAAAAAAGTTGAAAATTCCAAAAATTAGCAGCTGATGAAGTGGGGGGCCTCAAAAAGATTGGCGCGTGATCATGCCGACGATTCCAACCCGCCTTGCAATCCGGAAAAAAAAATATATTTTTAGTCTAGAGTAATGTCGCTATGTCCGGAACTAGGGAAAAGTTGAAAAAAATTTGTTTCACAAAATGGCCGCTGCCTGGAAAAAAAACAATTTTTGTACCACTTTTTTTGACTTTTTCGAATTTTTTAAAAATAGCAAAAATTGAAATTTGGGGATGCGGCTAGTTCCGGACATAGACAAGTCTATAAAGAAGACTCTCAAAAAAATTTCAAGTAAATCAGTCCAGTAGAACTTGAGAAATCGTGGGCATCGTCTTGAAAAAGGCAGTTTCGAGAAAAACGCGTTTAAGGGGTAACGCCACTGCACATTTTTTGAAAAATCGTTTTTTTTTTTTATTGGCTTAAAAAATAGTTTAAACCCTCTAGAATAAGAAAAAAAAGGTCCCGTCCGAGAAAATTTTCTTTTTTCCTTTGAAAATGGAGGACGCCACCAAGCGCATCAAACTTGCTCCGAAACATGTCCCGGGAAGATGGCTGTGGAACCGCCATTTTGTTTTTTTTTTTTTTTTTTTGCTGTCAAAAATTTATCAATAAAGTTCAATGTATGCCCGATAATACCCTTAAAAGGTTTTTTTCAAACACCTTTAATTTCGAGAGAAAAAAAATTCGTGAAAAAAATCTTTTTTTTAGCCGTTTCAGTGGCGTTACCCCTTAAAGTCCATACGTCCACGTGGTTTGGAAGTTAGAATTCAACTGTTAGCAGCTGGATGCAAGTGAACACTAAATATAAAAGATACAAATTTGAAAAATCCTCTTGTAGGCATATTCTTGAATAGTTAAACTTTGAAAATATGAAAACAAAAAAAATCGATTTTTTCGAATTTCTAGACTAGAATACCCCCTTAATGTATAAAGAAAAAATCATAATACCTCCTCTCCACATAAAATTAGGTTTAATGAAAAACTTCGTGAAGGAGAATAATTCCAATATATCCTAAAAAATTCCCTAAAATAACTGAAGCCAAAATAAAGGAGGGAATATTTGTTGGTCATCAAATCAACGAAGTAATAGGAGACCCAAATTTCGAAGCAAAATTAAATTTAACAGAAAAATAGGAATGGAGAACTATGGTTGCAGTTTTTAGGAATTACTTCGAAAACCAAAAAGTTGAAAATTACAAAATGTTAGTCGAAGACATGTTGGAAGCATTTAGAGTAAGCAGGCTGCAAAATGTCATTGAAGGTACATATGATGCACTCTCATTTGGATATTTTCCCAGAATACATGGGCGATGTCAGCGATGAACGGAGAACGGTTCCATCAAGATATTTCGGGTATAGAAACGCGTTACCAGGGCATCTGCTCCTGTGAAGATCATGATAATTCAGAGTAAACGAAGGAATCAGCATCAGTCTGTTTAATGCCCCGGAAAACACTAGAAGGACGTTAATAGATTGTGAAGATAGTCTCATGTCCAATGCTAGTCGAGGAGTTTCTTTCCTACAACCGGCTCCAGATTAGAGCTGAAAATTGGATCCGGATTTGCTAATATCCGGATATCCGAATACCCAGATCTGCGAACCGGATCCGGTCTAAGCAAAAAAGCTTCAAAATTGTTTTGTTTCATTGAGAAAATGAGAATATCATGAAATTTATATTTTGCCAATGAAACAATGCAATCTGAGGGACATTTTTTTTTTTGCTTAGTCTGGATCCGGATAGCTCGGATCCGAATCCAGATAGTTTGGATCCGAATCTGGATAGTTGGGATCCGAATAATAGGATCCGGATTTGAGGAATCGGATCCTAATTATCTCGGATAATCCGGATACTTTCAGCTCTACTCCAGATAAGATAAAATTTTGTAAAATTTTGTGCGAAAGACTATAGCTTTTAGTTGTATGGATAGCAGACTCTAATTAGGTGCAATCATAGTTTTTATTTTATTTTTTCATATCCATTAGATTCACAGTGGCATGGCGGAACATTTCGGAGGCGCCTCTGCAGTGGACCGACCGCAACAAACCCCATGTCACTACCTATTAGGTTAAGTACTTCTAGTTCGAGGTTCAACTTTCGATATTTTTGTACGTTTAGGAACCTTAGATTTAGCAATGCTATTGTCTAGGAAATGCTTTAAAAGTTTTATTGTCCGCTGAGCTTTTTGAGCAATTTAAAATCTGATAGCAACCTAATTTAAGTTTGAAAATTTTTCCTAATGTGATTGAAGTGTAATACTCGTGTATTTTGATCATTGCTTGTTTTTTTTTTGTATATGGTACGTGACAACGGCAAGTTTTCGTGTGACCCATCCCACACTCTCCGCCAATAGCCGAAGTGTGCTAGCTGCCGCCCTGCATATATAACTCTTGTCGAGCAGTGAGCGATAGTTTCGGCTGATAGTTTGGACCTCACGTCCAAGTAATACTCACTCATATGCTTCTATAACAGTACGCGATGTACATCTCCCTCACAATTTCTGGAAAAAATGCCGATCGGTCTTGGTTGTTACTTGCACCAGAAGGCTATGGATAGGTCATGCTTATTCAAGCAAAAAATTGTATGGGTGAAGGAGGGGAATCCTAACGATTTCGAGAATAAGAGGACTTAAAGATATTTGAGTATGGTGCGATGGTCTTAAAATTTGTCCCTTCTTCTTTCCGTTTTGAAGTTATAGTTTTCTTTTTTTAACTACTATTTTTTTAACAAAAACCAAGTCAACAGCACCAATTTTTCATACTGGATTTAATAAGCCTAAAAGCTTCTCTTTAAAATGATCTATCACACTCTATACTCGAAATGCAACCCTTTCTGCGTTTTTTTGCACTTGTTCTAGAACATATTTAGCGAAAAAGTTCAATAAATGCCAAGAATTAGGCAATTATCTTTTGAGAATGAGCTTTTTAAGTCATTTTCAATGGAAAAACCATCGAAAAAGATTCTACGATAATCTATCTGATAAATTTTAAACCATCAACGTGTAACGTTCAGAACTTACAGGGTTATCTATAAAAACGTAGCGAAATATCTGTAAATCTCGTTATCTCGCAAACCGTTAGGATTCACCACCCCCTTTTTGCTTGTCTAGGCATGACCCATCTATAGTCTCCGGGTGTAACACCCAGGACTGGACACTATGTATAGTTACACTAATATCAGCTGGCGAGTTATACTATAATACACAGCATCAGTCATCATTTAACCAATAAACATGAAAATAATTTTGTTCATAAGCACTACTTTAGAAAGAAGATGAGAATAATATAATTGTTGTTTGCACATTATATGTATAAAAGCAGTATTTTTACTGGTATTAGTCACAAGTCATATAAATGTATAGGTAAACAAATTACTAACTTCTAATATATTTACCATTTTAATTCATAGTCTCCTTCCTTAGAAACATTACAACTAAGAACGAGTGGGTATTTTATTTCAAATACTTTCAGCTGTTTTTCTGCGTTGTCATAATTAGGTTTTAAAAACTTTGCATCTGAAACAGATAAATGGAGCTAATTAATTGGTTATAAATTTATTATAAATTAGGTTCTATAAAAATGCAATTAAAGTATTGGCTTATCAAAGCAAAAAAATGTAGAAATTAACAATAACAAAATGAATAATGAGGGAAAGTAAACCTAAAATGTATTTTACAAGAAATTACGTGAATCCTTAATTGTAAACTATTTAACTATATGAAGCAGAATATCATGGAAATAGCTAATAGATTTTTTATTTCTACAGAGAACCTTTTACCTTACTGCATATCTTCATAGAGTAATTCTGTAAAATAGATTATTGCGCCTACGCACAAATAAAAAAAAACCATAATTGCTATAGCGCCTAGGCACAAATTAAAAGGAATGCTCAATTCAGCATAAATAAATAAAGAGGTACTATATGAAATATGTATAATAAAACAAATATTTCGGGTATACAAATTTCACATACAAAAAATTCTTCTATGAAAAATTTAGTTTTGAAATTATTACTAACAATAGCAATAACTTAGTAATTAGAAAATTGTGAGGCTGGTCCCTCTGCTTAACTTACATTCATTCAGTAAATTTATACAGTATTTTCCGGTGAGAGGTTTAAAGGGAAGGTAGTGATAGTACTCACCTAGCCAAACAATAAATTGTATGACAAGAACGCCGTCTAACCGGCAGTTACAGGGTGATTAAGAATATATGCTAGTTTTCACGAAACACCCTGTATCTTAAAAACTACAGGGTGTACAATCACAGTTATTAAGACTTCATTGATTGTAGAGCCCCGGCCTTTCCAACGACTACTCAGCCAGCACAGTACTCCTTTCCCCTTCGGAGTTATGACGCTAAAAAAACGTTATTCACATAACTTGTTTACAATAACTGGAAAGTATGGACTCTCCTCTTCAATTTGACCTGTTACACCCATGCTCTTACTATAGCCGTGAAAGAGTTATTAACGCTTCCCAATGAGGTTAAAAATAATTTATTCCCTTAGTAACTCAAAACACGACATTAAAAAAATAATTTCTTGGTTTTGTTATGATTCAGATCTTAACGATGACCGTACTTGTTTGTCTAGGTGAGTACTATCTACTCCTTCTTTTTGAACCTCTCACCAGGAAACACCCTGTATGTCTTTTGGTTCACGTAACCTACATAGCGATACGCAGCCGTAGAAATTTTAAAGTTTTTTAATTACAAGTTTAAGTTTTTTAATTACAATTTTTTCTTAATTTTTACTGTATTTAATTAGATACACTTGAGTACCCCTTATTAACTAGAAAATATAAATAAGTAATGAATAGAATGCTCAGCTTTAAAATACAACAAAAATTGGAAAAACATCTAAGACTTGATAGTAAACAAAAATCTGGAAATAGTAATTGCTTAATCAGCCAAAATTCCCAAGTAATATATGCAATTTCAAATAAAATTCCAAGTATTTGATAATTTCAAATGAGGAATCAAGTGTGCCGGAATGTATTTCAACAACCAATATATGTATGTTAATTTGGCTATTTTTTTTGCGCAACGGACGTCCTTGAGAAGGATTTTTTCGAAAATGATTTTTTTCTTATTAAAAATCTATTTTAATCACATAAAAAGTCGGTATTCAAATTTTTATCCGTCCCATACTTCTCGAAAAAAAAGTCTCAATCACCTGTTATATTCTATGTTATTATCAGTTTAGCAATATCTACGCACATTTTCGAAAAAAACAGACCAGCGATAATACCAATTATTTCAGCACCAAGACTAAATGAGAAGTTTGACGGCTGTAATATTGTAAATGTACACTGCATATATTTTCCAGATTTAAGCCCCAATTGCAGATAATTTCGACCCATTACCTTATTGCCGTTTCTATCTAAGGGCTTGGAAAAATTAATGTTTATGCAAATCTCGAACTTTCTTGAGCTTAACAACCTCCTTCATTCTCTTCAATCTGGAGTCCGATCAAAACACTGGCATCACCGCATTATTAAAAATAGTAAAAGAGATTCGGAAAGACTTGGACTCAGATAATCTAACCATTTTAATTCTACTGGATTTCTCCAAGGCTTTTGACACTGGACGACACGATTATATGTAATAACCTGATTATAAAATTCAACTTTTCACATTATGCAGCTAAGCTTGTGCATACTTTTTGAGAGGTCGTCTACAAACAGTATACTTTAATGGCAAGTTCTCCTCCTACCTCAGTGTCAATCGTGGAGTTACGCAAGGATCGATTCTTGGCACATTGCTTTTTTACATGTACATAAATGATATCTTTGAATCTATATTCCATAGTGAGCACCATCTTTATGCTGACGACATTCAATTACTTCTCTCCAGACCTCTTGGTCTTATTGAGGATGGCATAAGAGCTTATGCTTAACCCTCAAAATACGAATGCCGTAGTTGTTTACAGGACAAATCTTGACAAAACAACTTTTCCCCCATTAATGTATTACTACATCTATTCAATGGGTTGAGTCCTTTCACAACTTAGGTGTTATATTCAATGACACACTTACCTGGGATGATCATATCAATAGTATCGTACGTAAGATATATTTTGGTCTCCGCTCGTTGTGGGCCTCTAGTCACCTCACTCCTCTAAGCACACGTCGGCTCGTGGCTCGTTCATTGCTCTTACCAATAATCACTTGCGTTTAACTCTATAATTCGATACATTTCATCTTATGTAAACACTGTGTTTGGGTGTAACCTTTCCTCTTATTTAGACTTTCGCTCATTGCTAGCTTTGATAAAAATCATTAAATTTTGTTGTCCATGTTATCTTTTTATTGATTTTCAGTTCTCTACATATAGAAGAACTCTTAACTTAATTTTACCACGATCTCATGGATTGATAACTAAACGCTTGTTCTTCAATCACACCTTTAAGCTTTATTATGCCCTGACGCATGATATTAAACGATCAACAATGTCGGGCTCTTTCGGTGTCGTTAAAAAGGATGTATTTAACTTCATTATCTGACGTAAAAATGCATAGAGACTTAAATAGTTTCCCACACTTCTTCCGCGCAACTGCACCATAGGTTTGTTCATTTACTCATTTTTTGCTTGTTTTTGTTCTTTTCTTTTTTCGCTTTACATCTCTCTTGAAATTACTTACTTATACATAATTTAAAAGATGCAAATCTTAAATGTATATAATTGAATTGATGACAATAAATAATAATAAAAATAATTATCTAACAGTCTTATAAAAATTGGCAGATTCTAGCCCGCTGAGTGGCTGACGAGTGGCCTGGTATCTCACGTCCTGCGCTTTTCGTATCAACTAATTTCTGTTCGACTTTTATAGCTTATGCTCTCCCATATTACCTACTATTCTACCCATCAAAAATTCTCTCTTGAGGGAAGCGGACGAACATTTGTAAGATTTCAAATATTTGCGTAAGTAAAGGCTTGTCACCCTTAGAACATACAACTAAAGGAAGCACAATAAGGCCGCAAAATTGTTGTATTTCCCACTGGACGGTAGAATTCTGTTTATGTATTCGTTATGCTCATGGAAGTAGTAAATCTGAAATATTTTTGAATGGGGTTTGGCACAATTAGATAAAATAAAACATACCTAGTAAGCAAAAATTCCAGATGTGGAATTCTCTCATAGAATTCCAGTGGAAAAAAGTGACGGTATTTCGACACACAGAGCTATTTTTACACGGTTACAGGATGGCATTTTCAGTTTACAGATGTCATTCAGAAACAAAATAATAAGGTTATTATAGTTTACCAGAATAGGTCGTAGGTTCATTTTAGTAAAGGTTTTACGCTATTATGCATATAAGAATTTTCTTGAAGTTTTTCCTATACTCTGATACCACTTTCTACCTAAATTAAGAATTTGTACGATCGACTAAGTAGAAACTCCTTCTTAAATATTGACTCTGCACCACAACTCAATTTACCATTTTCATTGCAGAAAAAGTATTGAAATCCCTAGGAATTCCATATAGAAATGCCACGGAAAAGTCTTAAAAACCTCCGCGAAAATAATAAGGATAAAACATGGAAATCTATTTCCACAATCAAAGACTTGAAATCTCGACGCAGTTCCCTATAGCTAAAGAAGCGGAAACTCGTCATAGATGACAAGTAAAGAAGAAATTATTCATGTTTTTTAGACCAAAACAAGTATCGTCATATACTTTTGTCTTTTGCATGAATGGGGGAAAAGAACGTGGATATGCACTATTGTAGTGCGATTGAGACAACAAGCTAAAAACAAGAATCGAGAGAATGTAGAATTACCCGAACGATAAAATTTTGTTGAATCCCTCAAAATCTTATCAAACTATTCATAATAATGTACTTCGGGTCACACTACCTCACGTTTTTAAGAAAACGATAAATTTCGCATTGGCCAAGGTGCTGAAAGGAGATGTAAAATTTCTGTCAAATGAAACTCATTTTTCTCGCAAATATCAGAGAATCCAGTATGAGTTTATCCCACTCTCTTCAGAGCAAAACAAATATAAACATAAGCACGTGCTGTTGAAATATCATAGGAATTACACCAACAAACATTGGTTTTTCTATTAAAAACATTGGATAATTCTCACAATATTACAGTAAAACCGGTTTTTACAAAAGCGCGGGAATATTTTATGCGAGTAAAACCTGAAAATTCCGCCCCTTCTCATTTATTTACGAAAATGAATCATTTGCAATTGTTTCGTTGCATGCAATCTGCGCTTTCACATTTTTTATCTTTTAAAGAGAGTGATTTTTTTTCATCCCTTTCTAGCCGTGTGAATTTTAAATGTAAAACAATCGGAAAACTCTTTATGTGTCCTACTCCTAACTTGTCAATAAGTTAACTTTGCTCGGGCTGGAAGGAAATTTGTCTCTCAACACCAAATAGTGACATGCGCATGCAGTATGCGACAAGGTGTACGCCGTTGGATTATGGTCATTTAAGAAGTTCTGTAAAGCTTTTTGTTTTGCAATTGCATTTAGTAAAATTACATGAAAGAGATTTCTCGTCTAACAGACTGAAATTTAATGAAAATAATTTCAATAAATTTACAAAATGCATTTTAAGTGCAAAAAAATTATTGACTTTTCGACCCAGCTATCAGAGAGGTCTCATTGGTATGGTTATCTCTGACCGCCTACCATAGAAGTTCAATGTTGGAGGTCACACCAATTGCCCATATAAATACAATCACCCAATTTCAAAGCGCACCATATAATTCACACATGCAAGTTCAATAATTTTTTTGCACTTAAAATAGTACTCTGCGTCTGTCGTTGCAAATTTAAAATCCTTTGAATATGTTGTCGTCGCTTTCTTCGATAATAATCTCTTTACCTATAAAAAATATTATTTATAATGTTTATTTGTTTTTTTTTTACAATGTCCATTTCCATCGAGTAATATTGTATTTAACATATTTTCCTCCATTTTTCTCACTGTTTTTTCCTAAATAAAAAGTAATTTGACTGACTCACATCAATGAAATTTGACAGTTGGTACTTTATATTTGATATATGCCATTGCCAACAGGTGGGAGATTATAGGCAGTTTTTACGGGTAAGAAGTATTCGGGTAGGAAAAATTCCGCGCTACCAAGTTTTGATTGCCAATACTACTACAAGTAAATTAGCGCCGGCCATTTTAAAATTTAGAAATTTCTAATCGGTCGGCTGTACAGTTATTTTCCTGCGATTTGAGATGATAATGTAATAATTTAATAATCATTACATGTTGTGAATTCGTCATACAGTTATTGTTTATATCAAAAACTGTGACTTAATTGAACACGCACACAATTAATTTCGGTAATCACATAAGGAACTACGCGGAGCAACATTATTGAGCTGGCAGGTCTCAGCACAAGGGGAGGAAATTCCCTTCTTCCCTAAAAAATTCTCGTGTGGGAAGGCCCTATGACAGTTGAAATTATCTCAGTAGCAGTGTGAGCACCCTCGCATGATTTCAAAATTACCTCGTCGAAATTGCGTAATTTCGGCGCAGTCTGAACATGGTATAATGGTTAGTTGTGAACTGCGACTGAATCCCAAGTGATTAATTTGGCGGCGACATACGATCAGATAAAAATCGGAAAGGTTTCAAAACCTGGAAGCAACCGTGGCTGACTATTTTTATTAGAAGTGTATATGGTATGAGTAGTAAAAACTATATAAGGAATGAAAAGGTTTATATATATGAAGAAATCTTTCCGGAATGCTAGAATGAAGAAAAATCAAATCAGGATAGGCAAATCTTTTATTTCAAGTTCAAAATTAACTTATCAGGTTATAATTCATGATTCAGTTAAAGAGTAGTTAATTAATAAAACGATACTTCCAAGGAACTTCACCCTTTGGTGAGATAAAATGATCAGCGAATTTATCTCTTACTGTCCGCCCTTCTGCAGTGCTGCTGGTTCATTCGATTGAAATATCACTCATATTACAAGTCAAGTTAAAGCATGCATTGAAAATCTATGTTGTAATTGTTTTTTCCTTTCTTCTTCATCTTCAATTAAAAGTAAAATAATTACAAGCTCAATATCACTAACATTTGCATAATACTTACACCTCTTAAAATTACTGATACAAATTCCCTGACTTGTATTCACAAAATAATCGAGAATAACCGTATGTCGTGTAATCACGGCGACGGTAAAACCGAAGACGATCAGCCAGACGGTAAAAACCGAAGACAATCAGCCTGGCGGTAAAAATTTAATCGTATGTCGCTGTCTTAAGGCTGTAACAGAATGTGGTGCTGGCGCTGGCGCATTCTCTGCCGCTTACCTTGTAGCTGAGTATGAATACAATACAATACAATACAATACAATACAATACAACTTAGTTCTGTCAAAAGTAATTTGATATTTGATATTTATTCCATAATTCTGCATTTCTTTTTAAATTTTCATACAGACGATGCAATATATCCCACAGTACATCTTTTCTTTTCATTATTTCGATGATTTTTTATGTATCAAAATTTTCCATTTTGTTTCACTCAAACAAACCGCTTCGAAATCAGAAATGTCAATCTTGGCGCGCACTAAAAGTGCGCTACAGCGCCAGCTACGCATTGTGTCGCTATCATACGAAAATCGTGCTGTTATATTTTGACAGTTTGCGCTACAGCGCCAGCTTTAAGCTTGCCATTCTCTTTATAAAGCATAGAAATAATGCAGGTAGAGCAAAATGGATAGAACACCCACGCATAATATTAAAAGTTTTTTATAATTTTAATTTAAAACACATTGATTACAATTTCCTTAACTACTAAAGTAACCAATATACTTAACACACAGCTACTAGGCCATCTGGACAACTTTAATATTTCCTAATCTAATTTAAGTATTTGAAACAGTATTTTTCCAAAAGTCGTTAACACGTGTGCTTTTATTTTTACAGATCATTTTTTAACTACACTTTTTTCTATTTTCTCTATATTCCATTTGATAACTTTAATTAATAACTAATAGCCGACTCCTACCTCATATACTTATATCTAGTCATATACTTCATTTCATATAATCTAACAATTCATTTCCTTATTATTAAGTTATTCAATTTTAAATTTGATCATTTAATTAAAACCATTTTCCATATAACCAAATTCATTTTATTCTGATTAAGTTATTATATTTGCTCAGATTATGACCAATTCCGGTATTGCAAATATATTATTTATACATTTTTTTAGGTTTTCGCTAAATTTCTTAGCAGATTAGTAAAATTATAATACTTAACTATTCTTTAACACTAGTGTATTTCTATTGTATTTAACAATTGTTACGTTGTTATTGCGTTCGTATTTCAGTTAAAGTTGTATCCCCGCATTATTGTTCGTATGGTACGTTCTCAGTGCAAGGAGTAGTCCGCCTGTATCCTCCTTCCTATAGATAAGGAGTTCAGTTGGAGTTCTCCGTATGCCTTGTCAAAGGTCAAACTAAAAAAAAAGTTAGACAATCCGAAAGTTTTAGTTTATACGACCATAACTCCTGAGAGGAAATGAATATGCGTCTGGTTGAGCAGACGTGAGAAAGGCCATGCAGTGCCACATATAATGAGCTCTTCAGGGTTCCGGACACCCTGTACTTTTTCAGATACAGGGTGATTTGCATTATTTCTTAATCACCGTGTAATTCCGAAATGGCTGATCTGCCCCCGCCTCCCTGCCATACAATTTTTTGTTTGGCTGGGTGAGTACTATCACCTCCTGCTGCATGGAGGAAACACCCTGTATATGGCGACGCGTCTGTGTCTGGTCTTACTTTTCTGAACGCGTGACCAACCACAGTGTAAATCTGGCAAGTTATTTTTTCGAAGTTCTCAGCTAATAATACCTTGCTTTAAAATTTTTGAAAATATAGGGGTATTCACTCTTTAATGTACCAGTGTAACCGATGTAAAAATACAACAAGAATTTACAACAAAGAGTGAATACACCTTTTAGCCTTTAGCTTATTTGGAAATGTAATTATGGGAACAGGGTAATAAAATGGGCCCGTAGGAGCTCTCCCCGGCCCCGGCAAAAATTGAAAAATCCTCAAAATTCCCAGAAATCATAGTTATTCTAGAAAAAAAAGAACTGTGAAGATCCGGTTAAAAACAGCGAGATAAAAACTAAAGTATTCAACTATTTATGAAAAGAACGGCTTAAATTAAGGAAATGCCGATTTTTCATAGCATTTTTTGGCCTATTACTACTTAATTATACACTATTTCCGTATAATGTCAGCGGATAAAATAAAGCCTGTTTGTTGGGAACGTTTATTTCCAATGAGTTTTCCGCTCGAGCTAATAGTTTAGGAGAAATGTTAATAATAGTAGAACAACCTCCTTTTACGGCAATCTTTGCCGCTTTACAATTTACCTTTATGGAATAACGGTGGTTCGGAGGAATTTTTTTGTAAAGATGAAAAAGTTTCGTAATCGAACAAGTATGCCTATGATCGAAAAAAATTGAAAAATAACTCATATGTAGTAATGGGGTATATGGGACCCACATGAGGAAAACTTGGAACTTCGGGAGTAAAAGATCTGTGTGGAAATATCTCGAATTGAAAATAAAAACCTTCTAATAGATAGAGAATTTTGTAACCTTTAATGTAAATGCAAAATTTTTTCTCTAGGGGCATCCGTTATGACTCAGGGTCCGACAAAGTGAAAAGGTGGTTTTCAGTTAAAATGTAATCAAGTTTTAGAGGGTGGAAAAAATATACTATGAAGTATACCGGATTGAAAATTGAAAAACTCCATTCGATAGAGCTCAGCGGGGGCTTTAATTAGACACCCCACATATCATATTTGGGGTTAGAGGGCGTGGAGTAACAACCCTGCACCCCAAAAGCCCTCCTAAACTTTGTTTCGATAAATTTAATCGCCTTGTCGAACTAAAGACGAATCAAAAGTTCGTTTTTCTATCCCCCCCCCCCCCCCCCCCCCACCACGCAAGAAAGATTCGAATTTTGAAAATAATTAAAGCTAATCTCTGAACTTCAAATACTATTATTAAGTAATTTAGGGCCGAAAAAGAAAATTGATCACACCAATTTCTTTTTCGGTGATGTTTTATTAAGTTTTCCAGAAAGTTTCATGCGCTTTGATGCGGCATTACTTATGTTTTGGGTTCAAAAATTTGCAATACCTTTTTTTGTGGGGGAATACCGTGATGCGGGTAAATGTAAATTGAACACCCTGCTAAATCAACCCAGTAGCACATAAAACAAATATGAATGCACCAGACGATAGTCCTCAAAACGATCTTTCATTTGGTACACTGGAAATTTTCCTAGGACACTCCCTTCCCCATCTGCACACCCTAACATTTGACGTTCAATCTGACCTCCTAAGCACAATTATATAAACCGGTTTACACTACCAATTTGTGAATGTAAAAATACAAGACCCTCGTATTGCATTTTATATGCGTAGACCTTGTATTACTTTACTGGGTTGTAATCAAATACATCTTTTACAACGATACACTCTTTGATACACCATTGCGTGAATACCCCTAGTAATTCTATTCTAATGTCAGCTTTCGCCCAAGAATTTTTGGACTGTATAACACAAGAAACTAATTGTACCGCATAAAGCAAATATTTTTTTATAAAAGAAAAAGAAAATAAAGACGACAAGAGAAAAAATAACAAGTAAAAAAGCTAAAATTGGTATAAGACCAATTCTTATGATACCCTAGATGAATGTCCGCATAAAATTTCGTATGGGCACCCATTTGAGCAATTTTGATTTTTGCAGTGGTTTTTCGCATATACATATTTCTAGAACGGTTCGTCGGACAGAAAAAATGATTATAACCAATTTTAAAGGATTTCATATTCGAAGAAGTTTTTAGTACAATAAAAATGTCTTTGACTGATCGTTTTCACAATAAATTTTTATATGGCAACACCAAGAATAGGTTGCCCGATTTAGTCCATTTTTGAAATATTTTTGCTAGTACAATGAAAACACCACGTACCAAATTTCAGCTCTCTACGTCGACGCGTTCTCAGGCAGTGTTCAAATATATAACGGAAAACGAAATTTTTGTATGGCAACCTCACGAAAGAGTTGCCCGATTTGCCTCATTTTCGAACTTAATTTTACTTTTTTTTTTTTAAAGTCCGTGTACAAAATTTCATATCTCTAAGTATACGCGTTCTTGAGTTATCGTGCGCACAGAGGGACGGACATGCAAAAATCAAAATAACTTTTAATATTATGCGTCCAATCCATTTTGCTCTACCATCATTATTTCGAGGTGTTACAAACGGAATGACAAACTTAGTAAACCCTATAGATTTCATCTAGGGCATAAAAACAGATGCCGCTTTTAATCTGGAACACCTTTTTCATGAGAATTTATGTTCATGCCCGTTCCCGCTAGGGGTCCTACGATTCTTTCCTTTTCAGATGCTTCCTTTGGACAGCCCCTGTTCAAGCCGTATTGCAGAATAATACTGTTATGGTCGTATATGAATGGGCCATTAATAATCCACAACAATGGCGCTGACATCTACCATCCGAAAGTAGAAACCTAGCCTGTCCGACAAGGGGGGTTGGAGTAAAATTCCGGTAAAAGATAGGGAAGCCATTCAAGTGACAGAGTTAGACCAATGCAGAACAGTGAAAAAGCAAACGTTTTTATGATAAAGCAGATTGTTGAGTACGATTTTCTTTAAAATCGAGTGAATTTATGACTGTGTGGAAGCGATCTCTATAGAAAGATAAATAGAAGAAAACATACGAGTAATCCAGGAAACAAAATTAAAAATTTTCAAATTACATTTTTATTGCCTTTGTGTGTCTATATATATGTTCGCAATAAAAAAAAAGCCTTCCTGGCTTCACTAGTATGCGTCAACGAAATTTACATAGGGTGCGCAAGGATCATTAGTGACCTGCTAATCAAGTATTTTAGACTACATTTCAAGAGTAATGCTCACCGAAATTCCAGTGAGATAAGATCTCCAGCAAGATAAAACCCAGCTATACATATTTTTATTGTTTATGTGCATATATATATCCGTGAATATTAAAAGAAGCCATCCTGACTTCACCAGTGCATAATCGCCGTTAAAATTCACATAGGTACGGGCGACGAACTACAGTGTCATTTTGATAATATAATTCCAAGTATGTTTGAGGAATATATATAGACCCAACGGAATTCCACCGATACAGGATCGTTGATCAAAGCCAGTCCAGTCAGTGCTTCGTATTGTATCGCACGTTGTTAAATTGCATAAAACTGTGTTAAATGAACTACAATCTAATTCATAATTTAATATATAAAAGTTATAGCTTTTTCTACGCCTATATACATTTACGCATATTCGTAAATATATAGGGATGCCTTCCTTGCTCCATAAAAGTTTAAAACGCTGCCAATTCGTACAATTACGTGCAAGAATTAATTAGTGCTTCGCATCGTATCGCAGATGAGTTCTAATTGAATTATAATCTAATTTAATATTTAAAATCTATAAATTTTTGTGCCTAGATACTTTTAGATATAGTCGCGAACATTAAGGGAAGCCTTCATAAGTGCATAGCACGCCGACGATTCATACACCTACGTGCAAAGACTATCGTGACAGCTTCCAATGAGAATATTCCAACTCATATTTCGATAAGCCTTAGAAAATGAACTAAGATCTAATTTAAAATTTAAAACTACGTATATAGTGTATCGCCTATACACATTTATATGATTGTGAACCTTCGTGCTTCATCAGTGTCTAGCACACAGATAGACTCTCATACTTTTATGTGAACTATGATAAACTACAATTCAATTCCAATTTCGTTCTCAAATAGAACGCCAGCAACATAAGGACTCCAGCGGGATTGATTTCCGGCGTGAATATACTGGATAATATATTTATTCAATGAAAATACAACTAAGCTAAATTTAATTAGAGGGTCCCACCTGAATAATATTTATCCTATTCTTGCGCGATGAACCTTTGTGATATTAATTCCACCATTAAATGCAATTTCTGAATCTTGGTATACCCAGTGAGAATTAATTACTTGTTCCTTGCATTATAAATACACCTGACGTAACAGAAAATGAAGGAGAGAAATTATTTGTTGCATTGGATAAACGAAATTGAAGTAGAATTTTAGTTAACACATATTAGTTTTGTACGAGCTTACCAAAAGGGATGGCCGTATAGTGGAGAGAGTTTTTTCTTTGATTTCAGTTATCCATCTGGGCATCTCCAGAAGGCCTTCTTGGGATAGCGACTTCGTTCAATGATAAAGTGAGTAATAATAGATATAAAATTGTTGTTTAAGTTATCTCTTAAGAAAATTTTCAATGGCCTCTGTAGGGTGTAATTGTATTAGGGTAAGGCAACAAAGAACCGACGTCATCCCCCCAAGAAGCCAATTATGAGTCCACTGCGGGGGTGATTATAAGAACAAACAAAAACACACTTGTTGTAACTTTTTTCGAATCTTGATCTCGTCTTAAAAGAAAACAAACAACATGTCGCGAAGATAAAAGGGTTATTTTCCTTCACCCTCCCGGAGCCCTCATCGATTATGAAGGTCGTATAGGTTCACACCTCCACTTTTATTTCAGGCTACTAGGGGCATCTAGGAATTACAAGTGTCAAAGATGCCATGGGTGGCATGGGGACTAAGCCACTGAAGATCATTACGACCCGATCCTCCGCAGCTGAATGGTAAGTGGTGGGGTCCCGTTTTTTTTCAGGATTTTTTTTCAGGCATGAGTTATTTTTTTTTATTATGGCACGTGGTAGAGCAGGTTTTTGGTTTACCCACCACAACTCCCCCGCAATGGCCGAGGAGCTAGCATGCCGTCCTGCCATACAGCTACCACGGACTGAGATGTCAGCTCCTGCTGACAGAAACTGACTGAACATCACTCTGCCCTGACTCAAATATAGATCCATAACAATACCACTACTAACTTGTGGACAATAGGACAAGCCATCGGCTCATCACATTCGCACCAGATGCGGTGCACATTAAACAGCGCAGCCTCTCACTAGCTGTTCTCAGAATTTTCTCCAGCGCCTTCGGCAGGAAGCATAGAATGCTTATTGGTCAAAAATCGGATAAATCATTGGGGAGGACATTTTAGCTCAAAATTCTATGTTGATGTTGAAAGTCATTTGACGTTTATTTTCGGAGGAGTGTAATATAATGCCGAAATTTCGGATGATTGTGTAAAAACTACGCCGCCATTTTTAAAAAATATTAAATGTTTTTTTTAAATATCTCACACTTTGCGTTAAAGATAAGAAAAATTTAAAAGGAGTGTTTTTTGATCTTGAAATTCTCTACGATTTTTGACTTATGATCTTTTTCTATAGAATATTTTTCGATTTAAAGCGAGCGAATGATGGAAATTAGTGGTTCTATCACGTGTTTTCATATTTTGTTAGTAGCTACTACTGCGTTGAAAACGTTTATTACAAATATTGTAGCAGAGTAAGGAAACGCAAACTCACGTGCGCACACGAATGAGTAATTCCGACCCACGTGCGCGTTCCATTTTTAAAAACTCGTTATGGGCGCGTCCGTGAGTTGTTGTCGTTGCTATTAGCGCACGCGCCCATGAGTGAGTATCACTGCTCATTATTCACGAGTGAGTAATTCAAGGGAAGAAAGCGCCCAGTCGCCAATAAAAATTTTAATATTAATTATCCATGTTTTCTACATAATTTAGGTATTTCTTAAATGAAATTGCACACAAGTTGGAAATGAGCAATGAGAAATTTCCTAATTTTATGGCTGTCGAAGCGATAATGACTTCGCGTATATGGCTCTCAATCTTTTGCTGCATTTCGGTGGAACGAGTCAATCGTTTCCTTATTTCCGAGTGAAAAATCAGTTGTTTTTTTTATTTTTCCGCGCGAAAATTTCATCGAAATAGTCTTACATTTCGATGTAAAACAAAAGAGCTTCGAGTGAAGACGAAAGAACATAGGAGAAGTATATGCCAGTACGTGCGCATACAGCACGTTACAGAAGATACTCTGTCACTCTGATATAAGATAGGCTAATAGAGATGCTAAAAGATGAAGAAATTCCACCGCATCGCCATTAATTGAAGATCATGAACAAGTTTTGATTTCAAAACTCGTTGTTAAATCTGAAACGAAATGGTAAGTGCAGAAGGGAAATGTTACACGAGCAAAAGTAAAAACTTTCGCATAGCACAAAAAAATTCGGTTTGGGAAACTATTTTGAATACCGTGAAGAAATTTAGGAGAAAAAAATTGTTGAACGCATCGTAAACGTGCCTGACCTTGTAGCTGTTAATGCCAGATATCACATATAATGCAGCCATAATTTACACTTTCCGCGAGTAAACAAAGATCAATGCGATCGATATGCGACAAGGTAGAGGACAGCATGCAACTAATTAATGAATATCTATCTGAAAATTCTGAATAGTGCCACTTTACAGTAACGGAGTTGATGAAACAAATGAAAAGCAATAAAAATCTGTTTCCGAAATACAGGTTACAAATTACTTTTGCAAAATTTTTACGAAATCAGGAAATAAGAGAAGCTGTCACTATTATTCGAAAGGATTATACGAAACGAAAACTTATCCTCCCTCTGATGATTTTACGATAGATTCGATGTTCTTGTTACCGATTCTCTACGAGTCTTACTACATATTAAACATAATATTAAAATAAAAAATAAAAATCGGATCATTTAGAATGAAAATGCACTTTGATAGTACAAAGGCGAAAGGCGAAATGCAAAAGACAAAAGGCGAAAGGTTAACTGAACTTTTGTGTAGTCTTACGAGTAAGTTGGATGCAGCGTTAAGCTGTTTATGACTTAAATAGCTATTTATAGCAATCCCCATACAATTTTTTTTTAGTATTTTCCTCTTTTTATACTAATCGGGGTTGGTGCATTGTTGTAATATTGCGCAAACGTTTTATCATCTTTAGAATTATTTTCACCACACAGGGAGATAACAATGCTACAGCATTCAACGACCGCAACGCAAGTTTTACCCGAATTTTTAATCCATTTTGTTTTTGACAACCGTAACTTCAATATCTTAATTTTTGACTATCAGAACGAGCTTAACACAAGCTTGATGCATGGACACGTTTAATAAATAAACGGTCAACAATACATGCGTTTCGTCACTTACATAGTCGGTGTTAGTATTAGTATGTTAAACTAAACATAAACCAAACACCGGATAAAATTACATGCAATGCACAAAACATTAACCAAAAGAGATTAAATATTATATAGACGTTTTTTAAAACATGCTTAGAAACGTCAAGAACAAAATGCTCAGCCATATTATAACAGTAACACACATGCGATTAACAGGTTCATACATGCTAAAGTTAGACCTTGAGGAGTTAACATGCAACAAAGGTAGCCTTTTCAAATTGGGCGTACTATCACGGAAAGATATCAATACTCCCATTTAAAAGTTGATGCACAAAAGTTACATCCGCAACCATGCGACGTTTATCAAGCGAGTGATATTTAAAAGCTTCAAGCGATCCTCATAGGGTGGAAGTATTGATGAATTATTCCAGGATAGGTGCATGAGAGCAAATCGTAAAAAGTCTCTCTGAACAGACTTGATGCGGTCGATGTGTGTACCATAAAATGTACAAAAGCAATGTTATGGTAGGATTCGAAAGCTCTCCGGACCCACGTTTTATAAAACCCAGCATAGAACTACTCTTTGATACCATATAACAGACAGAGTACAAACGGAGAATCGAGGAATTCGAGAACTCATAATCGTAAGTGATTTGTGTTTGATTCCTATGGAAAGTCATAACCTCACATTTGTCGATATTGAGTACCAAATTATTGCTCTTGCGCCAATTGTAAAAATTTTGATCGTCACCCTGTACGTGTTCACAATCGTTAACAGATTTAATCTGAGCGAAAAGATTAACATCGTCAGCATAAATCAAGACCTTAACGTACCTTACCACAGAGACAATGTCGTCAATAGACAGAATAAAGAACAACGGGCCCAAGTGACTCCCTTGAGGTACGCCAGATGAAGCCTTCAAAACTCTAGAGATGGAATGACGGAATAAAATTTGGTATGTTCTGTTATCTAAATAAAACTTCCTCCATTATAGAAATATTGGGGGAAACCCATTTTAAAGAGTATCACGGAGTGAGATAACTTATCGAAGGCTTTACTAATTTCTGTATATATACAATATGTCTGATAGCCTTTTGACAACCCGCCAATGGTATCCGAGACAAATTCCAGCAAGTTAGTGGTTGTAGACCTGCCCGAAATAAACCCATGTTGGTTTGAAGAGAGCAAATTCTTACAGGAAGTTGATAGTTGATAGTGATAGATTCGAATAATTTGGGCATGCAAGATAATTTTGCAATAGGGCTATAGTTAGAATTATCATTTTTACTACCTTTTGTGCATAGGTATGATTTAAGAGTTTCTCCATTGCTTCGGGAAATAACCACTATCGAGCGATTTTTGGAAAATAATTCTCAGCGGAGCTGCCATTGCAAGGCAGCATGACTTAAAGAAGCTCCTGCCTTCCCATCAGGACCAGTTGTGAAGTTATTTGGAAGCCCATTAATATGATCGAGTATATCCTCGAGTGAAATTGAAGGGATAGAGAATGAGAGTCGTTCATATGACTGAAGTTGCTATTTTGAGGTTAAAAATTTGACGAGGCAAAGGCATTGTCAAAAAAAGAAACAAACATATCCCAAATATTAGACGAATCATCATTACCAGAATCCTTGTACCTCATGGTATTGAGATAGTTGTCCGTTATTTTCGTCATATTAATAAACTTAAAAAAGATGCGTGGGTCACTAAATAATTTCGTACGCATGCTTTGAGCATACTCATCATAAAGTGTACAGGAAAGTTCTTTGAACTCATTATATGACATGAGGAAGTTGTTGTGACTTATAATGTCCTTATCCCTCGTACAACTTTACCACATTTATTCTTTCTATTTTTAAGATGCTTCAGTTCTTTATTGAACCATGACGGAGATGTTTTAGAGAGCCGCTGACGCTCACGGGGAACGTGAGAGGAAAATAAATCGAAAAGATCAAGAATCGTGTCTCTGCCATGTGTCGGGATACTTTTCGAAAATTTCTTCAGATATATTTTAGTTCTACGAAAGAATTCTGTTCCGCAACGCTTCCGGGATGCTGCTTCTCTTTGGGCGCGTCCATACTCCTCCACCCACCCGGTCTCCTACTTGAATTGTAAAATTTAGAAACGTCTTCGCCAACATTATTGGCAGACAGTAATGTGTTGAAGTCAATAGATGTACATGTAAGTCTACCGGAAAGTTCCGAAAAGTTATAGCCTTTCTAAAATTCAATAAGTATTGTGTTTCGTCACAATTTGTTAAGTTTTCAGTTTCATAGCAATATGTAATTAGTAGAGGGGGGTGATATTTGTCAAGAGTAGGCATTCCCACTGGACTAGGTTCAACTATTAAGTTACCCGCATCAGTAGAAAATACCAGGTCTAACTGCCTACCCATGTCATTCTTAACATTACTGATTTGGGAGAGATAGAATAGTGTCAAGAAAAAGTGATTCCATTCTTGTCAAGTTATTAAGTGAAATATAGTCATCGTCATCTTCATTTAATGCCCATTGAATATTGGGTAAACTAAAATCACCAATTAGTAGTAATTCGTCAAGAGGATCCATCTTACTATGGATAAAATCAGATGTTGAAATGAGTAGGTCGTAAATATTCTAACCTTTGTCATCAACAATATTTATGGATTCGGGCGGAATATAGCAACAAATAATGGCAGATTTTAAAAGAGATAACTTCAGAGCAATAAGTTCGATGTCAAGAGTGTTGGAGAAACTGGGGAGCTCAACTTGGCTGCAATTAAACTGGTTTTTACAGGCGAAGAGTACGCCGCCACCGCGAGCTACAAACTCAGTATGTCTATATAAATACATTAATAATAATAATGTGAATGTTAAAGAGTAGGGACGACTAGGCCTACAGAGCCATGAGGACACCGCGACCAGAGTTGATCTATTGTGTCTTCCCTTAAGGAGGTTAAGCAAAATTGAGTCTTTTAACGAACTCGATTATTGCTCTTGGGGTTAGATGACAAACTTTATTTGGAGCGATAAGTGTTCCTCCAGTGATTTGCAGCCTAAGACCTGCAAGCTCTGGACACTCACATATAACATGCATCGAGGTTTCATCTTCCTCTTCGCACAGTCGACACAGTCGCATATGCCTATATTCTTCAAAAAGTGATGGAAGGGGCCATGACCAGTGACTGCGTTAGCAAACAGTCTGAGCGACTGTCTGCTAAGTCCAGTAAATTGGCGCCTCTAGAGAAGAAAGGGGTTGAAGAATTTTTTGAAGGTCATATGTCGGGTGGAGACCAGTATAAGGACAGTCAGCACCGGTTTTCGTCAGTTCGTCCGCTTTTTCATTACCGTCCAGTCCTTCTTGTCCAGGAACTCAAACCAAGGTTACTTGGTTGTCCCTAGACAGTAGCTGGAGTTTCGAGTAGCAGCTCCGGACAAGTTTCGACTCAAAGACTTGAGAGGAAAGAGCTAGAAGCGCAGATTGGCTGTCTGACAGATGCAGTTGTTGGAGTGCTTGCAGCCCTTTTTTAGGTTTTCCTGAGTTCCAGCCTGACAAAAGGAAGGTGAGGTAGTTGACTATAAGCCAAGAATGGCTACAAGTGCTCGCTGTGAACGCGCCAGTGGCGCCTAAACATGTCATCCGTTGCACCTTATCACGGCTTCTCTTCGTAATTGCCGGCAATATTTTAGATCACCTCACCCGACGTTTGCCCCGTAAGAAAGTATAGGTCTGACTAATAAGGCGAATAAAGCTGATTCAAACTTTCATTTGACACAGAAAAGTTTGAATACATTAGATGAACACGGTATCTTTCACGCAATAGATGACATTTAGCGAGTAGTTTTTGACTACAGTAATCGGTATATGAAAATTCCACCTGTTATTGGTAGACGAAGCGCCGCAACCCTTCGAATGCTCGGATTGGTGCCTTTAAAGAGCTAAACAAAAGCAAATTCAGCTGGCTATTTGAACATAAATGTTGAAGACGACAATGTTGTTCGCGAAATATCTCACAATGTTTTTCCAACTCTCCGATCTTTTGTGGTTGTACGGAAAATGGACCCCCACTTTACAGTACCTGGATGCAGCAGCGCCCGAAACTTTTACTTGTAATATTATTTGGTAAGAAGTACTTATACAATAACGATATACCTATATGTGAAATACGAATATGTCAACTTTCCGTGCTGTACAAGACTAATAATAAACGTTGTCAACACAATTTTTTTTTTTTATATATATATTATTGAGCCAAGCTTAGGGGATACCCTATGATTCAAAGCACTGCATGGCAGAAAGGAGATAAGGAAAGGATTAGGGGATATGAGGGGATGGTACTCACCTAGTAAACAACAAATTGTATGGCAAAGGGGGGGGGGGGGGGCATCTCAACCGTTTCGAAGTTACAGGGTGATTAAGAAAATGTGCTAGTCTTCCACAAAACACCGTTTCTCAAAAAGTGCAAGGTACGGTCACTTAGAGAGATGATTGTATGAAGAACTTCATGGCCTTTCCAACGATCTGTCAACCAGCCGTACCTATCTCCGCTCAGGATTTTTTTTTTCTTTCAAAAAGGTCATTAACATAACTTTGTTTTTTATAAAAACTGTATGTAAACTGTGGATTCAACTCATTAATTTGACCTATTACGTACTATGTGCTATCTGTAACCGTTAAAGTGTTATTAGATCTTAACGTATTCTATATATATATTAGTAATAATTTGATATCGGCTCCTGTAGTTTTTTTAATTTGAGTTATCCAGTTTAAATTTAATCCATTTTTTTCAATTGCAATTAATTATACTTGTTTACCTAATCAGTGAATTATAAAAGTGACTTTTTGACGTACAAACTTTATTTTTCCAATTGAATCAAAATCTTTTAAGTGCTTTACATCATTTGGTTGGTTCCGCTGTTCTATTAATTCGCAATGGCTTCTGCGCAGAAATGCTCATCAAAGGGGCAACCAAAGGAGACACTTCGAACTCTTTATCAGAAGACTTCAATCCAAAGATAACTCGTAATACTGCAGCTGCTGCTAGGTCGTAGGAAACGAGAATCAACATGGATGCTGACATCCCAGAAATCGAGCAGAGAGCTTTTATATATCAACTGGAATTTCGCCTCCTTTATAAAATTAATGATCTCTTCGTACAACTTGAAGACCGCATACTGAAGAAAATTAATGACTCTATTGGCTCTTTTAACGAACGACTGGCTAAATGTGAGAATACGCTATCCGACTTAACAGCTACCAATAGCTCTGTTTGTCAACAAATTGAGAATCGCCACCGACTACAGCGACTCAGCGATGTAATTATTCGGAGCATTCCATGCAGTTCGAAAGAGAATGTAACCAGCATCGTCAAAAATATTGTTACAGTTGTGAAGCAGCCACATTAAATCGAAGTCTTCGTTACAGCATGGCCCAATTGTTGTGCGCTTTCTGGACACACAGAGCATCGTGCTTTCTTATCCGCCTTCCACAGCTGCAAGTGCATGCATCTTTCTCAAATTGAGGGTTTTTGTACTACGAGCACTATCTATGCTAACGAAAGTTTGACGCCAACAATTAATTCTCCGGGAAGCTCTTAAAATACGTAGATTGGGGAAAACTCACTCTGCTACTACCAGTACACTCTGCTACTGCAGTACATCAGGAAAGAGAATGATGGCTCTCTGATAAAAATTTTAAGTTAAGAGCAATTGCATGTCACTTGTAGTTAACCGCTTTTCCCCTCAGCAACGTTGGAGCCGGTGTGTATAATATTTTGAGATATTTGAATTTCTATTTGCTTCATTCTGAAATTGGTTCTTTTTTTATTTAAATTTTTTTTTCTGTCTCTTCTCTTTTCTTTAATTTTACAATTAAGAATGTCTTTAATTTCTTTCTCGGCGTAGTTTGTTATGAATTATTTAGTTATTCCATTCCTTTTATAATAAACAAAAATTATATGAATTCCATGTCTGTGGATAGATGCATTGACAGCTACCGAAGTACAAACAAGTTTGACCACACAGTCTGGAGAGGGTGAGAACTCTCGATTAACATTTTTTGTAGTCGTACAAGTGGATTAAGCATCTAAATGCTAGAAGCATTAAAAACAAAATCGACGAATTTCGCAAAAAAATTTTCCGGTTCTGATATTCATGCGATTTTGGTAAGTGAGACGTGGTTAAATAAAAATATACCCTCTTCGTTTCTTAAAATTCCCGGCTACAATTTATATCGTAATGACCGAATATCTCATATTGGAGGAGGTGTGGTGATCTTTGTTGAGAATTGTTTAAAGGCTAAATCAATTTCTTTTTCGGCAGATGATGAAATAGATTTTACATGTGTTGAAGTTTCCTCTGGAATAGAATAATGTCTCTTGTCTACTGTTTACTGTCCTTCCAACCAGTTTAAAACTGATAATGCTAGGGAACTGGAAAATTGTTTATTTAACATAACACAACGCTATACAAATGTGATTGTAGATGGAGATTTTAATGTAAATCTTCTTCGATGTGACCTGTTAGCTAACCAATTTCTTCATCTTTTTCAATCACTACATCTTAATACATTGAGCTTCAACACAATCAATCCGTCATTACTAGATTTATTATTTTTTTCAGATTTAAGTAAAATATTGATGTTTAACCAGATTAGTCCACCAAGTACTTTGGATCATGACTTACTCTTTCTCATCCATGACTTTTCATATGAATCTACGGTCTCCTCAAAGCTTTCCATACAGCGATTACAATAATATTAATCTGGATGCCTTATTTGAAGAAGGCCGATTGCTGCCCTGGTACGAGGTACTCAATTTTGCTTCGGCTGATGATCAGCTCGAGGTTTTCCCCACTCTTATCACGTACTTATTCGAAAAATACGTCGCTTTGAGAGTGAGACCTATCCACAGAGTGGGGTGCCCGTGGTTTTCACCCGAAGTCTGTTCGCTTATTGCAGAACAAGAATTCCTGTTCAAGCAATATAAGCGCCTCAAAATGAATGTTGATCGACTAAACTATCAAGTTACTCGTAATAGTGCCACTACAGCAATTCGGAATAAAAAACTCCTATTTTACAGCTATAAGTTTAATACCGATCTTCAACCGAAAATTGTGTGGCGCAATCTGCGGAACGCTGGAGTTTTTGGAAAGGATAGCGCTGCTTGTGGACTTGAAGCGGATGATTCAAACTCTTTTTTTACCTCCTCTAATACCAAATAAAGCTTGTGCTGTAGAATTACCACCTATAAGTATGGAGAAACTAATTTATAAGCAAATTCTCAAGCACGTGGAAAGCAACAATCGACTTACTGAAACAGCAATATTAAAAGTCTCCGGAGATGAGGTCTGCTTTAAACAAGAATGAGTTTAGCTCCTTAGTTCTTCTCGATTTCTCAAAGGTCGTGGCCAGCGTTGATCATAGTTTACTTCTACAGAAGCTCTCCATCACGTTTGGGTTCAATTCTTCTACCATTGCGTTGGTTAGAGAGTTTTTATCTTATCGTCAGCAGCGAGTTAAGATAGGACAAGCAGTCTCTGGTTCGTTACCCATTCTATGTGGTGTTCCTCAAGAATCAGTACTAAGCCCTTTATTGTTTATCTTGTTTATAAATGGCTTCCAACAAATGTTAGAAGATGCAAAAGTACATCTGTGTGCCGCCGATGTGCAATTATATCTTAGTAGGCCTATAGGACTTCTTGAGGACTGTATTGCGCGAATGAATTCTGAGCTAGATGAAATAAGTGATTGGTCTTTATTAAATGGACTAGCTCTCAACCCTGCTAAATCGAAATGCATTGCCTTTTACGCCTCATCCTTAGATAACATTTGTTGAGTCAAGCCTTTTTGACTGTCGACGAATTTGTAGTGGTTTTCGAAGGACCGTATTTTAAAACAAAGTAGTTCAACTTTAACAAATTTTATTTGAACAATTTAACACGCTGCTCTGGTCTTGTTGAAAGCTATCGTACAAATGTCTTTTAGCGTGAGCGAAGCTCACACCAATACTAATATGGTAATATAACAATTTAACAATATGTTGTAGACAAATTAAGCAAATTCACAATAGAGTGTATTATTGAACAAATCATTGCGTGAAATCACAATGTTAAATATTGATTTTAATTAAGACAAATTAAACATGACATTATGTTAAGCAAATCTTTAAATTACAAATTGAATATTAATTTTAATTGATATAGGATTGAACATCACGGCCGCCTTGAAAGGATTCCTTTCAACCTTTATTTTCTTCATCATGTATATCATCGATGGGCAACGGACACAGCTTCTGAACCGCTCGCTTGATTTCGCCATTTTTTGTCTTCACTTTTGTGGAGGAAGATTTTCATCAGAGACGAGCACCAAAGAACCAATTTATAGATCAGATGACTTGGAATCCATTTTAATTTTTGTTGCAGTGAGTTAATATATTCTTTAGACCTTCGAGACCAAAACCTTTGTTGCAAGGCCCGAATTTGTTGCCATCTGGATAGGCGATTTATATTTTCCTCCATCAAATTGGGTTCTGCGATTGAATTTAATGGACTACCGATCAAAAAATGTCCTGGTGTAAGGGCTTCTAAATCTGCTGGATCTGACGACATGGCAGTCAGAGGCCGCGAGTTTAATACTGCTTCAATTTGGGTAATAATGTTCAAAAGCTCTTCGTAGGATAATGATGCACGGTTTACAGTTCGAACCAAATGAGTCTTTGTAGACTTTACGGCTGTTTCCCACAATCCACCGAAGTGTGGGGAGCGGGGAGGGATGTGTCGAAATTCAATACCATTCTCTGAGCAGGAGGTCATGATCAGCTCCTTAGACTGTTGTGAGTTGACCTGCTTCTGAAGTTCACTTAGCTCTCTTCTTGCCCCAACAAAATTCGTTGCATTATCACAATAGAGGGTTTTACAGTGGCCTCTTCGCGCAACGAAACGTTTGAGCGCTGCAATGAAGGCACCTGTTGATAAATCTGACACCAGCTCCATATGAACGGCCTTTGTAGCAAAACAAATAAAGACTGCAACGTAAACCTTGTAAGGTCTCTTTCCTCTAATTCGATAGTGGGCCCAAAATGGGCCGCAGAAATCAACACCTGAGTTGGTGAATGGCCTGGAAGGTTGAAGACGATGTCGTGGTAAGTTTCCCATAGCTTGCTGGAACATCTGTGGTCGTGATCGAAAGCAGCAAACACACCTATGGACAACCTGTCTAGCAATACTTCTCGCATTAATGAGCTAAAATCTTTGTCTGATGAAAGCTATGAGTACTTGTGGACCTGCATGTAAGTTTTTTTATGATAATAATTTTTTAACGAAGGCATGTTTTCTTGGGAGGAGGACCGGACATTTCACTGAATATGGTAGATCTGTGTGTCGAAGGCGCCCTCCTACTCTGATGAGTTGTAATTCCGATTGCTTATCCATGAATGGACATAATGATCTAAGACGACTTCTAGAAGAGACAGTTGAAGTTCTTTCTAAATGCGCGAAATCTTCTGTGAATTCTTGTTTCTGTACAATAGCTACCATACGCAATACGGCAGTGTCCAGTTCATCTGCAGCAATAATTCCTTTTATCTTCTCCTTCTTACAAATTATCCGCTTGCAGTTCGTGATGAATCGCAGGATGTAGCCAAATATACGCCGTAGCCTGGGAAAATCATTTAAAAATTTCATCGTTGCTAAGAAATCTTCAGACTTGATGTTAGTTGTCTTCGTTGTCTTCGATTTGATTTGTTCAGGATTATCAATTGACGAATAGTATGAGTGATTCCGTCTGGGCCAAAGCTTGGGCATCTGCAGTAAATACTCTGGCCCATTGAACCAAATATGAGATTGTAAGAGACTTTCTGGTAATGTTCCACGCGATACTAGGTCAGCAGGATTATCTTTCGATCTTACATGCTGTTTGTATAGCGAAGGAACTCTTTCGTTCTCCGCTAGAGTACAAGTTCTTGGACTTGGACTCTTGTCGTAATTTAGATATGGCACTGGCACCAGTACCTTGAGGAATTGTGCAAGGGTTCTTGGACCGTTACACTGTTTGAACTGCTGATTACACTGCCTATAATTAGCGCGGTGTATGAAGTAGAGACGACGTATAGTGAAAACACAATTTTGTATTGAGAATCAAAACTTAATGAATGCTTTATTTTCCATTATCCATTGCGAAAGTTTAAGGGCGACATACATCGGCACCTCCGCCGCTCTCCTCATATCCCTTAATCCTTTCCCTATCTCCTTCCTGCCACGCTGTGCTTTGCATCATAGGGTATCCCCTGAGCTTGGCTTAATAATATATAAAAAAAAAAAAAAAAGGCCACGCAGAGGCCACACAAAGCCCAACTGAAGAGGCCACACAAAGCCCAATTGAAGAGGCCAGAGAAAAAGAAGGTTGCAGCTAAGACAACAGTTGTTAGAGCATCACCTCCAAAAGTGACTACCACAGAAGTAGATTCAGTAGCAGCTCTAGCAGCCACAGCAAAACCATCGACGACTTCGTCCAGCCAAGGGAAAAACCCAAGGTTGGGGGAAGTCGTTAAGACAGCTTCAGCTACAGCGCCGCCAAGACCAACTGGTATAGCACCAGTGAAGCCGCCGCTTTCTTCGGCGAAGGCAAATGCCAACACCAGCAGCAGCACCACAATACCCAACGTTAAAGTCGGACAATCCCCAGTGTTAAAGTCAGGGATCTCATATGCGAGTGGTAGCTCCAAGCAGGCTTCCACTATCGAAATTATAGGCAAAGGCATCACACCCAGTCCAGCCCCATTGGACGCAGGTAAGCCTCGGCCCAAGACCAGTGCGGGTCTCTAGGGCTTCTTCGACGGGAGGTGGCAGGACAAGGGCTACAGAATGCAGCTCGAGCACATCAGCTGATGTCCGCAGATCGAATACCTGAAAGCGATCTTCCAGGTCATCTCCCGTAAGCAACTAGTTTCCATGGGGATAATAGCTGGGGGAATAGTTGAGGTGTACACCACGACACTCGAGAGTGCTACCAAGCTTATGCTTGCGGGCATCGAGGTAGATGGTAGACACTTTGTGCCAACTCAGGAAAAAGCCTACAAGAGTCATGTTTTCGGGAGTCCCGATGCGAGCGAGCCATGAAGACCTCCTAAATTTCCTAGGGAGATTTGGGAAGGTTCACGGCAACTTTCGTGCAATTCAATAAAAAATTGGAACGAGGGTCTCGGGCGGGGTATCTTCGGTACCAGCCGGGAGGGAGGCGTCCATCACCTTAAATAAGGGATGTACGCTTCCAAAAGGCTTTTACCTGAGCATATCTGGCTCGAGGTACTGGATAGTCGTGGGCACCGAAGCGAAATGGCATGCTTGCCATTTAGTAGGGCATTATATTGCTGACTGCCCCAAGAGAAGTGGGCGGAAGGCTGATCAGAAGGTTCCTTCGAAGGAAACCACTGCTACAGTAGTGGCTCCGGAGAAGGAGCCTTCAGGCTGCACTCAACCTGCTATTTTGAAGCAGCCAGTGGCTAAAGTGCCTGAGGTTGCCCTAGAGGCTGTAAACGGTGCCACGTCAGGAGCCACGACGAGGAGTCGAGTAGCCATTTAGAAAAAAAAAAGGAGGACGAGGAGAAAGAAGGTTGACCGAGTGATACTGCCTCCTCCAGAGCCAGCAAATCCAGTCGCTCAAAAATGGCCCCACTCGGAGCAGGAAGATAGTGGAGCTTGCAGTTCGAAGGTTGTTATGAGAGACACGGAAGTGTGTCTCGAGCAGATTTCGGAATGGTATATGACCAGTTTCGATGAGACTGGTCTGTCAAGCTTCGGTGGCTACGAAAAAATTTGCAGGTTTCTTGGCCAGCCCTAGTACAAGAAGAATTCAGATAAAATCTGGAGTATTTTCGTAAGGGAGCTGGAAAAGCCAGAGTTCGTTACTTCCCCAGCTTCAACTCCTACAACTGGAGTCTACGAAGAAGCGGAAGTACAACGATGCAGCTCGTTGTAAGCAGCTCCATAGGAAGGTGGAGGAGGTGATTAAGGAGTATCATTTGGCCGATTCTCTTCGTCAATAGAAGTCGAACATTCATCGTTTGAGCTTTTCATCTCTTGAATATGCAAGATAGCTTGTATCAACAGCGGGGGTTTAAGTTCGCATACAAGACTATACAGCACTATCGAACATGTCAAAATGTTTGATATAGACATTACACTTCTGCAGGAGACGAATTTTACACAAGACACTTACACACAACTAAAGCGTTATGCTTATTTATACACCGGCTATGCAATGTTTGCCACAAGTCTTCAATTCGGCGGTTGAGAAAAATTCAGACTTTCCTTCTAGTTGGAGGAGATCTGTTATGCAATTGATTCCAAAGAAAAGAGATTTGCAGAGGATGGGGAACTGGAGGCCAGTAACCTATGCAATGTGGACCACAAAATCGTCTGCAAAGCAGTAGAAGCGATACTCCGCTCAGTAATTGCTTCGGTAATACACCCGGAACTGTCCTATTGTGTACCTGGTCGTACTATCTACGATAACATCGCAGTAGCCAAGCATTTGTTTGCTACCATGAACAGAAAGGTACACAAATGGCTATGATTTCACTAAACCAACAAAAGGCTTTTGATAGCGTCTCGCACGAGATCTCTTGACTGCTCTCGATGCACTTGGGTTTCCGCCCAGGTGGTTCGATATCGTCGGAAAACTGTATAGAGATTAAGCGATGTTGATAAAGCATCAAAGACAAGTTCTGGCTCCTATCTCGTTTCATCGAGGTAACACACAGGACTGTCCATTGTCAGGTATGCTTTATTATTTCTAGTTGGACCCGCTCCTGGTGAATCTTCGTCGAATGCTCGAAGAATATTCAGTTCGTCTACCATATACCAATGTGAGGCCTCTTATGTTAGCGTATGCGGATGACCTTTCTATTTTCGTGACAAGAGATGAAGCTTTTCCGGTTACTCATCCTCTTTTCCAACAGTAAAAAGCAGGCGCTAAAATCAACCTTAGTAAAAGTCAAGGTTTGTGGTGTGAAAGGTGAAGAGATCGTACAGATACTCCACTCAACATCAAATGGACTAATACTTGCCTCAAGTATTTAAGTGTGGATATCGGACGCGAGAGTAGATCAAATAAAACAGCCGCATTGCTCTGGAGAAACTCTCTAGAGCTGTAAACTCTTGGTGTAGTTGACTATTTCCATTATCCTTAATGGGAAGGTAAGTCGTGATAAATTATTTGATTACATCGTCCATCGTTCATCTGCTTAAGTCTGAGACGTTCGATAAAGGCTTTGTAGGTCTTCTTCAAGCAAAAGCGATAGACGCCTTTGGTGAATGAAGTCTCACCAACTTGGTTGTGAAATCAAGGTGTCTTCAAGTACGTGCATTCCAAAGAGTGCTTTGCCAGAGAGACACCTTGATTTCTCAACTGCAGGTGAATGTAGTTGGGGAGTATTACTACCTGCTCTCTGTTCGACCACCCTATCCTCGTGATTGGCCACAGGATCTAATCTCAACGAGACCTGGAGCAGAATCAAGCCAACATTTTACTTTAAGTCAATTCCAATCAGGTTCAATCCTGAATTGACAGATTCAGTTTTCAGTGACAGATTCAGTTTTCAGTGACACGAATCCACTGACGGTTCTCGGAGATATTACTGATATCTCTGAAAACTGCCAAATACAAACGAATACTCCACAGCTATACGACCTGGCAGCTTCTGCGCCGGAGAGATTTCGCCAATTTGCGACCAGTGACCCTGGAACTGAGTTGGAAGATGCTTTCGTTCTGAACAGACCACCTCACACACCTTTCAGTATACTAACAACACGTGTGCTCCGTGAAATGCTTATGTCAATAAGACTTATGGAGTACACAGGATACAACAAATGACGAACATACCTCGGCGTGGATATGTTCGTGATGGGAGGAAGAAATTGCCGAATAGTCTGCAGCTATCCTTCTAATTACAAAGATGCTGATGTGACATTCAAATTGTTGCATCACAGTGTTATGCATCCTAATCAGCTGTCATCCTGTCAGCTGTCGAGGGGCGAGTTCAGAGGATCTGCACAGTTTGGGCTGGTGAAGGCACTCTGTTTCACAGGTTCTTCACTTGCCCGGCCTTGCAAAGTGTAATGGAACTCGTACGCGATATGTGTCAGTTGATTCACCCGAATTTCGGCATTACTAGAACATCGTTTCTATGGGGACTAAAGGTTTGTAGTCGGGTAAATTGTTTGATTAGCTTTATGTTGACACTGGCCAAATCTACAATCCACTTGTACTACATGGGATTCGAAGATGGGAATCAACACACTGACCCACAACATCACGCACAAGCATTTAAAAGGCACATCGTTGACAGATTGAAAGACATTTATGCCTTAAATATCTGGCAACGAACGCAGACACATTCAACTGCACATGGCAACCACTATCGTCTGTTACTGGTGATTACAGGCCACAGCATTTGCAACACTAGTCCACGGGGCTTCCCCCCGCTTTGGAACCGTTGCAAATGCTGTTGGAAGAGCAAGCACTCCGTTAGAGACTTTGAGCTGGAGGGATAATGAGGGCAATTTGTAGAGGTCTATGACACTACAGCTGCACTCGCGGGACTCTAATGATATTGGTGGCATTCAACAAAATTAACGTCGTAATAAATTTTAAGTTTATTCTACTCTTTCGATCTCTATTCAAAGTTCTTGTTATTTACTTTGGCAAATCTACATGGAGGACTCTTCTTGGAACTGCCAGTTATCTGCGGATATAGGTGCACTTTTTATTTCTGTATATAATGACTTTCGGCCTTAGATTTTTAGATTCAAAATTATAGTGGAAAATTTTACTTTTAAATTCTTCTTCGTTACGCCTTTTGGTCACCTTGGCCGTGTTCTTCTTCTTCTTCGGAGATCGAGTCGTAGTCTAACCATGATTTCATATTGTCTGCGCTAAATTTCGAAATACGTGGGCCTTCATGCTCGACCACCTTTCCACTTCATATCGATCATGCTGTCCAACCTTGGTAACTTTGTACGGACCTAGAAATTTTGGAAATCTTTTTAGTACCGGTCCAAACTGCGTTCTTTTAATGGCAACCAAGTCACCAATATTGTACTCGATTGCCCTACGTCGACGTTTATTGTAATCCTTTCTGTTTTCTGCTTCTATGTCCAGTAAGGCGTTCCTAGCATCTTCGCGTATAAATTAAAGCCATGAAATGGCTAGTGGCTTCCTCCACTATGGCATCCAAAATATGACTGTCTTCTCTGTTCCTCATTCTTACGCCAAACAGTAACTCAAATGGAGTCTTATTAATGCTTCGTTGCCAGCTGCCATTCAGGCATCTTTGCACGTCGAACGCAAATTTATACCATTTCCCCGGATTTTCAATGCTAAGTTTGGTTAGGCGGAGATGGTTAGGCGGAGATGATTATCCGATGCACTCGCTCGACCTGGCCATTTCCCCTGGGAACGCCTGTAGTAGTCAAGAGGTGTTTGATGTCTTGTTGCTCACAGTACTCCCTAAACGTGGTCGACGTAAATGCAGCATCTCCGTCTGTGATTACTCTCTCTGGGTTTCCAAACGTTGCCTTTTGTGTCTCGAGCTTTTGAATTACTTCGGAAGTGGTTGTCGATTTCACCAGGTAAATCCAGACAAACTTACTGAATGCGTCAACTATAGTCAAAATGTACCTATAATCCTTCTTTGTACTGGTAAGTAGGCCTAAGTGATCTATGTAGTATGTCGAAAGTGGGAAATTATCCTTAGGGATGGGGGCTTAGAAAGCCTTCCTCTTTCCCTGTTTTTCTTTCAGATAAAATACACTGGATGCAGTTTCTTCGACAAGCTTCGATCTTTTCTTTTATTTTAGGTATAGAGTATTCCCTTTCCAGTAGGTCTAGCATCTTCTTCCCTCCGAAGTATCCCTGATCGTGTACAGATTTTATTACTTCAGCTTGCATTTCCTTGGATACACACAAACGCTTGTTATCCTGGCTGTCTGTCTCGTATATTATGCCTCTTTCCTCAGTAAAATTTTCATAGGAGCCAGCCTCCAGCAATTGAGCTATTAGCCTCAGCCTTTCATCGTGCACCTACGCCGCTCTTATCCTGTGAATTACATCAACTAACATTATCACCGGGTTACGACGAAGGGCATCAGCCTATTTCCTGATCGATTTTCGAGGCTATATTGGAAATCCTAGAGCATGAGAGCCTATCCTGCTATACGTGGTGAAATGTCGAGTTTTCCATCGTCATTTTGAACGCCGCACAATCAGTGATTATGGAGAACTCTATTCCTAATAGGTATACCCTTAGTTTCTTCAAAGCAGCGACAATAGCTAAAACCTTCAGTTCGTAGCTACTATAGCTCTTTTCTGCCGTGGAATACTGGATGGAGCATTTGATTTTCCGCAGCCGCATCTCGACGCATCTGTATAGAGTTCTGTCTTGGCATCCTGGTTGTAGATTTTTAGCACAGGTTTTTCGGCTAATATCCTTTTCAATTCTTCGAATGCTGAGTTTTGTGTAGATCCGAATTCGATCCGAGAACCCTTCTTTAGTAGTTCGGTTAATGGCTTCGATATTTTGGCATAATTAGGGAAAAACTTCCTGAAATAGTTTGTGAGGCCTAGGAAGCTTTGGAGTGTTTTTATTGATCGTGGCTGCGGAAATTTCTTCACTGCCCGTATTTTACCTTCTGATGGCCTTATCTTTCCAGCTGATATTTGGTACCCAAGATACTCTATGTTTCGGCACAAAAATTGACACTTTTTCCACTTAATTCGAAGTCCGTGGATTTCCGATAAGCTTAAGACTTCCCGGAGCCGTTCTATGCATTCATCTTCGTTGTCTTCTAGTGTGACAACATCATCAATGTAGATTAAAACAAATCCCTTTTGTAACAGATCTTTTAATATGTGATTAATAAATTTTTGGAATTCGGCGGGCGAGGTACAGAGGCCGAAAGGAACTCGTAAGAATTCGAACTGAACTGGGAGTAACAAACGCGGTGTACTTTTTAGAATTCTCGGATACTCGCACATGAAAAAATCCATTTTCTAAATCTAGAGTTGTTGAGACTTTGGCTTTCTGTAGTTTATCTACCTGATCGTCTATGTTGGGTAGTGGGTATCGGTCTCTGACTATTTCCTTGTTTAGTCTTCTAAAGTCGACACATAGTCGCTTCGGTCTAATAAAATCGATGCTTAACCACTCTTTAGTTTGTTCGTCAACTATTCTTCTCTCTAGTGGCGCGAGGCGTCACGGTGGTTGGTATATAGGTGTATCACTTTTCACTATGATCTTCATTTCCACTTCTGAGTTTCTCTGCTCTTGGGGATTATACTTTTCGATTATGTCTTCGATGATTTTTGTATAGGTTGTGTTTCCGATTCAAAGGTCATCTTTGGGCTTACTTGAAATATTAAAACAGGTATCTGAATGGTCGTGGATCCTCTTAATCTGCACTTCGCCATTGTGGGCGCGAATGTTCACTCCATTTAGCACGTCTTTTCCAATTATCATCGTAGTCTGTAGGTGGGTTTCTTTGATGACATGGAGTCTAGTCGTGAACGCTTCACCGTCCACTTGGATGATACCCTGAAAGGAGCCCATAGTCATTGATGTATTTGGGGATAGTCCGCCAAGACTAAATTCCCTTTATTTGTAAGTCTGATTTGTAACGAGTTACAGCGGCGGAAACGTGAACATTCTTCCAAAAAAATGTATATGTATTTTACCATAGATGGCAGAAGATATCGCATGCAGTACCAAAAAAGTATACAAAATTTATATGGCTGGGTGGTCCATTCCGGAATGAACCACAACATTTGAAATGATGTATACGTCGAGTGGTCCATTTCAGAATGCACTACCCATTTCACAATCTGTATACTCTGCTCTAGTATGCCATGCAACATCTAGTTCTTGTGCAATCTATGATAGTCCATGGTGGCCTTAGGACAGGAGGTGACAGTAGTCACTTGGCAAGGGGCGGGGGGGGGGGGGGGGGGAGGGGGGAGGGGGGGCATCTCAACCATTTCGGAGTTACAGGGTGATTAGGAAAACATGCTAGTGTTTCACAAAACACCCTGTTTCTCAAAAAGTACAAGGTACGGTCACTTAGAGAGTTGATTGTATCAAAACTCCATGGCCTTTCCAACGACTTGTCAACCAGCCCCGTACTAAGAATTCCGGGTTTTCTTACCTTTTTATTGACTTTAACTTCGTTCTTTTTACAAAAAGGTGCTTTTAACTTTAAGCGGCTATATTTGAATAAAAACTACCAAAAATGTCTTTTCCATTTATGAATTTAGGACTTACTTGCTAGAACAATGCTTGGTTGAGAAAATATAGCCGCTTAAAGTTGAAACCTTGAACTCCCGCCCCTCCCAGAGCTTGCCCCTCCCGCAAAAATGAAGATGCGGAATAACGAAATCTACGTAAATAATAAGTTTGGTAAAAAAATGTGTTTTTCGTAATTAACCCTCCATTTTCGAAATTCGAAATCGAAAAGTACCCTATCTAATAGCCAGTTCAGATTCCCGTACAATGACATAAAAATGGTTGTCGTAGGTTAAAAACTGTAGGAGGAGATAGAATCTTACGAAAAAACTGAAGATTACCTCGATGGGCGCATCTTCCAAATGTTTGCTTATAACTTTTGATTGTTATCGTTGATAGCACTTAAGGAGGTCATTTTGGAAAGGGGACATAATGCGCAAATTTTTTCATAGTTTTGCCAAGTTCGTGCAATGGTGATATTTCGAATAAATGTACACTGAAGCGCGACAAAAATTTTGGTAAAATAAAAAATTCTTAAATTTTTTAAAATTTTTAAATAATTGAAGGCACAATTATAACTAATTATGCATTCTTAGAAAGGCCAATATGTGTTCTTTTAAATAAAGGTTTGAACGTCACAATCCATTAATTACAATAGAACTTATAACGAAATTACTCTGAAAAGGTACGCAAAATCTCGAAAATCGATATTATCGATTTACTCGAAAACCAAGCGGAGTTCGATATAAAAGTATCTAGACTTTTTTGACCCAAATGACCTCTACTTTCATCCCCTTAAAGGATTAAAGACATTTACGGAACACCCTGTATATATAATACAAAAATCACGAAAACTAGTATTAAGTCTCAGCCACACCCTCCGCCTCGTCTTTCTCGGGAGACTTTACTAGCACCGCGGGGATTCCCTAGGGATGTCTCTGGCTATTATAGTTGTACCGTAGGAGTTTGAATATTACTTTTCATATATGTACGTTCGGATAAGTTGCGCCTTCTGTCTTGCTCTTAATGCTGATTGTTGCCTTTTATTATTTGGGCCCTCCAAGCGTTCTTCACTCTAGTTTGATAGGCTGTTTATTTTACAGGTTTTCCGCTTCAAAAATTGGCGCAGGCTGCCTTTTTGGTTGACTGTGACGAAGTTTCGTGAATAATACGAACATTGAAATAATTTAACAACATTTATTTTCTTTGACTTTTTTTGAATTCCCTGCTTTTATCCGATGTGTAGTGGAAGCCCTGAGCTCTGACCACCCCAGTCGACGGATGTCACTAGAAACTGGGACTTGCAAAAAAAAACCACACTACCGGTAAAGAAATTTTTCGGCATATTTTCCTGACGCCAATGATTAACTTAGGATTTCGCCAGACTTCACCAATATGTGATACAATTATTTGCTACGTTGATTATAATTAATAACAATGAAGTTAACACCTTTTAACCAAGAGGATTAACACGATTTTTCTAGCAGGCGAAAAATTCAAGTCACGCAGCGCTCTTCTTCTTTTCCTTGTGAAAAATTTTTCAGCCTTCACCTCAACCAGGTTAAAATGCCTGGCGGTGCCAAACGTGGCAGTACCGTCGCCCGCCGTGTTGGATCGCCCCGGGGTTGAAATCACCTGATGCAACAAGCTGCCTAGTGTGTCTTCGACCATAACAAGCTGTTAATCTATCAGTTATAATAAATGTAATTGGTTTCTCGATTTCATTGCGGAATTACACCAAAAGAAGTATTTGGTCTCAATAATTTATACTATAGTATAGTAAACTAAAAAATTGTATGGGACAATTCGAACAATATAAAATTTTGTTTTCAAAACTGAAAGTGCAAGCTGCCATTCACAGCTGTTTTGTTCGAAATTCCCACTACATGGTTCTAAATTATGCTGAATACACATGAGGTATTACATTGTTTGTGCTGATTAACTACTATACATAAGCTCATGCTCATGTCGTCAATGAGAGAGAAGACATTTTTCAAACATTGAATTTCAAATGGAAAAGTGGGAAGTAAACACAAAAATATATGTCGTTTTGACGATGTCGTTTTATAATAATAATAGTTTTTTTTTATAGCGTATTCATATAAACATTGAAATTTGTACAATTTACCAGATTGTGTGTGAAAGAGTGTGTGATCCTTCGCCAAGGCTTTAGACCAGTAAATAAAGGTTTGAACGTCACAATCCATTAATTACAATAGAACTTATAACGAAATTACTCTGAACAGGTACGCAAAATCTCGAAAATCGATATTATCGATTTACTCGAAAACCAAGCGGAGTTCGATATAAAAGTATCTAAACTTTTTTGACCCAAATGACCTCTACTTTCATTCCCTTAAGGGATTAAAGACATTTACGGAACACCCTGTATATGTACATATATAAAAAAAAATTGATTCTTTTTGATGTTCAACGGTCATAAAAAGGAAAATTTAGTGTATGTACTGTTGACTGACGAGTTTAGAAAGAGTCTAATTACAGAAGACCGGAATTTCTGTTCCAGATCACATTGTTTGCATAGTATAATTAGCATTCCTTTCGTTCGCGACGTATGGGAGTAATTTTAATTTAGTAAGTTTTTGAAAACAGAAAACGGAAGTTAGAACTGGAGATTTGTCTAGATGCATATATGAAAGAATGAGGTTCCTTCTGAACCAAATAAGTAATAAGGTCAGACCAAACGTAGGCAAGATGATACTAATACGTGAAGCTAAGATTAGTAGGTATATTAAGTGCAGGAATCTATAGGGAAGGAATCAATAACTTAAAAATTTTTATTTGTTCAAGAAGGCATTTTTTTTTAATTCTCCGGTAAAATAAAATTTATTCGTTATTTCATCACACAACCCATTTTATTTTGAGTGACAAGTTTCAAGTCTTGCTTTTGACTCTTCAACAGGTCCCAAATAACGAAATTCAGTGACTTGAAAAACAAATGGAAAAATAGAACAAAGAATATAATAGGTTATATCTACAATTAGTCTACAGGTGTTAGACATAGAATTAAGACAGCAAAATTTTATTCAGATATTAACCGCTCTCAAAAATAATCAAGTTCATCCGCTATTAATATCGCCATCCACTTTGGTAGAAGCCTATTACAAAGCCCATCCACAAGAAGCTAGTAGAAATCAAGACCTAGCAATCTTAACGCAAACTCTGGAGGTAAAATCTGGAATACTGAATGAGCTCTTGGTAATACGAATTACATTCCCGATTCTTAATATGCCACCTTTCAAACTAAAGCAGATCCATTTATTCCCCTTCCAAACTCCCAACAATCATTATCTAGTTCTGGACATAAGACACACTTATATTGCCAGTCACATACCAACACAAAAGTTCGTAATGTTCAAACAATCCAAGTTCCGAGTATACAAGAAACTATCGAATAATCTTAATGAAAGCACTTACATTGGACCACTACTAAACCCAATTCTTCAAGGGCATTACGTGAACGAGTGCCCAATAAACTTCCAATTTAATCCGTACAATGAAACTGGTAACTGCGAATACCTAGCTCAAACTCAAGCTCCGCAATTATTAATAAAACTAACCAGGAAAAATTCCTGGCTCTTTTCGTTTCACACCACACAGAAAATTAAGATTGCCTGCGGAAAAACTCTACATAGCTCCAACCTCTTCGGCAATGGAATACTAATCCTAAACGAACCTTGCCACTTCCAAATAGCTGATCAGATTATATATTTTGAAGATGAAGACCATCAAAATATTAAAATCACACAGCCAGAATATCCTCACCCTATAAATACTAACCTAACGGAGACCATTCAGAACTACATCAAAAATGTTAATAACACCGCTAAAAAACATATAATTATGATAAGAGCAGAAGATGCCAATCATATTCTAAATGAAAACTCATATTCCTTAGATCAACTGGAAGAGCAAATAAATACACTGGAAAAACAAAGAAAAGAGCGAAACAAATCAGAACTGATTCAAATAAGCTCCCTATCTCTGAGTTCTGCAGTGATTTTATTACTTTGCATAATCGGAATAATAAAACTATGTAAAACTATAAAAAACAAGAAAAAGAAAAAGATAGTAGAAGCTCCCAAAGTAGTAATCGTCGGTAATCCAAAACCTCAATTAGATGCGGAAACACATCCACAACCTAAAGTAAAAATTACGGAAGACATAAATCCCGAAGGCAAAGTAGACACCAAGTGGCGTTCGTATACTCAACCCCAGGAAAAGGTGTCGACTGGAAAAGTCAAACAAATCTCCCAAAACTTCCAATCAGAAATCTCCAAAGCTCACAAAGCCAGATTAAACCCACTAATTAATGCATCAGAAGAGGTGACAACAAACAAAGAACGCATTGCCCCTCAAATCGCTCGTTCTGAATTTAAAGGTTCAATTAAACCACAAAATATTTCGTCTCCACAGACAAATAGTAGACATATTTTACCAATACCTCCACCACCACCACTTCCACCATCCTTAACCAATTTTGAACTAGATTCAACTAAAAGACCCCGCAATTTACAAGTAGTTTAATTAATCATTGAATATAAATTTCTAAAAATACCAGAAATAATAAGAAATACCTGCCTTGTTTGATATATAAATATATAAAACAATGAGTTGAAAACCCGCAACATGGATTGGGTAAGGTATACACATAAATTTATAAAAAGCAAAGAGTGCCGTGACTTGCATGTTCCGTAAATAGTAAAATTAAGTAATATTTGTTAATGAAATACTTCCGACTTACACTTTGTATGAATTATACGTTAAATAAACAAAGTGCTGGGTCAGAGGTATTTCATATATTACTCTGTATAGTATTAGTAGTCTTAGAGTAAGACAATTTTTGTATAAATATACTGCAGTAATAAGAATAAATTTTGGAGTTAGTTCAGTCTTCAACAAGGCGTACGTTTATTAAATAGGTGCAAAGCCCCATTTGGCTTCGCCTATTCCTCAGTAACAAGTTATACGTTAATTAAATAGGTGCAAAGCCTTATTTGGCTTCGCCATTTCTTTAACAACAAGGTAAACGTTAATTAAATTGGTGCAAAGCCTTATTTGGCTTCGCCATTTCTTTAACAACAAGGTAAACGTTAATTAAATTGATGCAAAGCCTAATTTGGCTTCGCCATTTCTTTAACAACAAGGCTTCGCCTATTATAGCGGAAATTGCACTCCGGTGCTCCGTTAGGAACGAAAATATAATACCAGATGACCTCAAGGGAGGTACTCGTAAGATCACTCAAATACACAACAACAATTTCCAAAAATGCTGAAAATTATACATACCGATGAATATTCATCATTTTGAACACGGAAAATCAAATCATTCAACTCGCTATTGCACTAATCAGCCCGAATTTCTACTTATGTAAAACACTGCGCTGCAAAATAAAAGCACCATGCAATAGTTTGGTAGTCCATCTCTGCAGAAAGAAAGATAAATGTGTGATGGAAGTGGTAAACTACGATATTTTCGAGCGGGCACATAATTTAGCGGTTGAAACTTTATTAAGTATTGAAGAAATTTAATAGAAGAGATTTATTATATCGTAAAATTTTTAAATTAATTTTTAAATTTATAATTTTAAATTTTTTATAACTTTCTAAATTTTTAAGAATTTTTCCTGTGCTCCATTTATTTTCTAATAATATTTTTTGGCGTGTCCTTTGAAATAATTTATAATAATTTTAATGACAATTTAATTGTAACCAAACAAACCGGCATTGGAAAATGTTAAATTTTGTTTGCCACGGCTGTTTATTTTTATGACTATTTCACTCTCATTTTACTTAAAACAAGCACAATGCCGGTTGTTTCTACACACAAAATTTCAAGACTCCAGAGTTTCGATTATATAAAATCTATTCCACAAAATAAAATTTCACAATAGTTTTGCACTATTATAAAGTATTAATCACTTTCCTCGCAAACAATCACTAAAATAATACCGGACTTACATATTTTCGTAAAATGACAAATATATAAATGACCAACATAAGGCAAATTTTACACAGTATAGCAGCATCCTTTTTGTTATATAATCTAAGGTATGAACTGTTCTCAAAATTCGATTTTCGATGGTGAAGCATTTTTACAAATTAAAAAGAATATGTTAGGACATATTTCCCAACCCGACCATCACCAATTTTATTCTTATTTTACTTAATTATGCTTATTTTGCTTAATTATGAGATAAGAATTCCAATAATCTTTAGGATTTCGCAAAAAAAAAGGAAAAAGTGGAACCCATATTATAAGATTGCCATGCGTCCGTCCGTCTGTACCTGTCTGTCTGTCTATCACAGACGTTTTTCTGAAAATAGGGTTTGGAAAATGTTTCGCAGAGAGAAATTTAGGGAAATACAGCTTTTCAACGCTTGTCAGCTTCAAATATTACTTATTGAACTTAAATGTCGATATAAAGACTTGTTTGGATTTTCTCTTACATAGTCAAAATGATACTTGATTCTCAAATATTGCTAGAGTTTAAATAGCCTTGATTAGCTTGCAGGGCATGTATTAGAATATTGTCAAATTGACAAGAAACTATTTTACAATTTAATTGTAATTTACATATTATTTTCATTCGGATTAAATGCGCTGTTTTCCAGTAAAAAAAACTAATATCTAAAATGATAGAACTTGTAACTTGAGTTAACTTTAATGGAAGTTTGGGATTGTACTTTATATATGCAAGAATAAATTATTTAATATAAAAGTTGGCTTCAACAACACTGCTGCCGGGTTGATAATTATTCTTCTTTTTTTATGGTTTGCAAACACAATATAAATCAGATATTTTTATTATTATCTTATATCTCTTTCGTAATAGTTATGTGCAGAGTATTAATTTTTTCATCCGCAATAAAAGTTATTCCGGTAATTTTATTTTTAAGCCTCAAAATAAATGTCTTGAAATAACTTTAATTTTTTATAGTTACAATAAGAGTTACTCAAAGGTTGATTTTTTTTATATTTAAAATGGTTTATAGCCACAAACAGATTCGATCTTTGATGAAAATTAAAAATTGGGGAAATAAATAATAAAAAATAAATAAAAAACGTATATTTGAAAATTACAGAAAGAACTAAAATAAATAAAGTAAATTTAAGAAAAAACATATTTAACTTTCTTTTGGATAGAACTTAAGTGGCCAAGCTTTATTTTCTTGCACAACATCGCGGTTCTACTATCAATCATCCTGTATATAGTGGTGACTATGCCGTACGACAAGAAATAACTATACCTATGTATGTCGGAAATGGGGGAAGCTTTAAAAAAAAGTCCTCCATAAATAAAAGGATATCTTCTAAAAATCTTAAGTAGGATAATTATATTTAAATTTTAAATTTGTAGCAGTAAGGTTTTATCGGATCCCATAGTGAAAGCGAAAAAATCCGATGATTCAATAAAAAATCAAAATTCACGAGAAATGAGCGAAACATACCATTATAAAAAAAATCTCTCTAATGATTGATTTTAGCTTTTTATACGTGATCAAAATTGTAACCGAAAAAGAAAGCATAAAATAAGTATGTATATACATGTATGTATATGATGATCATCTTAACTGTATGTCACAGAATAATTTTGAATCTCACCCAAAATCTTCCTCGATGACAATAGATTTAAATTATTAGTAGTATTTCTAATTTCTGGGGTGATATTGGTACTCTCTTCAGAGGAAGTAGTATACGGAGCATGTTTCTTTTCAAAATTTATTTCCTTTACAGAGTTCTTACTTCTGCTCAGTTCTTCTGCAGCAGGAGTACTGCTATCAGGTGAATGAAAATTCTCTAAAGAATATTTATTTTTATTATTATAAAGATGATTCCCACGAAATGTTTCTTCAATTTCTTCGCTTGAAAGTGGTAGGCCTATTGCAGTTGTCAAGAACGGAGTTTTTTTATTCACTGCATGCTCTTGTTTATTTATTCTCTTGTTATCCACAACTCTCAGATAATGGTAATTCGAGTGTAAAGAGTTGCATTGATACTTTCCTTCATGCATTTCGAGAGCACTAATAACTTTAATCTTTGCTTCAATTTTATCACTTTCACCTTAAATAAATATTTTATTATTAAATTTGAAAGTATGTAACTTATGTATATTACTATATAAATACTTTTGTTGGAAATATTATATGTATATACGTTATTTGCAATTAACATGTGTATAACTTAACTATTTATTTGGGGTTAAGATCTTATGTCTCAAACCTGCCTGAGTTCAGGTTTTATATAATTCTGAAAAATACGATTTAAATTAATAACATTGCAAATGAGATGAGAGAAATTATTTACTGTTAAATGTTTGCTTCGATTAGAAAAATAAGCAAAGGACCCCAAAAATCTCTCCATCACAGATAATTATGTTTTATATCTCTTATTATAGAGCTTTGTAAAATGTTTTATTTACGTTTACCGAACTACAATAGAAAAATTTGTTGGTCCAAGTTATAATATGGACAAAATAATCATATATATATTATGTTTTAAATAGTTTTAACGATGATATTTTTATGTAAACTTAGCAATTTTGAAATATTTTCCGAAATGCCTCAACACATTTCTATTAGAAGTTTTGGAACAATAAATTCAGAATGTAATGCATATTAATGAAAAGAAAAGGTGGTAGATACATTCGAATCAACCAAACAGTTATTATGGATAAGATACTGTACATATTTATAAATAAATTTACTTACGCGCCAAATATAGGGAAGTCGTTTTGGGGGTAGATGAATTTTGTGATTTTTTGTGATTAACAGGTTATAATAATATAATGTAGACATTAAATTAATACAACAATGGTGAACTATACGATAGCTCCTAGCCTTATTAATTATTATTTTTTCGTTTTATTTTATAAAATATATGTACCTATATTATAACGGTTATAGAAGACTGTTATTTATTTAAGTATCATAATGGATCTTTTATTGTTGTAGATTTTGGTATTTGCTACTTTGTTATAAGGAAGGACATAAGAACAATTTATAAAATTAATAACAGGTGGAAAATTTCATTAAGGCTATAATTAAGAGAAAAACCAAAAATTAAACACAAGATTGTGAAATGGGCGGGGGCAGAAAACCGATTTTTCTCCCCGTAAAAATAATTATTTACATGAAATTTTATGAAATTATACCTTTTTTATATATTGGTATATATGTTTTTCAATATTATATAGTATTTTCAATAATTTATGTAAATAATGGTTTAAATTTCAATGACAGAATTTACTTCAATGTAATATTACCAAAGTTGAATGAATTTAATTAAGAGGCGGAAACCATCCTGAAACTTAAGTCTTTCATAGCTATACACCATACCGTACTGAACGTTGTTATAGTCGCATGAGGACGCAACAGTATGAATTCTGAGTACCCTAGCCACCGACCCGACATCAAAGATAACTCAATAAGAAGATAGGACACAGCCGAACAAAATTGGAAATTTGTCGTGTTTTTAGACCGAAACAAGTAATGTCATCTACTTTCGTCTTTTTCATGAATGGGGGAAAAGAACTTGGATATGCACTATTGTAGTGCGATGGACACAACGAGCTAAAAACAAAAATCGAGAGAACGTGGGATTACCCGAAAGACAAAATGTTATTGAATTGCTAAGAATCTTATCAAACTATTCATAATAATGTACTCGAGTCACACTACCCCCCTTTTTTAAGAAAAAGATAAATTTCGCTTTGGACAAGGTTCTGAAAGGAGATGTAAAGTTCCTCTCAAATAAAATTCTCATTTTTCCGGAAAATATCAGAGAATCCAGCATGAATTTCTCCCACTTAATCTCTTCAGAGTAAAACGAATGTAAACAGAAGCACGTGCTGTTCAAATATCATAGGAATTACACCAACAAACATTGGTTTTGCTATAAAAACAACATTGGATAATTCTCACAAAATTCCACAGAAACCCGGTTTTCATAAAAGCGCGAGAACGTTTTATGCGAGTAAAACCTGAAAACTCCGCCCCTTCTCATTTATTTACGAAAATGAATCATTTGCCATTCTGTTTCGTAGCATGCAATCTGCGCTTTCACATTTTTTATTTTTATTCATAAAAGTTTTAAAGAAAGTTTCTTTTTCTTTCTTCCTTTTCTTGCCATGTACATTTTAAATGTAAAACAATCGCAAAACTCTTCTGTGGCCTAACTTGTCATTAAGTTAACTTTGCCCGACATCTATGCTAAACGATGTCGTGAGAAGATATTGAATACATTTTAGCGATGTGGCTTTAAGCTTGTTTCTTTTCCCTCACTCTCCCGGAGCCCTATTGACTCGGCTTGCTGATTGATCGGCGTCGCTCGTTTTCCTTGAGGCTTCAAGGGGGCATCCGAAAAATCAAAGGTGTCAAAGGTCCCATGGTGGCATGGGGACCAAGACACTGAGGAACATCACGACCCGATCCTCCGCAGTTCAATAGTAAGTGGTGAGGTCCAGTCTGGCCCGATGTGTTTTTGCTTTTCTGTATTCTTTTCAGGTACTTCTTAGTTCCGTAAACAAAGGGTGCCAACGGAACCATATTACTCAAGTGCCAAACACAATTCCGACATTTCGATTCGATCCAACTCATTTCGATCCAGCGGATGCATGAGCACAATTGTTTCGTTCGGTTTCGAAGACTTGACTTAAAACTTTTGCCAGATTTTGTCTCTCCGCTTTACATCCAACCATGAAGACATTCTTTTTTTGTCGGATAATTAATGTATTTTTTTATTTCCTAAAAAAAAAAACCTTTTGCTTTTCATGTATCACTATAAACAAATCTTAACAGATGATTTTCTAGATTATGTCATCCGTAAAAGTTGAAATTTTCTCAACTTCTCCGTTTCGATCCACAGACTTCAATAATATTGAAGTCCGTGTTTCGATCCATTTCGCGTTAATGAGTGCAATTGCACGTACATATGTCTCACATAAGCAAATTTGACATGTGTACGAATCGGATCGAAACGGTGGAATTGTGTTTCCCACTTAAACCTCCGCTGTTCGTCCGACCGTCTGTCTGTCAGCGGACTGTATCTCATGAGCCGTAATAGGTACAGTTGAAATTTTCGCTGAGTTTGTATTTCTACTGCTATAACAATAATAATAAAAATAAAATTAAATTAAGGGATCATTCAGGTTTATAATTTTCAAAAATTGTTTTTTTTTTTGATTGCGTATGAATCTAAAAGTATTGTATACAAATTTTAGAACTATTGGAGTAGTCTAACTATGTTATTCTGTGAATTTTATGTTGTTACCTTTAATACCTGAGGGTGCTCGCCCGACCTGCCTTTTGTCTAATCAGCTCGGCCGACCAGTCTTTTGTCTAATTCGCTCTATGTTCCTTTATTCATTCAACCAGCTGCTTGCTTTTTTTCTTAGAATTGAACCATTACTGGTAAATCTGACAAGTGAAGTCAGGCACCTTGAATTGTTTGAATAGCTACAGTAACATCAGTTTTCGCTTTTCATTAAAAAAAATCTTTAAACGCGTTTTTCTCATAACATTTTTTCAGGCGGCGGCGATGGTTTGTCTGGAACTACTGAACCGATTCTGAAGAATTTTAACCCCATATTCTACACATGAATAACTTTAGCGCATTCTATAACCATATTAAAATTTGAATTTTTACTACTTTTTTGCCAAAAACAGTGAAAAAAACCTCGTTTTCTTCTTCTTCTTTTTTTTTTAATCTCCGCCATTTTATTATTTATCTATAAATAATAATATTCATAGAATGCGCGAGAGCCATAGTCATACTGAATCTCAATAATTTTGATTTTTTCGTTTCGACGAGCCGTTATCGAGATATCAACGACGCCAGTGACATATCTACTTTTCAAGGAATTATGTTTGCCTGTTATTTTTGTGTATAAAGGTAACCTTACAAAGTAACATGCCTACTGACTGTTCCAGCTGTCAACAGGCACTTATGGCTGGATTACATTACAACGCCGACGCCGCCCGGCGTGGTCGTCGTCGTCAAACGCCGGGAAAGTTACATTAACACAGGGCGGCAGCGCCATATCTTAATTTCCCTTACATTTTACAGTTGAGTTATTTGCTTGTATTCTCTGCCGGTTTGCAATAAAATTTTAAATTATAATAAAAAATATATTTTCTTTTCCTTCAAGTCCACATTTTTTTAATATAAAATCATTTATTTTCAGAAATTTAAATATCGTTTCATTTTGTCATGTTTTTTCATAATAGATTTAGATCTAGCATATTGGCAGCAATGGAGCGCCAGCGTTAAATTTAGGATTAGAGATGGGTCGACTACCACCCCGGCGTGGGTAATGTAATGCATTTCATACATCCAGTACTGTCTCTAAATATTTTTGACATAAAACGACGACCACGCCGACGTCGGCGTTGTTAATGTAATCCGGCCCTTAGAAATAGCCAAGTTATTGGACGCAATGGAAGGTGCGGTAGAATATATTGCCTAAAATGTGCGAACTTTTCAGAATATGATGCAAAAATGGTACAAACGAAAAAACATATATTGTATATGTGTGATGAGTACCTGGACTAGAGGGGGTCAGTCTCTAATAAACTGGAGGAGGTCTTGAGAGAAGTGAGAGAGAGAGCAAAACTAAAATCTCAGAGCAAAGAAAAGATGTTAAAGAAATAATCAGTGGAATAAGCTCTGTGATTGTGAACGGGGACAGGGTGTTTGATGAACTAAAAAAGGGAAATGAAATGCACCTAAAATCATTTGCGGAAATAGTGAAGGCTGCACCGTCACTAATAAAAAAGGTGGACGCCAGATCCTACAACATAACTATCAAGCCAAAGTTGCAGCAATCACACGAAGTCACAAGAAGACAATTAAAAGAGGCAATAGATATTGTGAAAATAAAAGCTACAATCAGGAACATTCTAAACATTAGCAATGAGGGCTTCTAGTAAAGACTTTGAGCCGGAGATACAAAAAAAAAAAAATTATGTGAGGCTGAGAAAATGATAAATAAGCAGAACTACGAAGTGAAAGCGACAAAAAAAAAGCCACCCAATAATTCGAATTTCACATCTGGATAGGGATTATCAAGATGCAGAGTTGAAATGTGCCCCAGTCGGGCTAAATCACTGTATCAATGAGGAGGACGCATTTAGAATAGTTCACAGAAGAGAATACATAATTAAGGGAGAAAAGAGATGGACACTTATAGTGGAGGTTTCAGGAAAAACGTTTACCAAACTAGCGAATCGTTACATCCACTTGGGATATAGGGCTCATTATGTTCAGGAAGAAATAAAAGTTATAAGATGCTTTAACTGCCAGATGTATGGACATATGGCAAACAACTGCACAAATAAAAACAGTTGTGCGAAATGTGCAGGAGAGAATCACAAGCAAAGTTGTTCCTCTAACACACTAAAATGTATAAATTGTATTACTTGGAAGCAAAACAAAGAGGTAAACCACACCGCGCTCAGTCGTAGCTGCGGTAAATATTTGGATATGATTAGCAAACTCAGGGAGAGAATCGACTATTACTCAGAGATACTAGATAATAAAGAAAAAAACTTCCTAAATATGGAGAGAAGTCCAAAACATAGGAACATAAGGGACAATGATTTAAGGATATTATATGCCAACATAAGGAGTCTAAGGAACAAATTGGAGGAACTGGAACTGATGATTGAAGAGATTGAACATGTTGATATTGTGATTCCAGTAGAAACTTGGATTAGACAAGGTGAAATTCATTTTTTCAATTTGGAAGGATACTCTCCGATTTTCAATTGTCGTAATTCTATTACGAGAGGGGCAGGAATAGCGATATATGTGATTCCATAAAATTTACAACGGAACAACCCTTAGAAGGGATATATGAGCAGTTCAATGTGATTCCCATTAAGCTAGTTGATGTTGTGCCGAAGCTAACGATCGTTACATACTATAAGCCGCCAAATGCTAATGGAGAGATTTCTGGAAGCTCTAGATGCAATACTGTATAAATATAGAAACAGCTTGCTAATATCAGATACCAACATAAACCTGTTTACGGAAGAGAACTAGGAAATACTTGGAGACACTAGCATGTAATAACGCAACGGTCATGAATAAAATTAACTCTAAGTATGCTACAAGATATATTGAACAAGGCTGCACTCTAATTGACCATGTGGTATCCAATATCAAGCTTGACAGATATAACTATAGATTGGAGCTCAAAGCTTGGCCCCAACTGGACAATCGCATTATAATAACTTCGATTAGGAAGGCATTAATGAACAGACCAAAAATATCCAAAGAGAAAGTGGATGTAATAAACACGGAAGTTTTAAGAACTAAGGTTAGAGATGCAGTTGATAATTGCGATATATTAAACTTTGACAGCCTTATAGATATATTACAAGAAGCGAAGTAGGAAGCAACGGACACTAAAGTGATTAGATCTCAGGAAAACAGCTGGATTACGGCAGAAATAATAAACAAAATAAAACAACGTAATAAAATATATAAGAAAATAAAATATATAAGAAAATAAAATACCTCTAATACGAAATTACAAGAGAATTAAGAACAACATCAGTGGCAATGTAAGAAGGCTCAAATTGAACTATGTCCAACATAGAATGCAAAAAGCAGGAAGTGACGCAAAAAAGATATGGAAAACTATTAACGAATCTATAAGAAATGGTGCTTCGGGGAGTGGGAGTGGTTACGACAGTATCAGTGAACTAAAAGATGGGGATAATGTCATCAAAGACCATCAGCAAATTGCTAATTACCTGAACAATCATTTTGTAAATGTTGGCCCCTCACTTGTGAAAAAACTGGAGGACATGTGCAGTGCTCACAGGCAAGCAATACAATAAAAAATGTGACAAGGTCAAACGATGTGTTTATTAGGCCGGTTAATGGCGCTAACGTGGAAAAGGTGATGAAAGAAAACACGGCACCTGGCCTTGATGGAATAAGGGTAAAGGACTTAAAAATGTTAAAGATATTATAACGGAATTACTAGCGAGAATAATAAATGACTGTATTGAGAATGCGGAATTTCCAGCCTGTTAAAAATGTTTAAAGATATTATAACGAAATTACTAGCGAGAATAATAAATAAATGACTGTATTGAGAGTGCGGAATTTCCAGCCTGTTTGAAATCAACTTGCATACTGCCAATATTCAAAAAAGGGGGACAAAAGGGATTCTAATAATTATCGGCCCATTTCGCTTCTCAATGTATTTGGTCAAATATATGAAATTCTCCATAATCAGCTAACGGATTTATACAATGCCATGAGGGTTTTGACAAAAAACAATATGGTTTCCAAAAGCAAAGTAACACCACTGCTATCATGTCTGATGCAATGGAGCACATTAACAAAGAGTTAGATGGTAACTATTGGAGTGTTTGTGGATCTGAAGAAGGCATTTGATACTGTAGATCATAAGGTTCTAATTGAAAAACTAAACAATTACTTGAAGGACAGGCGGTGCTACACGAGAGTGGGAAACTGTTACAGTGAGAAAGAGGTGATGAAAACTGGAGTCCCACAGGGTTCAATTTTGGGGCCACTCTCTGTACATCCAGAAGCTGTCATGACTGCAGAATATTATATACAGAGTGTCCCAGACGTACCACATTTCCTTTATACCCCGGATTCCTCACTCAATTTTGAGAAATAAATTGTATGGGAGGAGAGCCAGAAAATGCAGGGTGTTGGCGGTAGGGGGGGTTTACTATTTTTAGTACTGTTTCACCTTTACACCCTGTAAATTACTTGATATACACCCTATCAAGGCGAAATTTATCTCAGGTGATAGCAAACCGTCTATGCTGTGCAATGAATGCCCAACCAGCCCTACTGTCATCTTCAATCTTAAGTTGTAGTACGTCAAAGTCCAAAAAATTGGAAGTCCTTTTTTTCAAATTTTAACGATTTTTCCGCCAAAATGTACGATAACTATACAGTTTATTTACATGATTTAGAAACCCCGGAATGTTACCTTTAATTTAACTATGCACATGTACCTACATAAATGCAACCGTTTTTGCAATATTCCCGTTTCTATGATTTATAATTTCATGAATTTTGCTAATTTGCGTGGAATTGCATAAAGTTAGGCGCGATATCAATTGTTATTAGCAAAATTAATGAAATTCTGCATCATAAAATATCTAAGAGTAGTAGTAGTAGAGTTAAGACTCTTCGGGTACTTGCTTGCCCAAAACTCCCTCTGATTGTAGTTTATCTGATATACATAGTTTGTTTTTTTTTTTTTTTTATTTGATTGAATAAAAATTTCTCTTGCGAAAGCGGTATTTATCTTAATATTTTGATATTTAAATGTAGGGATGTTTGCATAAAACGTGCATGTCCGCAGAGAAATTGACCAAGTTCATATTCCAAAAACTCTTTCATATTATCTCTGCTGTTAATATTTAATGAAATTCTTTGGAATAGTAATAAAGGGTTAATGACTAAAATTCTTTGGAATAATAATAAAGGGTTAATGACTACCTTATCACCGTTAGCTTTTACTGATGATTGAAGTGCTTTGGAAGATAATGCTTTGTTTTTCCTTAGAAATTTAACTCTACCAAAATTATTTCCAATAATAGATTTCATAGATTTTTTTCACCTTCTTCGTGCACTTTATAGCAGTTAATTGTTTCATTGCCAATAATTCCAGAATAAATAAACATTATGTTTTCAGTAGCTAAAAGTGAGTCATAACGATAAAAAAAAACAGATAATTTTTCAAAGTCTGCCACATCTCTGCAACTCGATATTCTTTGAAATGTATATGTTGTTCCGTCGTTAAAAAAACACATTGCAAAAATCTTCCATTGCGTTGCTACCTCAACTAATATGATCATAGTCAAAATAAATTTAGCTAAAACACTTTCAGACCATGCACGACCGTGTGTACCCTGAGTTTTCATGTATCAGTTCTTTCATACATACCAACAACAAAATAAAAGTAAACTAATCTTTATAAATATTAAGATTAAAGACAATATATGTTTTAGTAAGTATTCCCAACAAAAGTATTTCCGAAAAATTCATATAACTTTTTGAATTTAATTTCAACGCCTCAAGTAATTTTTTTCATTATTCAAAATGTGGTTAAAATATATTAAAATTGTGTGTCAGAAAGTTATATGGTCTTTCCAATATTCTTTTATATATCTGTATATATACTTACCCTCTATGGCATGTTCTGACTCTAAAAATGCATGTGCATCCTTCCCATGACGCAAATTATGTTTTTTTATTGTTTCACCATCTTTAAACCATTGAATTGGATCAGCTATAGGTATTATACATGTTACAGAAAAAGGATCCCCAACATTAACTTTAGGATCTCCATAATATATAGCCAACTGCGAGTTATCCACTACATACATATTTAAAGCATAAAAATGATATTAATTTATTTTATTTCAAAGCTCTTTTTTTAAGAACAGATAAATATGAAATTAGAAAATTTACCATCGTAATTTGAATTTACTCTAACATTCCACAAAATGGCAAATAGCTAAACGATTGAGAATTAAGTAAGCCTGTTTAAAATGCTAAATAGGTAAATTATACCTAAGTGGCAGAAAATGCAATTGGTCAACCAAAAAACAAAATAACATATTGCGAAAATATGAGTAAATTAATTCCAGAAAGTAATATAAATAATACATATTGCATACATATTTCATTTTATTTGGTCGATCTGTAATTCAATCATATGTATGTACCTACCTACATAGCTAGATTGATCTTTAATCAGATCAAAGCCGAAGAAACTATATTTGACAGTGTCATCGACCTACATAGCTAGATTGATCTTTAATCAGATTAAAGCCGAAAAAGCTATATTTGACATTGTCATCGTAAAATATTACTGTCCGGGTTTGGAGAAGTAAAATATAAAGGATGAAGAAAAATACCGCGAATTATATGCATCATAATATTTTGGTTCTTTGTTGATCTAACTTATTAAATTTTGACTACTTAAGAATTAAGTTAATCTTTCTCCAAATTAAAAAATTGTTAATTGGTGTGTGAAAAATTACGACAACGGACACATCGACTGTCCTACTGGGAAGATGGCAAAATGGATGCTTAACGAGTTGAACAGTTTACCAGTACCAGAGAGAAGAATTCGCTAGAATTTGTCAACCGTATCCAAAATACTAAATTCAGAAGAGGTGAGTTCATGGTGTCATTTGATGTGACTGCCTTATACCCAAAAACGTACCAGTTGATTTGGCTATCTAGGCCATGAAACTAGGATGGACCAAAACTTTTCCAGTTTAGAGATAAATTCTATCAGCAAACTTTCGGCGTAAGTAAGGGATCGATACTTCGACCTAATCTAGCTAATTTGTTTATGTGCCATTTCAAGATTGAATTGAAAAAAGCTCGCAGATTGCCTTGTTTGTTGGAGGTCCTCGCATTTATAAATTCATACGATAAAGTTTACAGAGGAATAGAAAAAACGGAAAGCTACCCTTTCTAGATCTACTAATACAGCGTAATGAAGAGAAAGGAGTGAATTTCGCAATGTTGACCAGCCCCGTACTCCTCTCCCCTCAGGAGTTATGGTGGTATAAACTAAGAATGTTGGAAGCAGTCGTTGGAAAGGCCATGAAGTTCTGCACACGAGTAAGTGACCGTACACTCTGTACTATTTAAAACACAGAGTATTTTGTGAAAGACTCCCTCCCCTCCCCTTGCCATACAATTTTTTGTTTGACTAGGTGACTACTATCACCTCGAGTCCTATGGACCCACCATGGACGAAACACTGTATAAATGGTGCGATATGTAAAAATTTTTTTGGAAGAATGTTCACGCTTCTGCCGCTGTAACTCGTTACACATTAGACTTACAAAAAAATGTACAAAAAATTTAGGGTATTTAGTCATTGTAAAATAAGCCTTTCTTACGTGATGTTTTCGTCCAGTGGGGTGTCCCAATCGACCTTAAGCAACTGTAAACGTTGAAGTTGCAAGTAGTACTGATGGCGGTAGAAATACAAACAGATCGTAAAATTTGGCTACATCAGAAAAAATATTCCGTTTAGCTATGACGACTGATGGCTCAGCTAACGTGACTTGAAATACAAAGGAATCGATATCTGGTGTCCACAGAAGTCGAAAGTGTTTTGACAACATTCTTCTTGTCAAGTTTTAGAGAAAGGGAAAACAATATTGATTGTCCTTGAATTGTAGTAAGGCATCGTCGCTTGCAGCCCTTTTATGAAGGAGAAATCCCAATGAGTTGTTACTGCATTTCGGGTGCATTAGTGATGGAATGACCTACATTATTAATACTTGCATTACTACATCTATATTCCTTTCTTTGGCTAATGTACCGCGGAATGCAAGTATTTAAATGTATGCTGATGATGTACAACTTTGGCTATCCACTTAAACTTAATGTTAATAAATCCCAGGCTATCGTTGTCTACATAATTGGATTTAATCCTATATTTCTAGGTAACAACGTTATTCCCTACTCAGTTAATAATTTAGGTGTGATTTTTAGTTCGACTCTATCTGGGGAAAGACACATAGTAAGGGTGGTGGGAAGAATTTATGGTACTCTCAGGGAATTGTGAGCTTACGTGTACTTTACTCCTCTAGATACCCGCCGACGATTAGTTATAGCCTTACTCCTAAAACGTTGAACGTTGCATATAATTCGTGTGCGCGGTATATTTTCAACATATGTAAAGCGCTTTAGTCACATCTCGGAGTTTGCTCGCAACATCTTGGGTTGTACATTAGATAATTTTCTCTTTTCTTCTTTTTTTTCTATCTCCTGCTTAGAATATAATTAGATATAGATTCTGTATATATGTATATATATATTTACATGTTAAGGAACACCTGCTCATATGTAATGAATATTAATAAAGTATTTGTATTTGAATCAGCACCTGCCAGAACGTCATTAACTTAAAAGTTCTGTCGCAGGATTCTAGCGCTGATGAAATTTCTTCCAATATGAATTAAGAAGCACTTACGAATTTGCATCTAACTTCCATTTATTTTGTCTTTGTCGATTAATTTATCCATGCCGATAAATAGGACAAAGAATGTATTTACTTGAAATGTTGCGGTGCCTACTTCTATAGGGGCATGTGTATGTGAATATCGCACCAGCACACTCTAGTTGATAATACGTATCCAAAAAGACGCCACACAGTGTACACAGAAGAGTTTATTGCTGCTGTAGTGTTGAGTTGAGCGGTTAAGAGATGAATCACCCATTATGCAGTCATTATATAAGGTATTGGCTTTTCTGGAAAAGGTTACAACTTTACATTTGGAGATATTCAACGACAACAAATTATCTTTGATCCATTTTTCTAAGGTAAGAATATCTCTTTGATAAAGTCCTCTTCTATGCGAATGACTTAATAATTAAGTTTTTCAAATACAAGGGATAAGCTATTAGAAATTGATATAGGTCTATAATTATTTACGGATTTACCAGATTTAAAAATTGGGTAGGATATCTTGAATGCAGATAGGTAAATTCTGTGGCTCAATGACAAGTTGAATAAAACGTTTATAGCAGCGCTTAATACGGAGGAGCAGTTCTTTAGGAAGATGTTTGGTATGGTGTCGGGGCCAGCTTTCTTACTTAAATCAAGACCTAGAATGACAGTTTGCACATCCTCGGAAGAAATCGGAAACGCAGTTAGTGAAGAGGAAAAGATGGATACTTTCCATGTTTTGGTTTTATTGATGGGACGAAGGTTCTTATGCAATCATTTAGAATAGAGAAAAAATTTGAATGAGCTCTCCATATCATTGATGCATCTGGCGATAGAGCTAATTTATTAGACTTGTTTCTTTCATCTCACCCCGACAAACTTGAAAGCTCAATCGCCCCCCCCCCCTGGTAATTCGGACCACTGTTTAATCACGGCTCAATTTACCACCTCCAATCTGTGCCGCCCTACACTCCACCTACAATTAGGGTTCTCTGGCACTATAAAAATGCTGATTGGGAAAGTCTCAATCAGTACCTCAGGGAGATTGATTGATCGGTCTGTTTTGCTTCGGGGGATGTCGATAAATGCACTCTGGGGCTTAGTAATATTCTAAGTGTTGGCATGCGTGAATACATTCCGTATTCATACAGCAGATCTAAGCAACAGCTAAATCGCTCTTGGTTTAACGATAAGTGCAACCAAGCTATAAGAGCTAAAGAGTTTGCTTTTCGCGCTTATCAATTATATCCATGTCATGAAACAAGTCTACCAGACTGCACGGAACACCTGCAAGTCCATTATCCAGAGAGAGAACTTTCTTTTTGACCAGAGTATTAGACTAAGAATTTTGGCAAACCGCAAAGGCAATAAAGGTTTTTGGTCTCTCGTCAAAACTATAAGGAAAAACTTCCTCAATACATTCACTACTTAACAATGGTGAAGTCGTAGTTGACCTCCTGGATAAGGCTAATATTCTGACTGCTAGATTCACTGCAAATTCTCGGCAAGAGCCGATACACGCTCGTATGAGAGATATGTTCAAGGTCCTTAAGGGGATTGACGTATGATGAGTTCTCAACCCTGTTAATTAAAAGCTGTGCCTCATCCTTGGGCTAAACCTCTGCGCAAACTATTCTACTATTCTATTCCCAAAAAAGATGAGGGTAGCGATCCCCAAATTATCGACCAATTGCAATCACTTCGATTTTTTCAAAGGTTTTTGAATCTATTATTAATTTCAAATTAATGAAGTATCTTGAAATTCATCAACGATCGCCAATATGCCTTCCGGACTGGACGCTCATCTGGAGACCTGTGACTTTTCTTACGGAACGTTGGAACCGTATTCTCCACAATTTTGGTGAATACAAAAGCATTGCATTGAATATTTCAAAGGCCTTTGATAGAGTCTGGCATCCCGCCCTTTTAGCCAAACTTAAAGCATTTGGTTTCTCCCGTCCTCTTCTATTATGGATTGAATGAAAGTTTTCTATCTGGTTGCCAAATACGGGTTGTATTAGATGGCGTTACATCTGAACCTCACCCTATAAATGCCGGTGTGCCCCAGAGCTCTGTTATCTCTCCGACTCTCTACTTAATTTTCATTAATGATCTGCTTTCCCTTATTTTTAATCCCATCCATAGCTTTGCCGATGACAGTACCCTTGATTTCGCTTACTCCTTTGATACTCTTGACTCCAGAGGGAATGCCAAATGTCAAACGAGATTTCATGACTAGATCATTGAATAACGATCTTGATATTATCCTCGCTTGGGGCAAAGCTAATCGCGTCGAATTCAATGCATCTAAGACCCAAAGTTGTCTCATCTCTTTAAAACAAGATCACCATTTAACTACTCCCATTTCCCCTTAATTTCAGATTCACCGTCACTACGCATTCTTGGCATTAACATTTCCAATAAATTAAGCTGGACAGACCACATCGTCTCTGTTGCCAAGGAAGCATCGAAATGTCTTGTACTTCTGAAAAGGTGCAAGAAATATTTCAGCCGATCAAATCTAGCGCTCCTCTACAAGTCCTATATCAGACCTAGAATGGAATACACATCTGGAGCCGGATTCTGTAGCACGGAGAATTTGGGAATTTGGGAGATGAGAATTTTGTTTTCTTAGAAAAACGTAAGAAATGTGAAAAAGTGCGAATCGCCTGGGACGATTAAGGGTACCAATTTTTGTTGTAGAGGGTTAGATTTTTTTCATATTTGAGGTACATCCGTCTATTAGTTTTTGAGGGATGTAGGAGGGTAGGTTTTCTCGAGTTTTTCCGGGATAACGAGAGAATGGAGAGTAGAAGGAGAATGTATGTGGTATCAAAAAAAATGGGAGCTCAGGGCAAACAAGATAGGTTTAGGAAATGTGGCAGGGAGAATGCGGGGTAGAAATGGGGGCTGATTAACGGAAATTTACAAAAAAAAATAAAGAGAATATCAGGAGCTGTAATAATTCGCAGGGGTAAGCTCAGGATCTGTAAGCCCAATAAAAAAAATAAGAATTGACTTTGGTAATTAGATATGCATGGGTATTATAGGCTATATTTTATTTCGATTAACGGTAATTTGCAGATTTGAGCGGCCTCGGCGGTAAAATTTGCTATCGCAATATTCACGGGCGCCCCCAACTCTATGTGGGAGTGCTGTTGGGGTTTTTTCTGATAGATTACTGGTTTAGAGTACAAAAATATAGGTGAACAATTTTGTAGGGAAGGTGTTTTGGGGGTTGGGGGTCGTACCACCCCTCATAGGGGGTTGTCCAAACTACGTCATGTTTGGTACCAAATTAAAGAGGGAGTAGAGGGTAATCGGGTGGTGTAGTTTGTATTTGATCATTTTAACGTGATAGCTGAATTTTGACCGCCGAAAATCGATTTTTTTCACTACGGTCATATACACCCCAGTTTCCATATTTTGCATATATTTCTTCCGTTCTTTGTTTCACATCCATTAGTACTCCGTTGTGAACATTTTTGTCATGGGAAGTAAATTTCCACAACTTACTAGTTCTTCGCTTTAGTCACATCTCGGAGTTTGCTCGCAACATCTTGGGTTGTACATTAGATAATTTTCTCTTTTCTTCTTTTTTTTCTATCTCCTGCTTAGAATATAATTAGATATAGATTCTGTATATATGTATATATATATTTACATGTTAAGAAGGAGCACCTGCTCATATGTAAAAGTATGCCAATCCAATTGACCTTACTGCAAAAAAATCAGCGACACAGATGATAAATTAAGAATTTACAGCGAATCTATAATACTTCCGACTGATATTTTTCGAAAAAAAGGAAATAATTAGAACAAAATCAGATGTTGATACCATGTACTGCTTCTTCTTCTGACAAACTTAGTATACCCTATAGATCTCATTTAGGGTATAAAAATCAAACTTGCACAGAAATACGAAATTACATACGATTCATCTAGGGTATTGTTATGGTCGTAGCGTAGTGTATATAGCAATATGCTACACTGACCTAAATACACGTCTAATCGACCCGTAGCAGCACGAGGTGGGCGCGAACTGTCTTCTGTATGGATGGAGATCGAAACGCGCCGAACACACCCGAAAAAAAGAGGAAGAAGAAGACTTCCTGAGCGGGCTGTCAAAGGTGTGAAGTGAAAAATTTGACGAAAAGAAAGCAAAGAAATTTTTGAGTGGGGTGATCATCATCCAAAGTAAAAATATAAAGAAAATTAAAATCCGAATTAGTAAAGAGTAAATAGTACGTACTTAGCGAGTGTACAAAGTTAAAGAGAATTGGGGATTGACTGGAAAAATCCGGAGTAGAAAGAAGTCACAAGGAGAACCCATGCCTATGGTATTTTCGTGTCAACATTCATGTAAAACCATATGGAAAAAAGTACTGTACAATTATGAAGGAGGAATTTTGAGAAATTGTCCCGGAAATACATAGCTCGGGGCTGTGCTAAAATGAACCGATGAAAACTTTCACTTACAGTAGGCCAAGTAAAAGCGGTAGAATCGATTTCCCTTATTAATGGTGGAAGACGCCCAATAGTATTAAGTCATCAGTAAATAGATATCTAAAATAAGTCCTTGCTGGGTATCATAAGAAAGGAGAAATTAATGTCGTACAGAAACTACAATTCCTCGTGTCTAACGTAAACACGAAAATTGTGTTTACATTCATACTGAAGAATCTCCTCGAGCTTCCAGTTACATCAGATTCTACACACATACCAGAAACCTAAGTAGACACGACGAGTACTTGTAACAGCATTCTCTTTTCGGTCGTGCAAGCCAAGCCAGAAGAAAAGTGTGAAACCAAAACAATCACAACAGTCTCATATTGCATACATCCAGCGAAAGAAAACTATACGTCAGGGCAGCTCCAATTGCAAAATGGTCCGCTGATAGTATCGTGTATTAAAATAGTGAACGCGTAGCATATGTGAATCCTAAGATCGTACCATCGCCATTCGACAGCTATATCCAACCTTTTTGGTTACTTTCTTTCACACACCCAGCGAGAGGATTCCTCACGCACCTGTGGAACGTTGCTCAACTCACAAGATACATTAGTAACCATATCATTAGGAATTTAATAACCTCATCAGAATTTAGGTTTTTATTGAACTACTAACAACATGCCTAGAAATTTAATAACCTTAACTAGAAGTCTAAATTTTTAATAACAGCTTTACTCGAATTCTAGTAATTTATTAGATTTTAATTTTTGTGGTAGATACATTAATAATAACATTATTAAGACTTTGATAGCTTCAGTAAGAATTTCAGATTTCATTTGAACATTAATAATGACATTATTAAGACTTTAATAGCTTCAGTAAGAATTTCAGATTTCATTTGAACATTAATAATAACATTATTAAGACTTTAATAACTTCAGTAAGAATTTTTATAGTTCCTTTTTGAAAATACTTAATAATATTATTAGAAATATGGAAACGAATTAGATTACTAGACTGTAAGGAAAATCCCAGAGAGAAATTTCTTGTTTTTCATTGCAGGAAGGTTGCGACACTCCAGGAGGCCTTCGTGGAGAAATTTGCAACAGTGTTAACAGCTATCGTTTTGAAAGAAACTCCAAGAAACCTTGGGGTTTTTCAAAAACAAAGAAAGTTTATTTTTGTTGTAAGGAGAAACCTTTTGTTTCCATAACCCGTTTTGGAACGGTAACCTAGAATAAGTTTCGATATGTGACAAACTCAGAAATCTACGGGGGTGAATATAAGCGCTCAAACATTGTAATTGCAGAGATTAAGTTATGATGCAAGTCTGAGGCGTACGGTTTATTTTGAAAAAAATATTTATTCGCTTATAAAGTAATGGCGTGTTAAGGCTTTATTTGTCTCCTTCCTTCTCCTGGAGCCCTCTTGATTTGAAGGTCGTCTAGGTCCGCTAATCTTCTCTCTCCAGGTCAGAAAAAGGGACACTGAAAACAATCTGCTCTTAGTGTCGTTGGGTGGATGGGGCAAGCAGTAGAAGGCAGTCCATCTGTGCCTTCACACAGGTAAGGGTAAGTGGTGTCAAGGCCCCTTTAGGGCTGGTGTGTGCTACGGCTTGTTGGTAGTAGGCACGAAATTTTTTTTTATTATGGCAGGTGGCAGCGGCAGGTCTTCGTGGAACCCCCACCCCACTCTCCGCCAATAGCCGAGGCGAGCTAGCGTACCGCCCTGCAGTCAACGCTGTCCACCGAGTGATCTGTCAGCTCATGCTGGCAGTTGGGACTTCACGTCCAAGTACATCACTCTCAACATACTTCCATAACAATATCACAAGAATTGTTCTTAGACCAATTCTAGCTTTTTACTTGTTTTCTCTAAGAACATTTAACCTAATATAGTGTAATATCAATTAACTTATTGTAAATGTTGTTTTTCTCAAAGTGAATTTTTATTATATTTTCAATCACACGTCCGTTTTAATCCTACATTATACTATCTCTGGCAATTAAATTTTTATAATTTAAGTAAGAGCTATTGGAGAAACCTAACAAGAAAAGCGAATCGAATAATACACACAATATAGTAATGATAATGTTTAAAGTAACGATTCTTTTAGTTTCTATAAGAAAATGTAAGCGTTTACTTTACTCGGAATATCTCTGAAAACTGAGAGATTTTCGGGTTTATAAATTGAATTGCGCATCTAAGTTTACCTCAACAGTGACTTGGAAATGACTTAAAAGTGTGTATTCTTATTGGGTGCCAAGACTAGGGTTAGCATGCAGTGAATGTGCATGTATCAAGTAAAATTTTCCTCAGGGTATCAAAAAGATGAGTAAAGGTGAAAAGCCAATGAACGCGGCAGGCGTCGCGTCGCTTTGACAGTTCAATAGAATATACGTGTTAAGTTCGTGCTGGCCAAATGGCTGCCGCGCTTGCCAGATTCGGGGCCGTATTCACCAAGCCATTTAATTTTAATTTAATTTTTATTGAGGGACCGCAATTAAATTTTTGTAGCTATTCACCAACCTTAATAAAATAAATAATTTCGGACATTTCGGACTATCAGCTGCAAGATTTCCGAATTTGGCAAGTGACAGTTCTCGTGAGAGTTCATGTAATTTAAATATTATTTAAAAAATTAAAAGAAGTTTTTATGTATTATTTAAATATAGAAGTTTTTATGTATTATTAAAAATATTTTATAATATATGTACAATTCGTTTTAATTAAAAATAGCCCATATTAAGTAATTGCTTCTTCAAACTTTTAACTGCGCTATTAAAAATATGACATTTGACTGCATGACAATTCAATCAGCTGATATCGAAATTAAATTTATTTAAGAGAGGGTAAGGCCTCACTTAAAATTAAATTAAAATTAAATTTTCATTAAATCGACTCTGTAAGTGTGGTTAGTGAATAGCTTTAATTGAAAATTTGTTTAATTTTGCTTGGTGAATATGGCCCTCGATGCGAAAAAGAGCAATGTTCTACTTTTAACGCGCGGCAGACGCGTTTACATGCTTGGTAAGATGCAAATGCAAGAATTGCCACATCTAATAACTTTGATGTATCCACTATTTCACTTTTAAATAATAACTCAAGTTTTTCTATCACTTTTTCTTTTTATAAATAAATCTTAAGAGTACCAACGCGAAGCATCCATTTGGTCTTGCTCAAAACCTACACGCGTCTGCCGCGGAGAACTGTCAAAGCAACACGACGTCTGTCGCGTTCATTGGGTTTTCACCTTAACCGTTTTTTCTCGCCACAGAACTCTCTTCTCTACTACCCGAAACATTGACATTGCTATATGCGCATATCCACGCTGCTTATGAAGACAGCGACAACAAATTTAGAATTTGGAATGATTCGGCAGCACGGACGCTCGTGCTGCTTTCTCTCAATCAGCTGACCGCCTTCAACCAATGAAAACAATTTGCTGCCGCTGTCGCTGCTGCTGTCGTAGAAATCTAATTCAGATCCTCTATTTCGTTTGTTTATATTTAATACAAACTCAAACCAATTTATATTCGTTCGATTTTTATATGTAAGTAAGCACAGATGAATTTTCGGTGTGGAACTGGTAAGTTATTCGTTTTCGATTTTCGATGTGCACGCAGCCTAAATAATACCGGAACTCAAATTACTCAAATGTTACCCATTCTTGTTTATAAAATGCTTATACCAAGAAATTAGTATCACATAACCAATCCCATTGAACTAACCAATTTTGTACACAACTACTTTATTTTTGAATGGATAGGTTCCTATGTAAATCGATAGTGGAAGAAAGAGAACTTATTGCATGCATAAACTTGTACTAGAGGAAAAGGGACAAATGACAAGCAAAACCAAGGTATATAGAATACAAGATATCCCCATTACGAACCATAATGTAATATTGTGAAATGTATAGGAAAGTACGGTACAGAGAACACAACACTCTCTCTCCTCTCTCTGTCTTTCCTATAAAATGTATATACGGTAAGTCACAGAAATACGTCACAGGCTATCAGCTGCAATGTGTCAAAATTTTAATTGGAATATCTTGTCTTCTATATACCTTGAAGCAAAACTATTTCTGTTCAACTTCCCATGTCATTCGGCTTGGTAGAACTGTAAAACAGTCACTAACATTATTACATACATATTACACCGTCCATGCAAAACCCTCGAGAATACTTCCCAAGCCATGAAACAAAAATCTATGTGTGCTCTCTAAAATGTTTTATATTGATACTTATGGAAAAGCACCAATCATTGACTTTATATGCTATAGAGCCTAAGCTACTATCCATACAGGAAAATAGTCTTCTAATTTACAGCTTGGCGCTTACTATATACCTTACTTAACAAAATAATAAAATAGTTTTGATTACAAAGTAATCTTACCATTCGACACTCACTAACTTTTAGCTGAGTAATATTTGCACGTGTGTATGTGCAGCCGGAGTCCAAATCTGGAAGCAGCTACATTCGATTTCATCAGACCACGGCATGCCATACCGACACAGCAACATACAATGATTACTCAGCTGACAGTTTTTGTTTGAGTAATCGTAGTCATTTGGTTCAGATAAATTTTTTTAAATAATTTTTTTAGGAAAGGTATAAACATTTTATTTCGGTTCGGAATAGTTGTTTAGGGCGGAGGAGCTATTCAAATCAAACTTTTGTCAATTTTACATAAGAACACTGCAAATATTTTAGAATGTTAGGGACTCAGTTGGGGCTCTCTTGTGGTAGTGAGGGAGTCTGTTTCATGGCTTGTGAAGTATTCTCGAGGGTTTTGGTCCATGGCATCTGTATGAACGAACACCACTTTATGATCGAACAGCTATTTAATTTATGGATCAATACGTGTGTACTTATATAAAACTAATACTTCTTCCTGTAGATTGTGCAACTAGCTACTGTTTGCCCATTTACTTCCGTATCATATTTAATAGTTCCCTCTTATGGGAGAAATTTTGAGGGTTTTTTTTTAATTAAAATTCTGAAATTATTCACTTTTCAGTAGTTGGTACTCAGCTGTTCTACTGTATAAATATACTGTGTCTGAAAATAAGGGCTAAATGGAGTTAAAAATCTTCTTTTTACATACGTATATATTTTAAATCGGAATGAAGTTTTTAATACGTGAATCTAAACTTTTATAGCGCAAAGGATTTTGTATGGCTACATTAAGCAAGGCTAAATCAAGGTAAGATTAATATTTTAAATTTCATCCAGTTACTGATTGCACCCACAGGAAGAACTTAATATTTTCTTGACTGAAACTTGGGATAATTTTTTACCCTCTTGATTGATTGTTTTATTTAATTTATTTAGTTATATGAATATTTTATACAGTAACTTAAACTAGCTTACAGATATTATTTTTAACAAATTTGATTGTTTTTTAATAATTCCAATATTGTTTCTGATTTAACATTGGATTGTAATAAATATATTGAACAATGAAACTTTTAAATTTTTAAATTTGCATTCGCTCAAAAAGCGTCGTATTGTGACCGATGTTTCGTGCATCATTAAACTAAATGATGCACTGTAAGCAATGCTGACTTTATGAGATCTGTCAACAAAATTATTGACCATCAGTAAGTGAAGTTATATTTTATTAAAATTAAAAAAAAAGGTTTTGAGGAGCTAGGATCTTATCAAAATAAATAATGAATATGCTACTGTTTGAATCCAATGCAAAAAACATTGCTTCGTACTTGAAATTTAACAATGCAAGTTATAGAGTTCTTTTTATTTCCCTATATGATTATGTAACCCCTTTCTTACACAAAACATTTCACTTGTCCTAACTATCCCATAAAAGAGCGTTCAGATGGCTAGTCACGATACACATTTTACTGTTGGCATTTATATTATATAGTGGAAGGATTGAACACGTCTCAATTACATATTTAGAAAACTAGAGTAGTCTCAGGTGCCCAATTAGAAAACTTCTTCACATATTGTAAAACTATCGTCGGTTACCGTTCATGACGATGAAAAATTCGATTTTTTTTTACATAATTATCATCGTTAAAGTGTTGAGAACACGTGGGTAAAAGGGTATTTTTATATCTAAAGTATTCTAGAATTCACAGCCTGTTGAGAACTGATCCGTCCACCGGCTGAAAAACAGGAAGCTGAGGTGCTCGGAGCGCGCTTTCTGGGAAGACTTTGTTGTATTTCTTTTTTTTTACATATTATGAACTAAAAAAATCGGTAATTTTTCATTGTTTCTTCTGAGTATCATTTTTTATTTTATTATTGAAAAAACATTCAACGTTGTTCAATGGCATTTGAACCTTATCTGGAACAATAGGTCTGTTCATGTACTCGAATTTGTGTGAATGCATTATAACATTTTCACCCAAACTGTAGGTCAATTCGCGTACTACCTTCAAAGTACAAACTTAAACTTTTGTAAGTTTTTAATCGAGGAAAATTGTTGACGTCACTTTTCCCCTCCGTGCAAATTATTACTTGATTTAACTAGAGAAAAATCGTCAAATAAAAACTTGAAAAGTGTCAGAAGTGATAGCGTGCCTCCGGTTTTTCGTTACTTTTCAAATTTTAGTTATCTTTCAAGTTTTCAGTTTACTTTAAATACACCTGCTACTCCTCCTCCAGTAGCAGTAGAATTTTCTTCAAAAACATTTCTACGTATTCAAAGTGGTAAATTAAATTTGTTTGTTGTACTACAAACAGTAATTCTCCGGCATGCATATTTATTTCAAATAGGAGCACAATAATGCAATAATTTAAATAATAAATCGAGTAATCCTCACATTTTCTCTCACTATCAACACTTTGACGTTTTTCATGTTTTTACTTGAAAAATACGCGAACAGACATTCTGTTCATGTACTCAGAAAATGGGGGAAAATATGTTGACATCACACTTCCACTTGAATAAAGTTTTAGCCCAAATCTACCAAGGAAAAATTCGGGGTAACTGTGTAACAACTGTCAAACAAATTAAAATTTTAAGGAGCATAACTAGTGTGACACTTTCAAAAAGTTGATTTTTCGATAGTCTATACCTTCAAGAATAACATACTAAAATTTCAAGCGCTTATCTCAAACAGTTTTTGAACTACAGCCTTCTAAAGAGCAGATACTCCTTGCTCAGAAATGTGCGTAAGCTGAGTGGCCGTACCTGAGTTATTGGTCAGGCTCTATAGGCATCGTAAATATTATAATAGTATTAGGGACGCTATTCTCGACCTGTATATATAGGTATATGCCAGTGAAACCTTTCATACATTGCCTGGAATAGCAGATTAGCTCTAAGTATGATATTTATCAATTTATAACAATGAAATCAATATTTTTATCTTTAAACGCGTTTTTCTCAAAACGACATTTTACGAATTTGCTGCAGTTCTAACTCGAATACAAATCATCCGATGGACTTGAATCTTGTTTTAGCGTATTTAGTATTTCTTTCCCCATACCATTAATCTCCAGTTTTTCGATTGGATAAAAAATATCAATTTGCCATGCAAAAGCCTTCACATTTTTAAGCGTAATTTAGAACTTTTTTATTTCAAAACTCCGCCATTTTGTTGTATTTTAATGTTTTTTACAATCCTGCTTCATGGTACATGAAATACCCTCTAGTTTAACGGGCTTTTTTGATTCTTTGATTTCAGGCACTCTGAAGGCCGCAATCACTGCAGCAGTAGCAGAGGTTTTTTTTTGCCACTCGGGAGTTGGCGCGTAACTCGCTGAAAATTGAATATTTTCATATTTTCAAAATTACTGTGTATAGGTACATATTATATACACAAATATATCTATGAAATTTCAAAACAATCGATGCAATACTTTTCTTTCAATAAATTCCCGAAAATCACCTTATTTTCGGGCAGTCACACTAGTTGTGGCCCTTAAATCGAGATTGTCAGAAGTTTAAATTGTCAAGGGAAAAATGGAAAAGGCGGTGGAATTTGAAACTGATGTGCACTGTTCGCCAGGTCGTATCAATATCTACGAAGTAGTAAGTATGGGCTTGTTCACGAGCACGATTTATCGTATGCGACAGGGCTCTGATTGGCTGCAGCAATGTGGTTGTCGCTGAACATGCTTGCATGCTAACTTCAACATTTATGTCTGTTTACATTTGTAAAACTCCGCAATGATGTCGAAATTAACTATATGTAAATATATAAATATAAAAACATAAATACATATATGTAAATTTCACACTAATATCTCCTTGCCATCACAAAACTAAACAAATTAAGCTGAGGCCGCTGTCAACCTTGTGAATGTATCGCGCGATAAAAACCCTTAGAATATAGAGCAAACAGGAATTGTGATTAGCCAGATTTTGCGTAATGAATTCCTGGTTGTGTTGGTAGTCCATTTTTACATGTATTTACACGCCATCCAAAACCCTCGAGAATACTTCACAAGCCATGAAACAGACCACCTCCCTACCACATGCGAGGCCCAACGTAGTCCTTACATTCTAAAATATTTACAGTGTTCTTATGTAAAAATGACAAAAGTTTGATTTGAATAGCTCCTCCACCCTAAACTACTATTCATAAAGAAAAATGGTGTTGTGGTAAGCTTAAGCTTGCTTTCTTATCTTCCGAACCGTAATAAAATTTTCATATCTTTCCTAACAAAATTATTTGAAAAAAGTTATCTTAATCAAATGACTACAATTCCTCAAACAAAAATTCTCAGCTGAGTAATCATTGTAATGTCACTGTGCCGTCATGGCATGCCATGGGCTGATGATATCGAATGTAGCTGCCTACAGATTCGGATTCCGGCTGCACATACACACATGCAATTATCACTTAGCTGAGTGGTATTGAGCGTAAAATGGTAAGGTTACTTTTTAATCAAAACTTTTTTATTATTTTGTTAAGTAAGGTACATAGGAAGTGCAGCCTTTGGGACGATAAGGAACCAAGCTTTAATTTACTAGAAGATTATTTTCCTGTATGGAGAGTAGTTTAGGCTCTATAGCATATATAAAGCCAATGTTTAGCATTTTTCCATAAATATCAATATAGAACATTTTAGAAAACGGACTAAGCACGCACACATATAGATTTCTGTTTCATGGCTTGGGAAGTATTCTCGAGGGTTTGGCGCCATCCCTATTATAATCAACTTGTCAATTTGCAAAAAGTAAACAAAGGTTTTGTGCGGAGCATCTGTGGTAAAAAATGTTCTTTTTCTACTTTATTCTGAAACAATTCACATAATTAATTTATATAAATCTTTGCTTCTATTAACAAAAAAGTGCAGTTGCCTCAAACAGGATTCCCTAGTTTCGAATCCAATGAATCCAATAATTGATATGAAGATTTTAACAGGCACTAGTGGCACTATAAAACTTTGCACTAAATAAAGTTCAAAGATAAATAGTTTTGAAAAGAATTTATTCGGTATTTTTGTTAAATTTCACAAAAGAATTTTAAGTTGACCACATCTGCACACAAAACAAAAGCACATTTGACAATTAATGTACAGCTTTGACAATTTCTCTATCCAGCATCTCACTTACTCCTATGTATAGTCTCCTGCTCTTGACAAATTACGCTCATGTACACGAATTTTACACGATTCAACCATTCCTGTTTGCTATATATTCTAAGTAAAAACCAGTCGGAAATAGAGATAGATCTATAGAAAGAGCAAGACGTCACTCAAAAAACCCACGGTATCGTATCGCGCTCGTGAACAGGGATTAAAATGGTTAAATATGTTGTTTGGCATAAATTTGTTAGTTTGACAGTTTATAGTTGTCACTTTCGCTTTCTGCCCAAAAATACAAAAGGTCTGTTCGCGTACTTTTTCAAGTAAAACTAAAAACATTAAAAACGTCAAAATGTATGAAAAAGAGAGAAATTGAGAGTAACACTCAAAAAGTACGCGAACGGCTTCGAGTAAAAACTTGTGAAAACTTGCAATTATTCGGGATCTGTAATAACGACGTGAAATTTTCCTTGCACATAGTAGGGGACATTGGGGAATTGTGAGTCACACTTTTTCCAAGCTCGATAACTGCCACAAAAATCAAAATTTTTTAAAATTTCAAAATGGTTTATGTCACTAGGAAGGAAACCATAACTTTTAGCTTAAGCAGTATCTTGAAATTATTATCTGCTGAAAAAATCTGAGCGTTGGCAAAAAACATGCATTTTTGAGATTTTTAAAAATGTTGGGGAATTGTGAGTCACCGTCTGAATTAAGTGGAAAATCAAAAATATCGCTGTAAAATATTTATTTTATGGTTGGAAATTACATAACAATTAGTTTAAAAAAATATATAAAAAGGAAGGTATTAAAATTATTCGGATTCGCAATTCGGGCATGTGAAATAGGCTCCAGTACTGACGCATTTCAAATGAACAGCTCGATCGCATAAATCGCAGCGAATGGAATTGTTTCGGTTCAATTTCTTCGGCATATCCTCCATACAAAGTATGCAGAAGTCAACTTCTTCGTCTTCAGAAGAAGAAGCATTATAAACACGCGTTAAAAATGCGATATTGGCTTGAAAATGCCAAAGATGTTGTGGCTCACAATTCCCCAAAAAAAGTGACTCACAATTCCCCAAACGTTTTGATTGACAAGAGGACCGTGTATGATTCGCTCATTGCATGTTTATGCAAAATTCCTTTTAAAAGTTGAAATGTCGATGCCATAAGATAATTATGAATATATTTACCTGAATCGATTCTCCGAAAATCGTACATCAATGCAAACAGAAACGCTCGGAATAAATATTTTGAGAAAATTTTCCAAGTGGTTGCCGCACGGAACGAACGAGTACGTGTACACGCATCGATTGCTAATGGAAAATGAGTTTGTTCAAATATAAGACAATGACAGCCATTTGCATGAGTCAGACTTTCCAATTATGGTGAAATATTGACCTGACTCACAATTCCCCATGACTCACAATTCCCCAATGTCCCCTACAATAAACAAATTTAATTTACCACTTTGAATACGTTGAAATGTTCTTGGAGAACATTCTACTTCTACTGGAGAAGGAGTAACAGGTTTTTCCGTTTTTTTTAAAACTAAAAACTTGAAAAATAACTGAAAACCGGCGACGATCTGTCAAGACTGACACTTTCGAAGTTTTTACTCGACGATTTTTCTCGAGTTAAATCAAGTAATAAATTGAACGGAGGGGAAATGTGACGTCAATAATTTCTCTCTAAATTTTCGAGTACGCGAACGCCTTCGAGTAAAAACTTACAAAAAGTTTTACAAGTTTGTACTTTCAAGCTAGTACGCGAACAGACATAAGGTTTTTCATGTACTTTCCAAATTTAACAGCTTCTGCTCTTGCACATTTTCATACAAAAAAGCCCAAGAACGAAAACACCGGAGAAGTACGTGAACGGACCAAATTTTAACCTAATAAATTAAAAGAACGTGGGATTACCCGAATGATAAAATCTTCTTGAAATCCAATCCAAAATCCTATCAAAATATTCATAATAATGAATTTTTCATACATCGGGTCAAACAACCTCAATTTTTTAATAATTTATCTTTAGCCAAGGTGCTGAAAGGATGTGTAAGATTTCTGTTTAATAAAATTCTAATTTTTCCCAAAAACATCAGAGAATCCAGCAGAAGTTACAACCATTTAATTCTTTAGAGCAAAGCGAATGTAAACAATTTTGTTCAAACATAATAAGATTACAGCAACAACGTTGGGACAACTTTGGTGGGTTCTCTCAATATTTCAGAAAAAACGTGCTTTCACAAAAGCGCGGGAATATTAGTGGAGAGAAAAATGAATCATTTGTCACTCTGTTTCGTTGCGTGTAATCTAAGACCCTATTCTTAAATAACGAAGGCAGATTTCATAGACGTTAAGCTACAAAGCCACTCGATATGTAATGTCGTATTCTTGAAATCCTTCGTTCTTTTCATACGCAAACCACGTAAAAACCCCACGGTACAGCGAATACAAGGGTATTCTCATTAAATGTTGACACATGGACGGTTTTGTATTATATAGAAAAAACAGAAAGAAGGGAGTAGTGTTCTTTGTGTCGTGCTTTCCTATACATTACAGTCATTTTTTCTGGTGGAACGTTGTTCGTATTGAGAATACTTGTATTCTCGGTACCGTTGTAAAAACCATTCGTAATTCAATAATAGGCCCCCTACCAACCTACGGTTTCACATTTTTTTCTTTATTCGTAAAGTTTAATTTTTTTTGTTAGTTTCTTTTCTAATTGTTAACAGTTAAATGAAAAACAGTCAGAAATCTAATATTTCCTAACTTGTCTTTAAGTTAATTTTGATTTGGAACGTCCGTTGTTATTTCGACTGCAAAATGCAGATCCAGAAATGTAGAAGTAAAAAAAAATTAAGACAGCAAACGGTACAAACACGTAGCAAGGGTTTATCTTATCTGAAATTATTCGAGTTACAAGAGGGCGAATAGTAAGAAAAACGTCCAAAAATATCTGAAAATTTGTTCCACTTAGGTAGGTTTTTGAGATAGAAGTTTTAAATTAAGAGAAAGTTTTCTATGAAAAATCGAAGATAGTACCAAATGAAGAGCAAAACACTCGATTTAATTAAGAAAAAAAGCGCTCAGTTTTGAACTTTTTCTATATCTCGTTTATCTTATTTTTGTTATTTTATTCTATTTTAGTTTATCTTATTCTATTTGATTATATGTACTCTCTTTCTCATTGTATTTTACACTGGATCAACACTACTTTAAGTCGATGTACCCAACGTTGTAACGTAGCGTAAGATGAGGTTCTTTAATAAATGATTTTCTATTAAGTCCTATCATTTTACAACATCGGTATTACCAATTACCACTATTACTATTACCTGGATAGTTTTCTACTGCAATGAGTATGTTCATTGCATTTGTTATTTTTCAAAGATTTGTTCTCATTCGACATAGTATTAATATCTGTTACATACTCGATGTACCTAACGTTGTAATGTTCTTTAATAAATGCTTTTCTATTTCTATTTAAAGAGAAATTTTACTTAGAGGAAGTTCGAGTTGACTTGACTTACGCTTCGTTTTTATATGCCGGACTCATTTGGTTTTAATGCCTTGTATTAGAATGAGCTGCTTTTCGCTTCCTTATATAAACCCGAGCTAAACTTGATTCAGTTTTTTATATAATATATTTCTAGTTTTTATGTAACTTATTAATATACTTATTACTTTAAATTACTTATGTGGAGAAAATTTAGCGCCGTTACTAAATACGAGTTTAGTTCGGGCGAGGTATTGCATATCTCAAATGAAAATTTATGCTTATTGTTTTACCAAAATATTATACTTATATAATTATAATTGCTGTAAATATCAATTTTACCTTCCAAAATAAATTGACTAATATATAAATTATTATTAAACATGTTAAGACAGCTTACCACCTTCGGCAGATACTGCTAAAAATAGCAGATAACACGAAAAACACATGAGTAGAATTGGGTGTAGCTCCATTTTGATTTAGTTTTCTTATAAGTTTTTTAATAAAACTGTTCCAAGATGTGTTTGTAATCGACTGAAATCAGACTAATTACTGATACACAATTATGAATACAATATTTTGAATTACATTATCTTCTGGCTAAATCAGAATCAGTCACGGGACCAAACAAGGCCTAGTCTAGTAATTCACAAATCAAATATTCAGCAAATACTTCAGGACACACAGATAGGATTCTAAAAAATTATACTTTTCTAAAATCAATTTAAAGAATTTATTTTATAGATAGAGTATTACCAGATGATCATTTCTATTTACCAATTTCGCACCAGACCAATATAAAATTTATGTCAAGAATCGACAACCCGCAATAATGCAGTATCTGCAACATGAGTCATTTGATAAGATATGGTCGATCATGTAGGACTCAGTCTGTTCGTTAAAGCTCACAATGACAGTACAGCAAAAAAGACCCAAAATACATTCATGGCCACAATCCACAGCCAATTGGATGAAAGACTATAGGCTGAAACAGATTACACTTTAGTGCGCGGCGCTTCATTGCGGCAAAATGAACGGTGAAATTGTTCCGCCGCGCTGTGACATACTTTGCAATGAGAGCGCAGCACTGTAGATACAGCGCTCTTATATTGGTACTACATATTTTCATGAGAAGTTGCTTACCCCAAATATAATTTTTTTGTTGGTACCACTGAAATTGGGCAGCTAATAATGTCGTTTTCGTTTGAACATCCGGGTTCGCTCTGGAGGCAACCCCGTTCAATCGAACTTTTTCAGAATGCACCTAAAAAAGTTCGCTTGTGTATGTAAACTAACGTCAAAGTAGCTATGAACTTTTTGCGAAAACTGGTTGGTAATTTGTTTGCGAATAAATTTGAGGATAATATAATAATAGTAGAGTGGTCTTAATAATAATTGTTAACTTTAAAACTAATTAAATAATATCAAATCAGAACTAGACTTTGTTTGTGTGAGTGAACTCATAGTGTACCCGAGTAAATTTTCAGAGTGAAACTGATGCTTTTTGGGTTGCCACCAGAGGCAACCCATGACGTCATTCTTGCTTTAAACGAACGCTTTGACAGCACTTAGGTTGCCTCCAGAGCGAAACTGATGTTCAAATGAAACGACATAATTTAGGATTAGAAATGACTACGCGTGATGCACAATAGGAAGGAAACACATGTTCTCTAACATTTTGTCGCGCCGCGCACTAAAGTGTAATCTGTTTCAATCTTTAAACTTACTGCGCAGCGCGACATCGCAGCAAATTGAACAGTGAAATTGTTCCGCCGCGCTGTGACAGATTGCAATGAATCTGGGGTCAGATTGAAAATCTCAAACGCGTAGCTCGCGTAGATTGGTAACATCCACTGACTTATAACAATGGACTGAGCGTATTGCTATTTTCCTATAGGAAAGCATGGCACAAGTTTTATAGTTCTCTCTTTCGCCCTATGGCAGAGTTGGAGCTACCAACACAAAATATTGCGTTCTGGAACATTTGCTTATGCCATTTGATGTTTTTATGTTGGTTACAGATGCAATCACCGCAGAAGGAATAAGGTAAAGATAGTGTTTACCATGCTCCGCCTCTCTTGCCCATAAGCAGGATTCAGTTAAGAATAACTTTTGAAAATTAAAGTCGGAATGAGTTTAATTCCTTATAAGCGATTAAAATATCACTTGGGCACAAGAAAATATAATTTTTTAATTAAAGTCGATTTACGGGTGTAAAATTTCATCTGATTGATTGAGTTTTACATGTTTTTTATGTAATCGTTTTAAAGGGTGCTCTAACGGTGATATCCAGAAACACAATATTTTTTGTGCCACATGAAATGGCAAATCGCTCAGTCCATTGTTATAAGTCAGTGGTAACATCGAATATACGCTTGTTGTATAGGGAGTGTTAGATTACCACCGCGCGCGACGCTCGCGACGCAAAATTCGAGCGAACTTCTACTTTTCGTCGCGTACGCGTTCAATTAAACCTAACACTTGGGAGATTGTACTGCTGCCTGATTTGTTTTAGATTTTTTTTTTATTTCTGAAGGCAAAAAAGGAATTTGAGAAATGTTTGTTATGTAACTGGTATAAATGCGAGCTAATTTATAACATAAAATTCGAAACAAATTTGGCGAAACTCAAATGTCAACGCGTTCAATCTGAAGCATATTTTTTCCAACTCGTCGCGTCCAGCAGCAACAGCGCTCTTATATTGGTACTACATATTTTCATGAGAATTTGCCTACCCAATAATTTTTTTTGTTGGTACCACTGAAAGTGAGCAGCAAATTTAGGATTAGAAATGACTACGCCGCAAAAAAATTCGCCAGGCTGTCGCGCCGCGTGCACAATAGGGAGACGTGCTTTCTAATATTTTACCGCGTTGTCGCGCCGCGCACTAAAGTGTAATCTGTTTCCTTATGGACCACGGTACAGATATACGTAATATTCTCATTACAAACCATGTCCCAGTTGTGTCCGAACTTATAGGAAAGTACGGTACAGAGAACACAATATTTTCTCTCCTCTCTGTATATGTATATACGTGATAGGACGAAACGCTACAGCTCTAGTGTCAAAATATTAAAAAGAAAAACTTCTATTCTATATATCTTGGGAAAGTACGGTACAATCTTTCCTCTACTCTATCTGTCTTTTCAATAGAAATGTATATACGTGACAGGATGAAACACGTCCCAGCTCTAGTGTCAAAATTTTAATCAGAATATTTTGTATTATATATACCTTGCCTATGGGCCTTCTGACATCAGAACTTTTAAGGAAGGAAGGAATTTTCTCCCCTTGTGCTAAGACGTGCCAGCACAATAATGTTACTCCGCGTAGCTCCTTATGTGATTAATGAAATTATGTGTGTGCGTGTTCAACTAAGTCAGTTTTTGATATAAACAATAACTGTATCACGAATTCAGAACATGTAATGATTATTAAATTATTATACTATCACCTCAAATCGCAGGTAAACATATGTTCAGCCGTCCGAATACAAACTTAAGAAATTTCGCAATTTGAAATTTGCCAGAGCTGATTTGCTTGCAGTAGTATCGGTGTATGTACTGTTTTTTTGTATAGCGATAAATTATTTTATTTACCGCTTGCTTCTTATGCTTCCTATGCAAGTGTACTTGGATGTTGTTGCCTAGGTGCAACACCTACACAATTTATCGCTGAATATCTGTTGCCTAAGTGCAATACCTATGCAACAGTATTTTTTGGGAAATTGCCTAGGTGCAAGACCTATGCAATCGAATCGAATAAACGCAACGAAATAAAAACCTCGATTGACTGACTGTAACTAACTGCTTTATTTTTCAACAATTTGTATTTTATAGATTAAAAATGATTAGTCAACAAAAATAAATAATTTTCTAAACTAAGAAAAATAATAATTCTCACGACATTTTTCACACATTTAATTTTATTTTCGCGGGCGTCTAGTTTTATTAGCAGACGTAATGTGATATGATACGATTTAAACGGAATGTGACTTTTGCTTGTGCATATACTTTTCTGTGAGATAATTTATGAAAATGAATTTATAACAAAACAAATTGAAATTTAGATAAAGAATTTTAGGGAAACTAAATATAATTATAGTAATTGATGTCTCGGATTCAACATCCTCCCCCGCGTTGAACGTATAGTTCAACTATCTGCAGATCAGCGCTTATGCAGAACTCTTATGTTGATCTTCTTGGGGCAGGCACTGAGACATGCAACGTCTTCGACTTTCGTTTTTCATAAAAAAAACTCTCCAAAGCAGGTACAATAGGACACAGATCGCAATAACCAAGCTGATGTATCCTATGCTGAGCTGGTGAATTTCCTGACCATAAGTCTTGGCGGGCATCACTTCCGCGTCTTGTGGCTGTTTTATTCCTATATTCTACTTCAAGATGTCCTCTGTGATGTTTTTATGTGAGATTGGTTGATACACTAGATCGGTAACTTCTGCTGGTGACAACAGGTCGGTAAGGTTCGCTGTTGGCAGTAAAGTCGTCCTGAGTGAGCTAGAATACAAATCGTGAGCATGAATAGTGGTTGACGCATCCTTTATGGTGCAGCCGCTGGTGATGTTGATTATTCCAGACCCCATAAGCTTTCTTTGAGAGATTGAACTACCGCATATAATATAAATGGTAGTTTCTTCCTTCATTACATAGATCCAGTGGTTCGGATTGAAGAGTTGTATCCATCGAGGTATGTCATTAGTTCTCGAAATTCTACAAGAGGATGGCGAGGGTGTCTGAGCTAAGAAGCTTAGCTCACAGAAACTGACGTTAGACCTCTTTCGGTAGAGGGGGTGACGTTGCTTGCACATGTGGATTGAATGTCCAGTTGTAGAACACATTGCCAAATCTTGATCCGAGATTGGGTAATATTGGTCCTTGTGGAGATCCATGATGATGAACTTTGATGATGGTTGAACTACCAGGAATGTATCATTTACTGGAACTGGAACCGGTATGACTCGCAGCATTTCGAACGAGTCATAAGAAAACAAAAGCATCTTTATGCGAACGATAATTTGTGCTTCTCCTACTCGACCCTCAATCGTCATGAGGTTGTAGAGTTCTAGCAAGTGGTTTTTACCTGCTGGTAATCGTAAGGTTGGTCCTAAGTTTTCTTTAATGAGAATGAGCTGGGCCTTAAACTGCTTCGGTGTCAACAATAGTGGGTTGACCTTACCGTGGTGAGTATCGATGATTACATCTAGTAGCTTTACTTGCGTCTTCTGATAGGTTGTGATTGCCAAAATTAGACGTATTGCTAAAAAATTGAAAATTTCCGCTGCCCTTTGGTCCTGTAGTTCTTGAGCTACACCATTGACCTTCATCATGGATTGGTTGATATATTTCTCGAATTCTTCCAATTGTCCATTTACAGCCTCACTGGATTTTTTCATGATGTTTGTAGTTGAATAGATGAGGGATGTTTGGTTTTTAAGTAGTGCCAATAGATGGTGCTCGTTACCTTCTAAACTGTTTATAACCTTTGACATTTTGTCGGCATAATTAGAATCCAATACTCCGAACAATGAGTTGGCTATATTCCCAATTATATCAAAGGGGGCTCTTCTAGATCTAGATGTAGTGTGATCTGACAGCAACTCATTATTGTTTCTAATTTCTTCGATTATGGCGAGGAACTGTGAGAAGTTTGCGTGCATAGATGTTGTTCTTGCTGCCTGTCCTTCCGAGTGTTGCATACTTTAGTTAGACTGTCTATTCCAGCTCGTATGTTCTCGAATTCCTTCCAATAAGGCTTCATGACATAATATATGACTAAACTCCATTCGGTTGAAACTAGATGGGTAGCACCCATTCCTTCGAAGTAAATTCCGGGTTGAGTTTTGAATGGCATAATATCTATTTGGTTATTACCCAGTATCGGCAGCACCAAACAAGTCAACAAGAAAAGACTGACGGCTGAATTTGTGTGTACTTAAAGGGCCCTGATAATTGTCAATGTTTCCGCTTTCTTCGTCGTTCTTGGTTATTGATCTGTTCTATTGGTAAAGGTGCAAATTTGCGGATTGGCCTTCTTAAAGCACCAGCAGTTGTCCTTACGTCAGCGACTCTTACTAACCCATCATCACCTTTTATGGTTCGGATAATCCTTCCTAATTGCCATTTCATCACAGGAAGATTATCGTCTTTTATTACCAACATTGTTCCGGGTTAACATTGTTGCATTGCTGTTTCCATTTATAGCGATGTTGAAGTTCGCTTAGATATTCCTTGGTCCAACGATACCAAAATTCATCCTCTAAGTGAGCCACCAGTTTCCAATGTTGTACTAAACTGGCCTTGGAGGGTTGTGCATGAGGATCGACAATACTCGTGAGTGGCTCACAAATTAAAAGATGACCTGGTGTAAGCGCGACAAGATCGTTGGAATCCGATGAGCAGGGTGTTAATGGCCGTGAGCTCAAAATTGCTTCGATCTCCGTCATCACGGTCCCTAGTTCCTCGTAGGTGAGTGAAGCAGCAGACACGCTTCGTTGAAATAAATGTTTGGCGGATTTCACCGCTGCTTCCCATAGACCCCCAAAATGCGGTGCTCGAGGAGGTATGAACTGAAAGTCGATGCCTTTAGTAGTGCAGAATTTAGCAATTGTCTGCTCTGAATCCTTAGTGTACATTGCTTGTTGGAGCTCTTGCAATTGATTGTTTGCTCCTACGAAATTCGTTGCATTGTCACAATATAATCGGCGGCAATTACCTCTTCTGCTAACAAAGCGTTTTAATGCTCCGATAAAGGCATCGGTGGTCGAATTACTAACTACTTCAATGTGCAGTGCCTTGGTGGCGAAACAGCAAAATATGGCAACATAAGATTTCTGAGACCTTTTCCCTCTAATTTTAAAATGTGTCCAGAATGGTCCACAGAAATCAACTCCTGCATTAATGAAGGGCCTTGCTGGAGTTCCGATGGTCGATGGATTCTATAACCTTGGTTGGCCTGCTAATGGCGGGCAACACGACATTTTCTCGTTTTTCTAGCTCCGTTTCTAATTTGGTTTGTCTGCAGGGCCATGCCGCTTCTGCTCCATGCAGAAATAGGGGTCCGTAGAACCAGAAACTGCAATTTTTAAATTTCTCTGGTGGCATTCCTCTGGAGACTAAGTCTGCTGGGTTGTCCGTTGACGGTACATGGCGCCATTGGTTGGCGGAAGATACTTCTTGAATTGCGGCCACACGATTCGCCACAAAGGTATGAAATGATGCGGATGCTGAATTTAGCCATGCCAGGACAATTTCTGAGTCGGTCCAGTAATAACATGGTTGGTCCCATTTTAAGTCTTCTTTCACTCTATGCATCAACTGGGCACAGAGCTTCGCGGCGCATAATTCTAGTCGAGGTAGAGTGGTGGTTTTTGTAGGTGCCACCCTGGATTTAGCACAGAGCGTTTCATATTGTAGTATAGATCGCACATAGATTGCAGCACCATACGCCTTTTCTGATGCATCGGAAAATGCGTGTAATTGCATTTATCGAGGTAGTTTTCCGGAATAAACATTTCTTGGTATCTTAATGTCATTATGAATCTTGAGAGCTTCACGAAACTTATTCCAGCTGGTGTGTAGTTCAATTGGTACAGCGGCGTCCCAATCCAGTTTTAATGTCCATAATTTTTACAAGAAGATTTTTGCGCTTACCACAACCGGACTCATGATGACAAGTGGGTCAAATAGATGAGAAATATCCGATAATACGCTTCTCTTGGTCACCTTCCTTTCGTCGTTCCACTGAGTCTTGATTCAGAATTCATCTGTCCTGTATAACCATGTTAATCCTAGTGTTTTAACATGACAGTCATTATTGTCAGAGCTCCAGTTGGGGGCTCTGTCTTCAGTAGGAATGCCTTGTACTAGTGCCGGGTGATTGGCACACCATTTCCGTAGCTTGGATCCTGCGGTCTGTAACATTTTGTTCAACTGTTCTTGAAGTTCCAGAGTCTCTCTTAGACTGTTTGCTCCAGTCATTACATCGTCCACATAGAAGTCCCTTTTGAGCGAGGTGGAACCAAGAGGGAATTGCATGCTTGCTTGCGATGCCAAGCGTTGAAGACACCTTATAGCCAAGTACGAAGCTGTGGTTAGAATCGGCTCAATGCAATATCCTTGGATTCTTCTAGATTGTTCGGGTCTTGTGCAAATGGAAATTTTACAATGAATCTTCCTTGCTCATTTCTCGGTTCTGTTTGATTAAAATGTGTTTCGCACTTAAGCTCTGAAGCCGTCAGCCTTGGCGTAACGGATTCAGCTTCTTCCAGTCTCCAGAATTTTTCCACTTGCTGATTAAGCTTGATTTCTTCTTCAGTACAGATTCCGCAAATAGCTTCAGATGGCGTTGAGTTTTCAACCCTTCCCGAAAGTACCCAGCCAAGTACAGTGTTGCAAGGTGGGTAGGTTATCTCCTAACTTAATCTGCCCGATTGAAAGTAGCTGGAAGTAATTTTTGGCTCCAATGAGCAGATCTATCTGGCTTGGAATATGGAATTCCGGATCGGCTAATTCAATATTTTTTGGTATATGCCAAGTGGTAGTGTCTAAGAAGTGGGCTGGCTGTTGAGTCGTTATTCTCGGCAATATGAATGCTTCGATTCTTGTGGCGAATCCAGTTGCCTTAGATTGTAAGGTCATGTTGACTCTATGTTGTGTACATTGCACATTCTGGCCGATACCTTGGATGCTTAATGGGGCTGTAATTTCCTTCAATCTTAATTTTTGGACCAACCGGCTGGTTATAAAGTTCAATTGCGAACCAGAATCAAGAATGGCCCTGCATGCTACCTCTTTGCACTCATTATTTTTCAACTGGACAATGACGGTGCTTAAAACTACGTACCCTCTTGGAGAGCTTGTAGCTTGTGCTGCTAATGCAGTTGTATTACTGCCTGTATGTATATTGATCACTTGAAGAAGCTTCTCGATTATGAACTGTCATCGGCTGACGTACATGAGCTGCTATATATATATATAATATTTTTCATCTGATCGAAAAAAATCACACCGGGCCATACGGTTATATCCCCAATGGCTTGTCTTGTCTTCGCAGGAGTTTTAATGTAATAATTATAACGAAATTCGCGCATTAGAAAATATAATATAGAAAGATAAGATTAAAGAGGGAAGCAACAATAGATATTAGAAAACTCAAAGTCCATCATATGTGGGAGTGGCTGGTCTATCGACCGATATGTATATAAGTAGGTTTCATATATATTACCTATATATGTATACTGTTACGTGCAATAGAAAGAGACAACTGGTGACATCTACTGGCAATGGAGAGTAAACGACTTCAGGTTCGGAGAATCGATTATAGAATCGACAGGAAGGTTCAGGAATAAGAATGAATAGAACAGTCAAGAAGCTTTTGGAATAGAACAGTCCAGAATAATCCGGATAGTTTCTAGGGTATAAATATAACAGTTGTCATCGCCAAAAGGGAGTCTTGTCTTAGACGTTGCAGTGTTAACGAGCGAAAGTAGTAAAGAAACGAAAGTAATAAAGAAGCGAAAGTGTATGTAATTAGATTGCGATAATTGAAAGTATAGTATTAGCGATAATTAAAGTTGAGTTGATTAAATGAATACTTGTGAATTTTATATAATTGAAGTGAAATAAAGAACTTGTATATTAATTGGTTAATATTGTGTTTTAAATAACGAACCAAAGGCCACGCTCGCAATAACTGGTGTCAGAAGTAAAATATATTTGAGAAATAAAGTGGTGGCAATTGACTGAAAAATTAAAAGTGTGATTAATTTTGTGGAATTGTGTTAAATTTTAAAAGTTCTGTAAAATAATTTATATTCAACTGTGAGTGAATTACTACAGTAATGGGGCGCAAAGTGGAGGAACTTCGAATACAGGATTTGAAAGTGGAGCTAGGGAACCGCTCATTACAAACGACAGGTACAAAGAAAGTTCTAGTCGAGCGACTTAGACAAGCTTTGATAGCGGAAGGAAAGAATCCTGAGACATTTCTTTTCGAAGAGAACTTGGAAGGAACCGAATTTGAAGAAGAGCCTGAGATGAAAATGCAACAGCTTTTGAGAACTTTAATGAGTAAAATGGAAGCCCGTTTTGATGAACAAAAGAATGGTTTTGAGGAACAAAAGAATGCTTTTGAGGAACAAAAGAAATCTCCGGAAACCCATTTGGACGAACAAAAGATCTCTCTGGAGAATTGTCTAGAAACTCGTTTGGAGGAACAGAAGACTATCCTGAAAAACTCATTGGACGAACAAAATTTGAAAATTGAAGGAATCGAGCAGGAAGTGGCGGAAGCTAAACAAAAAGTCACCGAGCAGCTTGACAGTTTTAAATCAGATCTGGAAAGAATAAAGCATCGTCAGCCTCTAAACGTAGCACCTGAAATATCCGGTGCAGGTAGAATGAAACCTCCCATATTTGATGGACAAAATTCGTGGCATATCTTCAAGAGACAATTCGAGGCAGCTTCAGAGGTAAATGGATGGAATGATGAAGACAAAGCTATAGCTCTGGTGTTAGCACTTCGAGGTCCTGCGTCAGAACTCTTACAAACTGTACCGATTGAAAATCAACGTAATTACTCTTCATTAGTACAGGCGATAGAATTACGTTACGGAGATGAACACATGCAGCAAGTATATCGCCTACAGTTGCGCAACAGGATTCAAAAACATGGCGAATCACTACAACAACTGCAGGCAGATGTGGAAAGATTAGCGCATCTTTCATACTCCAGCGTGAATGCAGATTTTCTCAATGAAGTGGCAACGGAAGCATTTGTGAACGCTATTACAGATCGCGGGGTGCAGTACGAATGAGAGACATTTCGGTGGACGAATGTACTTGTAATAAAATGCAGTCATCCCAGAGCTCACCTTTGCGTGGTATCCTTCAATGCTGGAATTTAATAGAACAGGACACCTACAAAGAGACTGCAGAAAACGCCGACGAGTGGAATCTCTAGATGAAGAGAGGAAAGTGGAATTGCAAAGATATCGAGCTGAGCAGCAGACTTGCAATAGATTGCAGTTATCACTGAGCACCCTTCACGTAGTGTTCTTCGATGTTGGGATTGTAATAAATTAGGACACCTTCAAAGCGACTGCAGGAAACGCCGTCGAAATGAATCAACAGAAAAGAAAGGGAGAGAAGAATGTCCAAATTGGCGAGCTAGAGAGCAAACTATTCTTAGGGAGACTAGAATCCAACCTTATGGCTTTGAGAGCCAACACAGGAAATGACGTATCCATGGAAATGCAGAAGCCTTGGCACAACGTCAATGGGAACCTGAATGTAAGCATTACGGCTGGGAGAAAGGAAATGAGAAAACAGCTACTACCAGAATGGAAGGATATTTCGAGGATGAGTGAAAAGCTGAAAAGCTACTGGGCTCAATAGAATTCTCTTCATGTCGAATGCTGTATATTAAAACGCAAGTGGGAAGCACCTAACGGTAAATCGTTCCGAATGCAAATAGTCGTCCCGGCATCAAAGGTCAACGATGTTCTAGGTAAAATGCATCGTGGAGAATCTGGAGAACATTTGGGAGTGAATAAAACAATTTCTAAAATACGAGAAAAGTTTTATTGGCTACATATGCGGGAGGATGTAGAGAAGTGATGTAGCAGATGCACTGTGTGTTCTTCTTACAAAGGGCCGCCACGTAGCAGCAGAATGGAAATGTATAAGTGTAATGTCAGAGCCCCATTGAAAGGTAAAGCTGATGTACAAGGGGCCATGGAGGCGAAATTAGCAGTAAGTACCCATCGGATGAGGACACGCTATGACTTACGTGCGAATTCAGCAGGATTCAATGAAGGTGATCTTGTTTGGCTATACAACCTGAACCGACGTAAGGGATGCTCTCCAAAATCACAACAACAGTGGGAGGAGCCGTATTCAGTAGTAACTAGAATAAATGACGTAGTATACAGGATTCAACGTGGTACAGGAAACGAAAAATCGTCCATCTGGATCGCTTGTGTCAATACTACGAGCATCAAGACCGTGGACCACCTGTTGTTCGGGACGAACAAATTTAAGAAGGGGGCAGTGTTACGTGCAATAGAAAGAGACAACTGGTGACATCTACTGGCAATGGAGAGTAAACGACTTCAGGTTCGGAGAATCGATTATAGAATCGACAGGAAGGTTCAGGAATAAGAATGAATAGAACAGTTAAGAAGCTTTTGGAATAGAACACTCCAGAATAATTCGGAGAGTTTCTAGGGTATAAATATAATAGTTGTCATCGCCAAAAGGGAGTCTTGTCTTAGACGTTGCAGTGTTAACAAGCGAAAGTAATAAAGAAGCGAAAGTAATAAAGAAGCGAAAGTGTATGTAATTAGATTGCGATAATTGAAAGTATAGTATTAGCAATAATTAAAGTTGAGTTGATTAAATGAGTACTTGTGAATTTTATATGATTGAAGTGAAATAAAGAACTTGTATATTAATTGTTTAATATTGTGTTTTAAATAACGAACCAAAGGCCACGCTCGCAACAATACGTATATATATGTCGTAGACATTTGACGTAACTCAGCATTTCACGAAAAGTCTAGACACTTCATGGAGAGTAGGCAGATAGTGTACCGGTTTAGGCTTAACCGCTTTGTACATTATGTGGCTGAAATTTTTAGTCAATTCATGAAATGCTAAAAGCGTTTACGCCGATACTGTAATACCACCCTATATAACCAAATACTAGTAGTGGGAGATGGGTGGTGGAGGGGGAGGACGCACCCAGGGCTGCGGCACCCACATCCACACACCCACACAGACCCACATACACACACATACACACACATACACCCGCCGCGCGTGAAGTGACTAAAAATTTCAGACACATAATGTAAAAAGTGGCTAAGTCAAAACCATTACATTATTTGCCTACTCTCCATGAAGTGTCTAGACTTTTCGTGAAATGCTGAGTTACATCAAATGTCTACGACATATATATATATCTATGACGGTTATTTATGCAATACTATATTTCGCTATATGTGTACACATATATATGTTTACTGCTCGGTTCGTCAATAACCTATGAACATTTCTACATATTTAATCCTTTTGATAAATCTTAGATACGGTGTAAATTAATTCATTATTATTACTTCGGTGCAAATTAAATTTAAAGCTAAAAAAATGCGTAAAATAAACATTACTGAGGTCTGCATGGGGTTTGAGTTCTTGTCCCGTTTTACATCGCCCTCTTTTTCCTTTTCTCTATTTAATCAATTTTTTCTTTCTATTTAATTGGTGTTTATTTGTTATCGCATTAAATTGATCGAATTTTAGCAGAAAAACTATAAGTAAAATCACTACGGTTAACACAAGTCGGTAATTTCAATCGATAGGATCTAGGTCTGCACATACATATATATATATATATACATGTGTACAAAAAAAATAAGAACGAAAAAGAAAGACGATTTTCCTGTATGCCTTAATTAACTAATTCTAATTATTAATTTCTAATATTGCTTTCATAGCTATTTCAGTTGTTCTTATATTATCATATTATATCAATGCTTATTATTAATGGCGCATCATTATACCATTTCTTTAAACTATCTATTTTTTTTTTAATTCGCTATTAACTATGATACTTAACTACCACTTCGATCCTGTTCATTGTTCTTTTGTTAGTTTACTAAGTAATTTATGTATTGAGTCGTTAACACATTCGCGGACAGTAAAAATTCTAATGAGCTGCAAAAATGAACAGATGATGTATACCTTAATTAATTTTGATTAGTCACATTTTGTCTCCGAGTGCTCAGAATATTACATGTTAATAGTTATGAATACTATGGCGTCCATAATTTCAAAAAGTAAAACTAAATAGAATTAAATGCATGATAGTGTGGCTTCTAAATTCGGATGTTATAGCATCCCTATAATCTTGAATCCTCTGAAAATGAATGCTCTAGCATTTACGTCCGTATCAATCAGTATCAGTATCAATCATCTAATTAACACTCGATGTACATAATTACTCTTCTAATAGATTCTATTGTATGTAGGCGATCAGAGAATAGCTTTAAAATCGGTCCTTAAACCGTGGCAGTATATTCCAATTATAATCCCGATTTTTTCGTCTTAGACAAACCACGAATATGCACGTATGTGGTTCTGGGCTACCTTTAATCTTTGATTTCTAAATTTTTATCACGAACCTTATTTGAACTCTTGGTTCAATTTAATGGTGTACAACCTTGCTCCAGTTTTGCGGATCCTCCCGTCCCTATGGGCTGTATTATTTGATTATTCAGACGTCCACGAGGCTCATCTGGTCCATCTGGCTCAGAATAGTCTTCCTTTTCTTTATTTATCCGGCCTCGAGGGGATTGGTGTTGCTTCTACAGGTTGTGACTGGATGCCGAAAATTCTCAGCGGAAAATCTTAGCCGCTGCTTAGATACTGCAGGTAGCCAATTTTGTGCAGGTTGTGTGAAATAATTTCTCTATTTGAAAATAAGTTAATGCTAGCACTAAAAACTATTCCAAAATTACTTACAGGGTGGATTTCCTTGCCGATGTTTACAGAAATTTTCTTCGGCTAATTCTCGAAGTACTCACTGTGGAGGATTTGATACGACAGAGACGATGTCTTCTTCTTCTCTATCTCAACCAGCATGCCACACCGCATTCGAGGAAACGCACTTCTCTCGGTCTGGGTGCATTCGGATATTCTGTTTGAAAGCAGCCGGCATACCCGCTGCAGTATTTATCAATGTAGCATATTGCTATATGTAATACGCTACGACCATAACAGGGCAGAGTGGTCTAGACCACCCGTGGTTCAGACAACGCTGAAAAATGGTCGACTGAGCTAGCCGGTCTTAATCATAGGCCTCATCGCTGCGGGCGCTCAATGTGTGTCTCGACCCACGACCCAATGAGCCTTCTTCATTACTCGGGCTAGATTACGACTGTCGCCCCACTTGACTGATGACGCATCGAGGACACAACCTTGAAGTCTCGTCAGTCGTTGGTCAGACCTCGACAACCTTCTCCGTGTTGGAAACCAAAGTTACATCGACAAGCTGGTAACCTAAAAAATCCAGCCGGTCGATGTCTCTTTGCCATCCTTCACCGAGATGCTGAGGAAGCCTCGCGATCAGCAACCTAAACAACTGATCGCTAAGTTTTCCCGGCACAACATCTCGCTCCTTCTTAGGGCTTCCAGGAATAAACGTGACAGTAGATAGATGACGCTTCTAGAATGGATATCACGGCCTGATGTTTTTGGCGTGATAGACTCCTAAGGGTTTCCCCTGCAGATCTTCAAGCTCGTATAAGGAGTTTCCTTTCTTGGCTCTAACCCGATACTTGACAAATTTTCGTCCCAGTTTAGCACTAGTCTGCTGTTGGAAGTTGCTTTGAGCAAAATTCCGTAATCTGGTAAACTGAGCGAACAAAACTGGACTCCATTGTCAGAGACTATCGTTTCCGGGACTCTGAACACATGGAACACTTCCGTTTCGATGAACTGGCACACATTGAGTGTAGATACTTTTCTCATAGGTTTGAGAATCGGGAACTTTGAAAAGTGGTCAAGAACTATTAAGATGCAGACATTTCCTCTCACTGACCGAGGATATGGACCCAGAAAATCAACATACAACTTTTGCCATGGTCGTTCTGTCACAGACTGGACTCTCATAGGTGGTATCAGAATGGTATTAGGGGCTTTCATCTCTTTACACACGTCACAGGCGCCTACGAAGTTTCTGACATCAACTGTCATTCGTGGCCAGTACAAGTGTCTTCTCAGACGTTCCAGTGTTTTCCCTATACCACAGTGAGAAGCTAGTGGCGGATCATGAGCTCTTAAAATAACGTCGGAGACAAGCCCTCGTGGAATCCAAAGCTTCCAAGCTTCTTCTTCCTGAATCGGATCGCCTGTTCTCGGAAACGTCCGAATGTAAACGAAGCCATCCCTGACGCAAAGATCTGGTAGTTTGCCAATAGTCGTTTTAACTTTGTGCCTCAGTTCCTCATATTCCAACGAATTGAAATATGGCGAACTAAGGTCAACTTCCGGGCCAGGATCTTCTTTTGTGGACAGGCTGTCGCAATGAATGCATGAGAGCGCATCGGGGACGACATTCAGGCTTCCTTTTCGGTGCTCAATAGTGAAGTCGAAACCCTGAAGCTTCAAACTCCACCGAGCAAGTCCACCGCTGAGGTCCTTTTGAGACATCAGCTAGTTCAAGCTCGCATGATCCGTGACTATCTTAAACGGCGTAAGTTCTATGAAGGGCCGGAACTTCTGTACACTTAAGATTGCAGCTAGGAATTCCTGCTCTGTGACGGAATAATTTCTTTGTGCTGAGTTCAACTTTTTCGAGACGTAGGCTATTGGCTTCTCGTGGCCATCGTCATCTAGTTGAATCAGCACCCCACCAATACCTTGCTGGCTCGCATCGCACTGTATAACGAACGGCTTGGTGAAATCTCGACTCGCTAACAACGGAGCAGAGGTAAGTTTCTGTTTTAGCATCTCCAGAGACGTCTGGGCTTCGGGTGTCCACTTGAACTGACTAGGGTTATTCAAGGTGTCAATTATGGAGGCAGTTAAATCAGCATAGTTCGGGATGAACCGTCTATACCATCCCGCCATACCTAGTAGGCGTGGGGCTTGCCGAACAATTTTAGGTGATGGATAGTCAACTATGGCTGAGATATTGTCTGGGTTAGTCCTAATTCCTCCTTTCCCGACTATAAAACCCAAGTATTTAGTCTCCTGAATGCAAAACTTACTCTTTTCAACGTTGATAGTGAGACCAGCTTTCCTCAAACAATCCACTACACGGGATAGCAATGTGAGATGAGAGTCAAAGTTTGATGACAGAATCAGTAAATCGTCCAAGTAGACGAGAATATTTTCACAAATATCGAACGGAATGACTTTACCCATGAGGTGGCACATCGTTTGTGGAGCGTTGCATAGGCCGAATGGCATCACCGTGTACTGGTAGAGAGGGTGACCAGGCACAGTAAAAGCGGTCTTCTCTCTGGAATCAGTGTCTAGTGGGATCTGCCAGAATGCGTCTTTCAGGTCCAGGCTTGTAATGTAGTTTGCCGGAGGAAGTCGACTCAGAAACGCATCTATCAGCGGCAGCGGATAGGCGTCCTTTTTTGTAACGGAGTTGACCTTCCTGGCGTCAAAACAAAACCGAACCTTCCCACGCCTAAAGAGGCGAAAGAAGGGAAAAGCTGTTTAGTAGCTTCTAGACGCTGTTGATCTAGACTGGAAAGAATATGGCAATCGGTGTCAGAGGTAGCTACTACGCCAAAAGTCTATTCCTAGATATAGTGCTTGTGTGAGCCCAGGAACCACGTAAAAGCGCACGTTTTGGGTCTTACCACGGAAAGTGATGTCCAAGTTCACATGATCATGCACACTCGTCATGGCACCATTCGCTACTTGAACCTGTGTCCGATGCCTCTTCCATTCGACCTCTGCTTCTGCAAGCTTCTCTAGAGCTCCCTGGCCTAGAATACTGACAGTGCCACCACTATCAAGTAATCCAGTCTCAGTTCACCCGAGTAGTCTTACTTCGGCATACGGTCGAATGTCGTCTGGCATCGACACGGAAATCTGTGCCAGTTTTTTCCTTTCCAGTCTCATCCGTCGACAGTATGCCCGCCAACGAACGGTAGATCTTTTCTTTCTTGGTCTCATCTCCAGGTCAGGATACATAATGTCAGCTAACTCCGCTACTGAGGAGAAGATTCGGTATCTTACTGCGTTATATTTCTGCAGACGCGTATGATACGGCGTCAGCCGATGTAAAACAGGATCACGCCCACTCGTTATAGCAGAGCTTGGTGGCCGTTTTAAAACAGAAATGGCAGGAGGCCAAATCTCCTGCGCAGTAACCTTGTCAGCTAAAACTGCTGTCGGTTTTATCGGGACATGGAAAATTAAAGACTCTTCCAAAGAAGTGTCTAATAAAGTCATGGGCTCCCCAGAAGTGGAAATGGGAGCTTGAAGATCTGGGGAGAAGTCTATTAAGTTCTCCGTCTCTATCAATCGATCGTTTGTACAATCCGGTGGTTTGCTAATATCAATTCAGGGACTCGTCAAGGTCTGCTAATGGAGCGGACCTGCCTCCTTGTTCAAGGCTTGAACTGGATTGTTCGTTATAGCTCGGGACGTTGACGCTGGTCGAGAAAAGGTGTTGAGATTCCCGACCCGTCTCTCGTTTTTCTGTGCACAGTGTCCGCAGTTGGGCTTAAAAATGTCCTTGCGCCCGCATCCGTAGCAGAACACTTGCTGTCTTACTTGTAGGCAGTCCTGGTAATAGTGACCTGGCTTATCACAATTCCAGCAGTTTACTGGGTGTCTGGTCGCAATGGCTGACACGTCACCTAAGCTGGTGTCACTGCCTGTTGCTATTGCCAGTTCGGGGTTTAAAGTCTGGAAGTCGTCAATCTCGTATACTCGTTGGCTCCGGTAAGGATGCTAACTACCAGCTGTCGGAATTCGTAGCTGCGTGGCTTAAAATCGAGTAACGAGCGATCTTAACTGTCCTATCGTATCGGTGGAATGTAGGCATATCTTCTCCTGAATCTCAGGCAGTAAATTAGATTTGACAATTTCCAAGAATTCTTGGTCTGGCATGGCGTTCTGCAACTGGTCACGCAGCAACACTAAATGATGGTGGTACATGGCGAATACTTCACCAGGCTTCTGCTTTCGCGACATATGCTGCAATTGGATTTTAAAATCGTCTTTAGGCACTCCCCATTCAATCGACAAGCCAGTCTTGACAAATTCCCAAGTTGGAAAGGGGTTGTGTCTTAATGGTGACCAGTACCAGTCCTTCGCTGGTCCCGTCAATAATATGAGCTTGTTCCTAACAAGGAGATCAAAATCTCCTTCTAGAGCGGAGTGCGTGAGCGCTTCAACTCGAAAAATAAATTCATCTACGGAAAGCTCGGAATTATTGCCGTTGTACATCAGGTTCCATCTTCTGATAGGACTGCCTGATCGTCGTTGTCCTACACTTGCAGGGATGCGAATAGGTGGAGCTGGTGGAGGCTGCATAAAATTTGCTATACGCTGACCACTAGGCTGACCAAAAGGTGATGACGGTCTGTTAAACGCTATCGTGCGGTGGTATCGGTTCACCCATAGAAGGAGGAGGCCGTGAAAAATCGATTGGTGGCATTGCAGCTGCTTTTGCTGCCTAACGCTACTTGTCAATTCAGTCCGTAATGCATTCAAGCTCTGCTCGAGGCCTTCTCGAACTAAGTACTGCAATTGCATGCGCAAGCCTGCCATCAAAGCATCAGTCGCTGCTGAGCTGTGGCCCTGAGTGGTGCTCATTGGACTATTTCGTCGTAGACTGGGATTTGTGAAGGCCATGGAATGCAGATCTGCCATTCCAGGTGATAGGGATCTTCGACTAGGTGGTGGAGTCGTCAAAGGTGGTAAATCTAATGTCGGCATGGGAGGCAATTGATCGTGACTGACAGACTTTACGGGCTTCGTCGTTTTCGGGACAGCACCTGTATACTCAGTAAAATCATACTGAGTGAGATGGAATCTGCAGATCGGGCAATTTGACCGCTGTCCAATCTACGTTTTCAGACACGCCTTGTGGAACACGTGTCCACAGACCGTCTGCACTGCCTTCCTCTTGCCAGACCAGTGTGCCTCTAGACAGACCGCGCAATTTTCATGCACCTGTATTGGTGGTGGTGTTCGCACTGTAGCGATTGTGTATTAAGTCGTAAGGCAAGCTTTCAAAAAAAATTACAAACCAAGGATTTGTAAGACTCTTCAAAAATATAGGTGCTGAGATACCAATTTACAACAATCGAAAGTTCGGAGAAGTTGCAAAAAAAAAAATCAAGGGTTCGGAGAAGTTTGCAAAGTCTCCAGGGATCGAGTTAAGAAAAATCCAAAAACTGGGAAGAGCTATTAGAATTTCAGAAAGAATTCATCCAAACGTTCCGATAAAGTGCAACAACCAAATTTTGAAAATCACTAAAAGTTGGAGAAATTCTGGTAATCTACTACAATTCTAAATTCAACGAAATAAGGAAATATCACCATTGGCAGTACATTAAACTCAGAATTCATTACTTGTACTAACGAAATCATACCATTGAAAGATATACGTGCTAATCTGTATAACAACTTAAGCAATGGAACTCAACGTTAAAAAAAAAAAAAAAATCTACAAAAATCATACCATTTCTCCCTCACCTCCAGGAGCTACTCTACACATGAAACTCCCCCAGGCCGGTCTCTCTTTCAGGTCAGAAATATTGATGTAAGCAAGCGACGTGAATGTGTGCATGAACAAATGTTTGAGTTCTCACAGAAATGTGGGAAGAGTCGCGTTGAAGAAGCTAGAGACTGAAAATGGTACTAGAGATTCTTCAGCCAGGCAGTTAGCAGTATGCCCACTCCTGATTACTGAAGGTCTCCAGCATCACTTCCATCCTCCAACAACTCTTTCCTTCCTCTTCACCGGATCCTCATATCCAGCTAGTCATCCAGCCGAGCAGAGTCATGAATCTGGTCAACTAATTAGCTGGGAGCCAAAAAGTCGTCTCACAGACTCAGAACTCTGTCCAGGCAGTTGGCCGACAGAACATGTCTCCGCGAGAGCACAAACAAAAAAAATTTTTGTGAGGCCACCTACCATTTCCATGACAGAAGGCCAGCGGGAAAGATCATTCAAAAAATTCAAAAAAAACTTTCAACAATTTAGAAAAATTCAACAAATTGTTCAGGCTTGAGGCTTGACCAAAGTCAAACCTAAAGCCGAACTTCAAGTTTCAAAAACTGTCAAAAACTTTCAAAACTTTACGTTACTGTACTCTTATCAACAAATCAAAAATATCAAACATTTTCAAAAAACTTTAAAAACTTTTCAAAACTTTACTTTACTTTACTGAAAAATCCAAATAAGACTCATGTCCACGTATAACTTCCATTGGATGTGAGACTTGAGGTCGATCAACTAGCAGACACCAGATGATCGTCTCACTTTAAGTCTCAGTCCCCAGCAAAATTTATACTTAGACCACCGAAGTCTAACTGAGGTGGCCCCACGTTGGGCGCTATTTTTGTTATGTCACTATGTTAAGTTACTTGACTTGGACGGGAAGTCCAGACTGCCAACATGAGTTGACAAATCACTCGACGGACAGCGTTGACTGCAGGGTGGCACGCTAGCTCGCCTCGGCTATAGGCGGAGAGTGTGGGGATGTTCCACGAAAAACCTGCCGCTGCCGTCTGCCATAATCAAAAAAATGCGTGCCTATTTAACAAAAACGCCGGCACACATTCAGTCCTGAAGGGACCTTTACGTCACTTACCTACATCCATATTGAAGGCGCAGATGGTATGCCTTCATTGCATGCCCCAACCACCCATCTGACTCTGAGGGCAGATGTTTTCAGAGTCCCTTGTTGACCTGTAAAAAGACTAGAGCGGACCTATACGACCTTCATGCGAGAGGGCTCCAGGAATGTGAAGGAGAAATTGAAAAGGCTCTAAGTCATGACTACGTTATAAAAGTTCTCTGTTTTATATATATGTATTTTACAGTATAAAATTCCTAAATATTCAAACTTTCCTAGACGTAATCTATTCCGTGCTTACTGTTTAATTTTGTTACATTAACTAAGGTAGTAGTAATAATAATAATAACAGTAATGCTGATACATGTATACCTATATATATATATAATATTTTTCATCTGATCGAAAAAATCACACCGGGGTATTTACTTGCCATACGGTTATATCCCCAATGGCCTGTCTTGTTTTCGCAAGAGTTTTATATAATATAATATAGAAAGATAAGATTAAAGAGGGAAACAACAATAGATATTAGAAAACTCAAAGTCCATCATATGTGGAAGTGGCTCGTCTATCGACCGATATGTATATAAGTAGGTTTCTCATATATTTCCTATATATGTATACGTATATATATATATATATATATATATCTACGAAGGTTATTTATGCTATACTATATTTCGCTATATGTGTACACATATACATATATGTTTACTGCTCGGTTCGTCAACATACTATGAACCTTTCTATATATTTAATCCTTTTGATAAATCTTAGATACGCTGCAAATTAATTCATTATTATTATGGCCGTGCAAATTAAATTTAAAGCTAAAAAAATGCGTAAAATAAACATTACTGAGGTCTGCATGGGGTTTAAGTTCATGTCCCGTTTTACATCGTCCTCTTTTTCCTTTTCTCTATTTAATCAATTAATTAATTTCTATTTAATTAGTGTTTAGTTGTTATCGCATTAAATTGATCGAATTTTAGCAGAAAAACTATAAGTATAGATAGGATCTAGGTCTGCACATACATACATATATACATGTGTACAAAAAAATAAGAACGAAAAAGAAAGACGATTTTCCCGTATGCCTTAATTAACTAATTCTAATTATTAATTTCTAATATTGCTTTCATAGCTATTTCAGTTGTTCTTATATTATCATATTATATCAATGCTTATTATTAATGGCGCATCATTATACCATTTCTTTAAATTATCTATTTTTTTGTTAATTCGCTATTAACTCTGATACTTAACTACCACTTTGATCCTGTTCATTGTTCTTTTGTTAGTTTACTAAGTAATTTATGTATTGAGTCGTTAACACATTCGCGGACAGTAAAAATTCTAATGAGCTGCAAAAATGGACAGCTGATTTATACTTAAATTAATTTTGATTAGTCACATTTTGTCTCCGAGTGCTCAGAATATTACATGTTAATAGTTAGGAATACTATGGCGTCCATAATTTCAAAAATTAAAACTAAATAGAATTATATGCATGATAGTGTGGCTTCTAAATTCGGATGTTATAGCATCCCTATAATCTTGAATCCTCTGAAAATGAATGCTCTAGCATTTACGTCCGTATCAATCAGTATCAGTATCAATCATCTAATTAACACTCGATGTACATAATTACTCTTCTAATAGATTCTATTGTATGTAGGCGATCAGAGAATAGCTTTAAAATTGGTCCTTAAACCGTGGCGGTATATTCCAATTATAATCCCGATTTTTTCGTCTTAGACAAACCACGAATATGCACGTATGTGGTTCTGGGCTACATTTAATCTTTGATTTCTAAATTTTTATCACGAACCTGATTTCAACTCTTGGTTCAATTTAATGGTGTACAACCTTGCTCCAGTTTTGCGGATCCTCCCGTTCCTATGGGCTATATTATTTGATAATTCAGACGTCCACGAGGCTCATCTCGTCCATCTGGCTCAGAATAGTCTCCCTTTTCTTTATTTATCCGGCCTCGAGGGGATTGGTGTTGCTTCTACAGGTTGTGACTGGATGCCGAAAATTCTCAGCGGAAAATCTTAGCCGCTGCTTAGATACTGCAGGTAGCCAATTTTGTGCGGGGTTGTGTGAAATAATTTCTCTATTTGAAAATAAGTTAATGCTAGCACTAAAAACTATTCCAAAATTACTTACAGGGTGGATTTCCTTGCCGATGTTTACAGAAATTTTCTTCGGCTAATTCGCGAAGTACTCACTGTGGAGGATTTGATACGACAGAGACGATGTCTTCTTCTTTTCCATCTCAACCAGCATGCCACACCACATTCGAGGAAACGCACCTCTCTCGGTCTGGGTGCATTCGGATATTCTGTTTGACAGCAGCCGGTATACCCGCTGCAGTATTTATCAATGTTGCATATTGCTATATGTAATACGCTACGACCATATCTGTTTTACAGAACTTCTTAAATGGCCATAATCCAACGGCGTACACCTCGTCGCATTGCATGCTTGTGTCAACTTTTCGTGTTGAGAGACAAAATTTCCTCCCCCGAGCAAAGTTAACTTAATGACAATTAAGAAATAGAAGAGTTTTCCGATTGTTTTACATTTAAAATGCACACGGCTAGAAAAGGAAGAAAGAAGAAAAAAAATAAAAATAAATGACTCTCTCTTTAAAAGATAAAAATGTGAAAGCGCAGATTGCATGCATCGAAACAGAATGGCAAATGATTCATTTTCGTAAATAAATTAGAAGGGGCCGTATGGACGTAGCACACTGCATGCAGCAGTATGTTACACTGATGCTATCAGCAGTATGCTCTGCATACTCACACTACGATCGTGCTGCCATTTTTCTGAATGGCTGTGCGACAGAGACTTTACGGGCGAACGTTTTCAGACGGAAAGGAAGAGGAAGCATCTGAGAGGCCGGATGAATGACAGCCGGCCATATTTTGTGTGTGTCAAAGGGAAAAGTCTGTGGTAGTGAAAGAAAAGAGATGTATATGAGATAGTTTTGAAGAAGACGAAAAAGTCTTTTGTAATTTATCGCGACTTGAGTATTGGATATTGCTCAAAAACATAAATAGTGAAGAATTGGATTAACATTTTTGTCCAAATACCAAAGTTCGAGAAATTCCCTGTCTTCAAGGGAGGCCAGAGTTCACATATTGCGGACCCCGATAGTGGCACAATCCATCTAAAATCAAGTCCAGAGGGAGTCATTGACTGGAGATTTCAAAGGTTCCATGCAGTAATCCCACATAAAGTCCAAACGAAATAGGTGAAAATATCAGCAAGGGAACAAAAGGGCAAGAAACGGGATCGACGCACAATATAGCGGTATATCTATCTACACACACATAGATGGCTCACGCATTAAGGAATATACCTGCAGACAGGCCACATCAAGTTCCCGCTCATTTTCTTCCATATTGGCGGCATAATTAACCTCGCAATTTTGGGTCCACATACGTTCTATAATCCGAAAGTTCCAGTACTCTGTTGACAAAGAAAAGCGTCCCAAATCCATTCAAGCTTTTCATCTTCAAAGTCATAAGTGAATCAAGTAATCAAGGTAGATGTCAGTAGATTATAGCAATAAGTTCTTGCAGAAGTGCTAGTAGCGGATTCCAGCACATTTTTGTTCGTAAATATGCCGTTTTGAATCGTGTTGGCAAGTATAAAGTTTTGCAATCTTAATCAAAATTCTGGATATCCAGCCACCTACATGAAAATTAATTGAGGCAGATGTTAACAAATTTTAGGTATATACGTTAATGGGCCATTCAGGCATATCATTTCTCAAGCAATCTAAGTAACGATATTTGTTAACGGGTAAATTTTTTTTTCAATTTTATCAAATTTTGACATCCTTAAGTAGACGACACCATGGAGTAGGGTAAGCCCATTGAATAAATAACTAATAAGGAAGCGGGGTATCGTGCGAATACAGTGTACGTGTTTAAGCATTTCAATGACAGTGTGACCTAGGGTCGGGGGGTGGGCGAAATGACAAGAGGGCGTCGTTGATATTTTGTGTCAGTTCAACATTCTGACATTTCATATTATTTGAAAATAAGTTTCGGTTTTGAGTTCGCGATATTGTGAAAAATAAGTAATTAAACGTGATTTTTATGAATAGTATTGTGAAATAAGTGCGGAATATTTCTTTTGTGAACGACATTTTGTGTAATAGCGACTCCGGAGTCCTAAATTATCATAATGAAGTGCGCTGTGCTGTGCTGCAGGAAAGAACAGAGTTATTGTCGTGGGAAAACATTCTTCAAGTAAGCTTAATAGCTTTACTTATTAATTATATTGTTTTAAACAAAATAAAAGTGAAATATCTGTAAAAATAAAGAGCCATGGCAAAAGATTTAACATTTTACCAATGCCGGTTGAATTGTCATTGGTTGATAATTTATTCCAGTCATACAAAGGCAACGCCAAGAAATATTATCTGAAAATAAGGGGGAGCTAAAAATTTGTTTATTTTACATAGGAATTTGGATTATAAAAAATGTTCCCCTTCAAAATTGCACGATTCCAGTACTGCCATTACGAAACGAATACAAACAGAGCACACTAATACACTTCGCCGAGATGCTTACGTTTTCACCCGATATGCCGTTTCCTTATTAGTTATTTATTCAATGGGTAAGCCTTAGCGAATAACAAAAGTAGTTTTCATATCTAAGTTTTAGTTTTCTGTCTTTAATTCTATATCCAAGCCCCCTATGAATTCTGTCGTAATTTATGAATTTTGCTATGGTACCTATAACTTTTACAGTAAAGTAACGTCATCGCGTTCAGACTATGTATGTACATATATGTATCTATAGGGAAGTTCATTGACATTAATGTCACATTTTTACTCGAGAACAGTTGTTATGGTCGTAGCATAAGGCATGTAGCAGTATGCTACACTGAGCCTAGATACCCCATGTACACTCGGCCTACTGTTTTCTGTATGGATGGAGATCTATACGCGCCGAACGCACCCAAAAAGAAAAAGAAGAAAAAGCATCCGGGAGGAAGAGTTTTTTGGCAAGAAAGAGTGCAAGTTGGAAAACAAAAATTAAAAATCTCAAGAAATCGAGGAAGGTTAAAAGTAATCCGAGAAATAAAGTGAAAATTAATCATCGAGAATACCGAGAATAATGAAATAATGAAGAAAACCAACTAACATCGAGGAAAAACGGTATCGAGTTTTTTAAATGTTGAATAACCAAGGAGCGGCATCACGAGTATAAATAAAAAGAAGAAAGAAACCCTGCGAAGATTAGAATTGGTGTAAAAGGTACATCACGCTCACCAGGAAACGGCTAGAAAAAAGTGTAGGAAGTAAAAGAAATAAGCGATCATATGTCACATCCATACATTTTATAATTCACTAATAAGAATACGCTCGACTGTAACATTCGCTTGTAGAAAGATTATTGCATCACACAAGCACGGGAGTACAATAATATATCTACCTGACGTATCCAAGCATTGATGCCCGGTATTTATAAGGGGAGCCCATCAGCGTGTTGACTATACACGGTTTCATTCACCTCAATTTTGTGTCCCCTAATAATCATAAGAAACGTCTTCACATACTAGACGATATGTGTACTTACCTGCGGTATTCTGGCCAAACGAAAGGTTCTACATTGATAATCACCTAATAAATGTGTAAAATCTGGATAGATGGAACTTGCCTTATTATTCCCAGCTGTTTGGGCTCGATGATCTTTTCTGCTTAATCCAGCACGTTGGACTTTATGGTAATTCCCAGCTCGTAGGGAATTCTTAATGACAACTTTGTTATGGTAAAAAAAGTACTAACAAGAAATGAAAATGATGAACACTTGCTGATACTTTATAATATTTATTGCTGCTGCTGCCAGCGTACGTACTAAATTACAAGTGTACAGGTGAATCTTCTCTTTTCGACTAGACTAGACAAAATTCCTATTGTACCCAAATTGTGTTAATCTAACTGTGTTGCGTTATCCAAAAAATGTAAATTTTCTTATCTGTATTAGTGGAATTGATCGACAGTGGCGGAGGCGAATATTAGTCTTTAGTACTAGAAATTTACAGTTCAGTGGATTACAAATATTTAATTACAATTATTTCATTAATAAGTTCATGAACATAAAATTCGAACATCCTCCGCCCGATTAAGGAGTTTACTGCTTAACTACTTTCTTTATCTAAAGGTAACCTAAGTATTCTATTTATTGGGCGTTGTTGCAATGACGTCAGGTAATCCCTACTCCAACGTTTCCAGAATCCATGCATTAGTGCTTGCAGGTGTCGCCATCGACCTGGATGTGAAGCCTTGGCTTCTGTGAGGTTCGGTTCAGGTATTGAGGTTAGTGCATGCCCAACAAGAAAAAGTGAGGATGTCAAGACATCTAGAGAGTCAATTTCATTTGACAGTGGGCAAAGTGGCCGCGAGTTTAGAATAGACTCAATTTGTGCCAGTAAGGTTGTCATCTCCTCGAAGGTGAGTCTCGTTTCTCCAATGACCGTCGTAAATGTGATTTAATGGATTTTTCACCCGCCTCTCACAGGTTACCAAAGTGTAGAGCTGATGGTGGAATGAAATGCCACTTGATATTATTCTGGGAAAGAAAATTGCATATTAGTGGATTATCATATGAAATTAGGGATAATTCTTGAAGCTCATTGATGATACGATTAGCGCCTACGAAATTCGTGCCATTGTCAGAATAAATGTCGCTAGGAACTCCTCGGCGCGATAAATCTACGAAAAGCAGCTAGGAATGCCTCAGATGACAAGCTGCTTACAAGCTCTATATGTAGTGCTTTCGTCGAGAAACAAACAAATAAAGCAATATAAGCCTTGGATGATCTTGTTGATCTACCAAACTTGGTTGAAATTTCTATCGGGCCAGCGTAGTCTACTCCCACGATACACGATGCTCTGGTAAGCTGCCCATTAGTTGTTGAGTCGTACTTGTCCTGTGGCGAAAACATGCTATGCATTTGTGAGTAATTTCCTTCACAAGTGGCCTCAGTTTGATGATCCAGAATTCTTGTCGAATAATGGAGATTTATACTGTAACCCCTGGATGCAGATATCTGTGATGCATTTCTTGAACTATTAACCTAGCGATGAAGTTCTCCTTTGGCAGGATTCGAGAATGCTTCGTGTCGAACTCTAGGCTTGAATGTTGCAAACGGCCACCTACCCGTAGTACGCCGTCATTATCTAGGAATGGTGTAATTTGATGAGTGGACTTATCATTGGTAGTAATCGTTCACCTAATATTTGATTTATTTCCTTAACAAAGGCTTAAGATTGAGCCCATTTGATTATTGTCGATGAGGATTTCTGCAAGTCTTGTGCCTTTAGTAGGCTTTGTATGCGGTTTTTTCCTTCCGTTTGTCTCACGTTGTGGATGAAACGTAGGCAGTAGCTAAAGATGTGGATTAGTTTGGTCCATGAAGAGCAACGTGACGATAATTGGTGTAACATATGAGATGCTTCTGAGTGTTTTATAATTAAGGTGCACTTTCGTTCTTCTTTTTTTACAGCAGTTGACTCATTCGTATTTGGATTATGTGGCCAGGCAGCATTTTCGTTCCTTAACCAAGGTGGCCCTTGCCACCACAGGTTGTATTTGGGAAGCTCTTCTGGTGGTATTCATCTGGACACAATATCTGCGGGATTATCTGCTGATGGAACATATTTCCATGAAGATCGAGGAATGGTGTCGAGAATTTCTGAGGTTCTGTTGGCAACGTACGTTTTCCAATGTCTAGGAATGTCAAAAAGACAGGAAAGAACAACGGAAGAGTCGCTTAAGCATGAATTGTCGCATTTTGGAAACTTAGAGCTGCTATCATACTGGACATTAACCTGCTTAAGAGAAGAGCAGCACATAATTCCAATCTTGGCAAGGATACCTGCTGGAAGGGTGCTACATTTGATTTGGCTGTAACGAGGTTGATACAAACTAGTCCATTTCTATCGATAGTTCTGCAATATATAACCGCCCCGTACGCTAGCCCAGAAGCGTCCGAAAACCCATACCATAAATTCCAACGTGCTGGATTAAGCAGAAAAGATCATCGAGCCCAAACAGCTGGGAATAATAAGGCAAGTTCCATCTATCCAGATTTTACACATTTATTAGGTGATTATCAATGTAGAACCTTTCGTTTGGCCAGAATACCGCAGGTAAGTACACATATCGTCTAGTATGTGAAGACGTTTCTTATGATTATTAGGGGACACAAAATTGAGGTGAATGAAACCGTGTATAGTCAACACGCTGATGGGCTCTCCTTATAAATACCGGGCATCAATGCTTGGATACGTCAGGTAGATATATTATTGTACTCCCGTGCTTGTGTGATGCAATAATCTTTCTACAAGCGAATGTTACAGTCGAGCGTATACTTATTAGTTAATTATAAAATGTATGGATGTGACATATGATCGCTTATTTCTTTTACTTCCTACACTTTTTTCTAGCCGTTTCCTGGTGAGCGTGATGTACCTTTTACACCAATTCTAATCTTCGCAGGGTTTCTTTCTTCTTTTTATTTATACTCGTGATGCCGCTCCTTGGTTATTCAACATTTAAAAAACTCGATACCGTTTTTCCTCGATGTTAGTTGGTTTTCTTCATTATTTCATTATTCTCGGTATTCTCGATGATTAATTTTCACTTTATTTCTCGGATTACTTTTAACCTTCCTCGATTTCTTGAGATTTTTAATTTTTGTTTTCCAACTTGCACTCTTTCTTGCCAAAAAACTCTTCCTCCCAGATGCTTCTTCTTCTTTTTCTTTTTGGGTGCGTTCGGCGCGTATAGATCTCCATCCATACAGAAAACAGTAGGCCGAGTGTACATGGGGTATCTAGGCTCAGTGTAGCATACTGCTACATGCCTTATGCTACGACCATAACAACTGTTCTCGAGTAAAAATGTGACATTAATGTCAATGAGCTTCCCTATAGATACATATATGTACATACATAGTCTGAACGCGATGACGTTACTTTACTGTAAAAGTTATAGGTACCATAGCAAAATTCATAAATTACGACAGAATTCATAGGGGGCTTGGATATAGAATTAAAGACAGAAAACTAAAACTTAGATATGAAAACTACTTTTGTTATTCGCTAAGGCTTACCCATTGAATAAATAACTAATAAGGAAACGGCATATCGGGTGAAAACGTAAGCATCTCGGCGAAATGTATTAGTGTGCTCTGTTTGTATTCGTTTTTTAGCAAGGAATTTGTTTCTATACATGGCTTGCTGCCAAAAGTGTTTTCCCGAGAGCTGTAGCTGTGAAGCTAGTATTCGCATGAATTCTATTCTGAAAAGCAAGAATACATGTGGAGGAGCAGTTATGGTGCATTTACATGGTGACAGTAGCTTATGTAATGTCGATTTCGATAGGACAAATCAGTGTTGTACTTTTCCGGGCAGTGGAGCACTGGGAGCATTCAAGCCCATCGAACATATTGCTGTCATATTCATTGTATATGGGTACACACGCATATACATATACGGAACTGTCAAACGTAATAAATGTTCTTTATTGATATATAGAAATCACTGACACATATATCTTTGCTATAACAATTTTTATCACTAATAACCCTAAATAAATAATTTAAAAACAGTTATTTCGACGAAGCCATTTATTTATTTGTTGCTTACAGTTTTCTCTCAGTTGGTAATTGGATCTTAGACCGAAAGACTCAGCAATATAGAACTGAGCCCACTTTTTGCAGTGCATTTCTATGAAAGTAATCAGTCCATATTAGATATGTCAGTGATCGAAACCAATTCCTTCTTAAACTTCAAGCTTCGACTTTCGCTACACACGCTCATCAAATAGTACGATAGTAGTGGTCTTAATACTTTCAAAAAGGAAAGTTACGTGAATTCGCACAAACTTGAAAAACGACAGCCTGCTGGACTCTACTAGAGCCCTGTTGTTGCGACTCAGGTACCAATGCACCGAATAACAACCATAAGGTCAATACATCAATGTATTGCCCTATGCAATATATATACCACTATACCTGAAAACAAAAAATAATTTCATATATTTCAATTTAAATCTAAAAATCATTCAAACTCACTCTTTCATATTATAATAAAATGCAATTAAGCATAAATTGCATTTTATTATCAGGCACACATTCCACTCACACGGTCTGCACACTTACCTACATACAGTATCTTCTTACTTTTTTTCCGTATGTACAGTGTACATACGTACATTACTTACTTCTTCCAATCTAATTGTATGTATATGCATACGTACAATTATCACAATTATTCTCGCCCTCTTAAAATTAATATTTCAAGATGGGCGCACAAGTGCATATCAGATTACAGTTTTGCACTGATGCATATAGCTTGCATCAAAACTTTTTTACATTTTCTCACGTACGTGTTTTCAACGTCGTGAGAAAACAATAAAAAGAAAAAAGGGCCTTCGAAGCGATCATTGGTACCTGGGTGCAATTTGCCCAAACCTCGGGGAGTCGTTTTTTTTAATCCGCCTGGAAAAGTTCGTGTATTGAAACAAAACTAATAATTAAAATAAAAGATTGTATACTTAAGAATTATTCGATCACAGGAAAAGTTTGTCCATTGAAAGAAAAATAATAATTAAAATAAAAGATTGTGTACTTAAGAATTATTCGATCACAGGAAAAGTTTGTGCATTGAAACAAAATAATAATTAAAATAAAATATTGTGTACTTAAAAATTATTCGATCACTGGAAAGGTTTGTGGATTGAAAAAAAATAATAAATAAAAAAAATAGGAGAAGTTTGTGTGTAGTATTAAATATAAATAATAAGGAAACCAAATAATAAGGGAGTACAGCTATAAATAAATAAATAAATAAATCCAAACAAAAATTCTTCTTCCTTATAATATTGTGTGAGCTCTCCACCCGGAGCACGGCACACACACTCACCTACAACAATTGGTGGCAGCGGTGTTCGTACCCTAAATCAAATCAGTGCTTATAATTTTATAAATATAAAAAAAAAATAATACTAAAATCTGCGACACAGGCATAACAACTGGTGACAGCCCTTTTCCGTTTTTTTTAAACTTATCAGTGCCTTAATATAACTAATTAAATTCAAATACAATAAACTAATAATTGATAAAAAAGTAATAAAGACTGCCAATACAACATACTGGTGGCAAGGTTTTTATCAGTGCCTTTTAATCTGAAATTTAATTAATTAATTAGTAAACACAAAGCAACATAAAATAAAGGCAAAAGATAACAAAAAATAAGTTAATATACTTGAATATAAAAAAAAAAAAATATTAAGCCGGGTACAAAAAAAAAGGTACTTAGAGGAGAAACAAGTTTAAGCGCCAGAGTGCTTAACGTGGGACCCTTGCGAGGCTTCATCCCTGCCTCACTAACACGTAACAAATAGAAGGAAGGAAGACGTATCTTCCCAGTGCCAAGAAAAAACAAACAACACCAATATCTTAATCCTCATCTTTAAATCTTCAAGAGGACGTCGGCCAGGAGACCCAACGCATATCTTACAGGACAAACACAATTGGATATTAAACAAGGTAGCTACGTAGCTAGGTTAGCTATTTGATTACATTAATTATTAGATATGTTGATAGAACTAAAGAATATAGATACATAAAAGAAAGTGTTGTAAAGAAACAAAAACAAGAAGTGCAAACATTTTTCACCCTTTCTATCAAATAAAACCTTTTCACCTTTTTTTTTTAATTGCTGTTCCTAGAAGCGACCTCTGCGGCAAGACTTCGTGAGTTTGCTGGCCAGAGGACTTCGAATAAAATCAACAATCGATCCGCTGCGATAGAGCTTTATAGGCCTATTGACGAGAGGAAAGATTTTGGTTGGAATTAGCGATTTATGTAACAATTCCTTTTCCTTTTACTAATCAAATATTGCATTAATATTTCTCCCTTTTGGAAATCGCTAAATAGTTTCGATTCCTACTGTTGTGTTTTTCTTATATTTAATTCAGACATTTTATTTAAACATACAATGTTTTTTTTTAATTATAATACACTCCCTTTTTCTTGATATTGAAAGTTTATTTAAACCTTTCTTTTACTCTACGTTCCACAATAATCTATCACGCCTTTATTATTCTCAAAAGTGTACACAAATTTAATTCCAAATTTATAAATAATAAACACACAAACAAACAAAAAACAATAAGTTTTATATCAACCTGCTACTGGGCAGCATATATTGAGCATAATTATAAACCATGATTTTATTCCATCCCTTTAATCAATCTGCTGCAGAAAAACTGCTATATAGAGTACAATTATAGTACTCAATCTTTATTTCCACGAAAAAATTTGTTCCTTCGTGTATAAAATTTTAATTTTTCGTCGCTTCCCCTTCTACCTAATTTTTACGCACCCCTACAAAACAATAACACAAACATGACTGACGAAAACAAATCTTTCGATGAGCTTTGCTTGTCACAAGTCCCAAAAACGGCAGAAATCAGACAAATTCTGGCCGATTATCATAGAGCCAATAAAATCAAAAGAAAAACTTCAAAAATTGGAAGACCTGCGGGCTTCATTTGAAAAAAACGGAAACCCTGATCCAAGATCATGAAGATTTTGATGAAACTCATGATTATTTTAAGCAGTCATGCTATGACAAAACAGAGGACTGGTACAATCCTGCAAAGGCAACTCTGTCTGATAGGTTGAAGTCCATATCAATCCACGCAGAGCGCAAAAATAACCTGTTTTATATTCCACTTCCAAAAACTTCGCAAAAACAACTGCAGCTGATAACCAGGACAGCACAGACAAAGATCAATCAAATACAGTACGGTTTCGATTGCAAGAAGATAGACGAAAAACATTATCCCACATTATTCAGTCTATAGATAATAATTCACTTGTAACTGCAACCCAGGCATATCTAAACCAAAAATTAAACTCTTTGCATAAATTTTGGGACGATTTTGAAGAAACACATAACGAAATAATCTTGAATGTTGGCCAAAACGACAGAGACAGCGATTACTTCGTAAATGATGTTTACATAAACATGGAAACATCATTCTCAGAGACTGTAATTGCGCTGCAAGAACAATTGAACTCTCGATTCCAAAATGTAACAAATAATACAAATAACTTCACAGATCATCACCATAATGTCTCCTTCAGAGACCAATCAAATTTCTCCTTATCAGACGCAAGGTCATTAATTCCCAACTTTAATGGGAATCCCAAAGATCTTCACAAATTCATTTCAAGCTGTGATGATATATACGCGATGGCAACGACGGCGAACGAAAAACACTCCCTCCTTAGCTTAATAAGGAGTAAATTATCTGCAAATGCATATATTTTCAGGTACAATCAAGTTGAAGATTGGCCTACCTGAAAATCAATTTTAACTCTAACTTTTGAGGTAAAAATTCCCCGAACTACGCACCAGTCTCAATTGAATACTTCTAAATAGAGAATACGGGAGAGCGTGCAAGATTTTCTCCAGAGACTTAACACAAATCTATCTAAATTAAACGAGACGACCCACTCATACACAAGTAATAAAATTCTTTTAATATCTCTTAAAAGATAATGAGTGTCAAGCAGTGAGAGCTATAGAGGACGGATTATCCAACCCACAACTCCAAACTTTAGTAAAAGTGCATTCCGATAAATCCCTTTCTGCATTAAAATCACACATCTTAAAGCATGCATCACGCTTAGACCAGAAACAACTCGGTTCGCAAGCACATTACATGGTAAATCAGACTCTATTTGCGCAAACAATAAATTCAAGTCCTCGCTGCTTCAAATGTAAAAGACTGGGGCATGCTGCATCAAGTTGCCCAGTCATGCAAGGCTCCACGCAAAATTTCAATGCAGTTCCAAAACTAAGCTCGCAATTACAACGCCCTCCGCATTTTAATAAGGTCACATCTCCGTCACAGGTACCATCTTGTCGATATTGTCATCGAATTGGGCACACTATCGAAGAATGCCGGACAAAAGCTGCGAACAACAGTCGTTCTGGCTACAATCAGGGAAATCAAAATAATTTCCAAAAGGTGAACAATACTCCACCAACAAACACGGCTGACAGACAGCCTCAAAATAGGAACTGCCAGCAGCCAGTATTCCGAGAAAGTAGAACTTCTCCGTCGAGATATAATAATGTCAATATCTCGGCTTCAACCCGAAAAGTGCCATTTCCTAAGGAAAGAAATTATGTACTTAGGGCACATAATTACAGAAAATGGAGTCAAACCAGACCCTGCAAAAATAAAATCAGTTCAGTCATATCCCAGACCCAAGAAGGAAAAAGATATCAAAGCCTTCCTTGGTTTCGTCGGCTACTAACACCGCTTTATACCAAATTTTTCGAAGATAGCCAAACCACTTACAAATCTTTTGAAAAAAGATACGCCCTTCAAGCTCGATGCAATTTGCGATGAAGCATTCTGCGAATTGCGAAATAATTTGCTGATGCCATTTTCTTCACTGATCGCGTAGATAAGCTAATCATGATTTTAAGCATGATTAGCTAATTGAAAATTTATATGGATGAAATCTTTTAAATAAATTTTTTTCGCTACCCTTTTTCAGGAATGGTTTTGGATATATAACAATCCTTCCCCCCGCGAATAAGGGAGTTATTCTTTGAAGAGGAATAACTCTCGGGGGAAGAATTCGTTCCGTCAAAAGACTTTAGTATCTCGGGGTTTTTTTATCTAGGGTATTAGGTTACTGTTTTGTTTGGGTTAAATTGAAACGGCAGAGGATGGATAAATTGTTGCAGTTAAATACTACCCGGGCTGGTGTTGTTTCTCTGTTAGTTAGTTAGCACTTGCGCTGTGAATTTTGGAGTGTCGACACCAACTTATTTTTCTGGTCCAGACTGATTTTACGCAAGATGTTGTTTACGGTGAAGGTGAATAAGACGCCCTTCAAGTGCCCGCCTGGGCTTACCTGCGTGGCCTGCCTAATTTATGTGGTGCATGTGCTACCAAACTGGCGTGGACCCATTCGCTTAGTCTTGCAAAGGACTGGCCAGCGGCCCTTTACTATACGGGGGGCGGAAACAGTTGTGGGCAAGGCGTATTGGGTGGACTTGCCTCTATACCCGCACCAAGGACAGTCTTGGGTTGGCGCTGGTAAGTTCTGTTTTAGATTTTCGCACATTTCGACTTATTTAGCCATACCTTTTTTTTGTTTACAGGTGCCACATTAAACATTACCGGGCGATTTGGGCTGTGTGCGTGCTGCCACCCCATTTTTAATGACCCGCTAACTGCGATTGTTCGCCAGATCATGGCCACAGCTCCCCCTTGTGGACCCTCCGGACCGCGGAAGACAGCGATGAGGACTAGGATCGCCGCTAATAATCCCGTATCTTTTTGAAAAGGTTTTTACCTTCTTTTTTTTTGCTTTCCTATCTTCCTTCTTTTTCGTGTTATATATAAAAAAAATAATAAAAAAGTAAAAAAAAAATAAAAAACTAAGTAATCCCCGATTAAAAAGTTTTTTTTTGTGTGAGTTGGCGGTTTTGGAAACTTACAGTTTTTGAAGGAGTATTCTTGTTTAAAAAAACTTTTTTCTTTGATACTAATTAGGTTTTCGGCTTTGGTCCTTTTACTTTCTGAGTGGTTGCGGTTTTGGAAACTTACAATTTTTGAAGGAGTATTCTTGTTAAAAAACTTTTTTTTTCATCGATACTAATTAGGTTTTTGGCTTTGGTTAATTTTTGTTAATATTAGTTTAGAGTAATTTAAGTATATTCCCTTCATTATTTACTTTTATTGGGGTACTAGTATTGGGTGGTGGTTCTAGGTCAGTTCGGTTGGGTTTTTACATTTGAATTTTTTGTTTTGTTGTTTTTTGTTTTGCGTTAACCTATTGTTTTCTACTACATTATTGGTTTTGCTTCGCTAATTATACACTTTTTATTCTAGACTATGTACAAGTATTTTCCTATCTAGTATTAGTTTTTGTTACTATCTGTTTATTTGTTACTCTAGATTATATTTTTCACATACAATTGGTTTGTTAGTTTAAAAAATTTTTTTTTTGTTAAAACACTTTGTGGCCTGGTCAACCCTTTTTTTTTTGTTTTCTTTGTATTATTTCTTATTCTTTTTTTTTGTTATATGCTAATTACTTTTGATTTGAATTTTATTATTTCCGAATTTATGTAATGTATTTTACGTTAACGTTGTTGTACCTTATAGATCATTAGTGCTACTTTAATTCTATTATTTTATTTTCTATCGAATTTGTTATTCTTTTAGGTCTGTTAGGTCTGGTTAGGTTGGTACTAATTTGGCGGATCGGGTCTCGGTCGGTTCGGCTAGGCATTACAAAATTATTTTGTTTAATGTAACTTTTATTCTATTGGCTAGATTAGATTTGTTATCTTAATAATAATAATTATTTATTAGTTTATTCTCTAATTATGAGTTTTGTTAAAAACATTTTTTTTTCTATTAGTAGCCTGGTAAATGTCTTCGTCTTACGTTACTTCTTTATCTTCTACTGTTTAAGTAGGTACATGTTTTATTTATTTATTTATTTTTTTTTGTGTTTAACTAACCCATGATCGCTCTAAAGCTCTTTTTTCATTTTTATTGTCATCTCACGACGTTGAAAAAACGTACGTGAGAAAATGCGAAGGTTTTTTGATGCGAGCTATATGCATCAATGCAAAACTGTAATCCGATATGCACTTGTGCGCCCGTCTTGAAATATTAATTTTAAGAGGGCGCGAATAATTTTGATAATTGTATGTACATACAATTAGATTGGATTAAGTAGGTAATGTACGTATGTACATAGTACATACGGAAAAAAAGTAAGAAGACACTGTATGTAGGTAAGTGTGCATACCGTGTGAGTGGAATGTGTGTCTGATAACAAAATGCAACATCAATCACAACATCCCTCCCCCTGGGGAAAAGAAAGTTATATTCATTTATGAAGGAAACTTTCTTTCTAAATAACAAAGTTAAAATATATATATTAAAACAACTGTTATGTAGATAACTATAACTAATTACAAAATTGTAAGACTATAGTAAAACTTAATTAAAATATTCTAAGAGAAATTGTTTTTTTTTATGTACTAAAATAAAAAAGTTTGTGGCAAACTTGTACTCTTGTTTTTTTTTTTGATTTCCTTTTCAATAAAGAAGAAGTTGTGATAAAATTCAAATTTTCTTTATATATTTTCTCCTTGGTATTCAAAGTTATTACCATACTATACTATATTTGCTATATTTAATTATTTATTATTATAATTTTAAACAAACGATTTAATATTAACTAATATATACTAAAATTTGCATTTACACATAGAAATTATTGCGTTATTATTATTATTTAAATGTTATGATTTTTACTGCCATTTTTATAGTTCTTATGCTTTTATTTTATGTAAATGCCTATAATTTTATTATCTTATTTATTTATTAATTTTTATTAGGATATTTAAATTAATAATGTGTTCTTTATAAAAACCATTATTCTATTCTACCTAGTCACCAAGAATGTGTTTTTTTTGTTCTTGTTTTTTTTTTTTTATAAATTTTATATAAATATATACATGTGCGTACATATTACCTAAACATATGGTATAACAAGTTAAATTTTTTCTTTTTTCTTCGCCTAGGTTTACTTCCCCTTTTTGTTTTCTCTAATATATTAAGTTTTGTTCTTTATAGAGTGCATTTGATTGTTGGAATGAGGATAGGGGTTGTTGAAAATGATAAAAATTTGAGGAGAAAAGGTTACTATTGTCCGTTTATTATTGTCTCTAAGTTAAACGTTTCCTGTGGTTCTTCTTTGTGGTGCTGGGGTTATCTTGAACCTAAGTTTTCGTGGTGCAGCTCTAGGCATACCTTTCATTTCATGTTCGAGGGTTATGTTTTTGCATTTCCGTTCTTTCGGTTTATATTTAATGTACATATAGACGCAGGCAATAGAGATGATTAAAACAATTGTCACATATGATATTGTATAGTGATGAATATGAGATTACTTATTGGATTAAGAGGAATTAATTCTTGATCTTTTTGGAAACGAACGGATTCGAGAAGTTTTTCTAGATCCGTGTTTGTTGTAATATTTAAGGGATTTGTTTCTGTAAACGTTTCCATGGGAGAAGACGTCATATTCCGTATTATATTGGAAATGTTTATCGTTGGGATAAAATGGGAATTGAATTTGGACATTTTTACGTTATGTCCGTGCAGGATGAAATCCTTGCTGCGAACATAACAAGCGGGATTGATGTGCATTGTTCCTATTCCATGCAGGGTTTGTGAATTAATGGAATCTTCACAAATAATGTCTATGTGGAGGGATCCTTTCAGGGAGAAAAGCCAGGCGTTCTGCTGTGATAATTGCGTCCAATAGTAATCCTGTCGCAAGATCAGAATTTTACACTTTTGTGTAATAGGTTCCTTCTTTAGTAGATTCACTTCACATAGGTTTGTTCTTGTATTTGTGCTTAGGATGGGGAATGAAATTTTGCAGTAGAAATGCATATGGTCCAACGTTGCGCAATTATGCATATCCTGAAGCGTTAATTCAACAAAATGTTCGCGATTGTAATCTATTAATATGTATTCATTTGCTGGTTCGATATATACGAATGATCCGTTAAGGAGTGTGGGTAATGGCATTGCTTTGAATAATTGGTATGGTTCCTTGAATGGAAGTGGAATTCGTAGCTCGATAATTATTTTATTATTGAAAATATTCGCTGCTATTGTACTCAATTTGTAAAATTGTGATAAAATATTGTCTCTAGAATTTATGGGAAGCATCATTGAATTTGGCAATTCCTGTCTGATGTTCAATAAGAGTTCTTCAATTTGTCTAGGGGAAATGAGTGTAGGATGAAATTTTCCATGCCTTGAATCTGTTACGAGATCTATTAATTCCGACTGGGTATTTTTGTATCTGAATGCCATTAACGAAACCAGGGAAATAAGTGATTCAAGTCCTATGGATATTTTGTTATTCAATGTTCTATTTTCCATTAATGATGTAGCTATCTGTATTGAAATTAACTTTTTATGCATAACCAAGAAATCCATTTCATAGAAATCCATTGATAGGAGGGAGTTTTGGTTAAGGGTGAGGTTACGGATTTGCTCGTCATAAATCTTGGCATCATCTTCGTCCAATGTGCCGAAAAGAGATTTAGAGATTGAGCCTATAGCATTGAAACGTGCTCTTTGTTTTCTATTTTGGGTCACAAGTAACATATTCTAATATTCTATGTTTGCTAATATAAGATTGATTTGTAATAACGTACCGTTACAAGTGTGGCTCAAGGCTGAGTGTTTGTCCAGTTTCCGGCAGGTCGTTGTAATTTGTTGGGCTATGAACTGGATGTTGTTGAATTCTGTTTTAAAATTTTCCAGATCGTAGAATGTCACTAATTTCCACTCGTTGGTGCAGAAATTGGCTCTGCCAATTTCCTCGAAGTAAATACCTGCACTGGCATTTAGTTGGTTTACCTCTATTCCTAAGCCGTAGGCGAAAGGGACGCAAATTAGAATGAATGCTATATGCATCATTTTGGAAGCCTGAAAGATGATATTGTATTATTCGCTTGGAATGAAGAGGATGATGAAGTTGTTGATATTACTCTGAAAAAAGTTTTAAGTCATTGTTGTGGACTCTTTTGTTTTTATTATTGATTTTAATAGTAGAATTTTCGGGGGAACTAATCTCCATTATCTCATACGGACCTGACCAGAGTGGTGAGAATTTGTTCTCTCGAACTCTGCTCTTAAGTAGGACTTTATCGCCTACCATAAAAGATTTTTGGACGGAGCTTTTGTCATATTGTAGTTTGGATTTTTCTTTATTGGCCATGGCTATGTCTTTAGCTATTTTGAAGCTATGCTGTAGACGCGCTTTTAATTAATTTGTAATTATAGCAAACGGTTGGAGAAGATTTCAATTTGCTTGGAATTTCGGCTGGTAATCCGTAAAGGAGTTCGCGAGGAGTATAATTAGTACTCGAATGAGGGATTGTATTGTATACGAACATGGCATAAGGAATTCATGTATACCAGTCTTGTGGATCTTTTGCTACATAAGATCGGAGATATTCTGCTAAGGTTCTGTGACTTCTTTCCAATGCACCATTCGTTTGAGAGTGATATGGAGTAGTTTTAAGTCGTTTTATTCTTAGTAATTTAGATACCTTGGCGAACATACCACTTATGAGGTTAGAACCTTGATCTGTGAGGATATTTTCTGGAATACCATGTCGACAAACTATCGTTGTCGTGAAGGCTTCCGCTAATGTCTTAGACTCGGTGTCGACTATGGGAATAGCCTCAGAAAATTTTGAGAGGTCGTCTTGGAATGTAAGGAGATATTTGTTTCCAGAATGAGAAATTGGGAGAGGTCCTATAACATCTAGGTACACTCTTTCGAAAGGTTTGGAGCTAATGCTCGAGATTTTCATTGGAATTTAAGGGTTTCTGGATACTTTGTTCACCTGACAAAGTTTACATTTCCTTACATATTTGATAATATCGTCTGATATGCCAGGCCAGTAAAATTGCTTTTTAATTCTTTTAATTGTACTGGAAACGCCTTGATGGCCTCCCGTCGGTAATGAATGAATCCTTCAAAACTTGTTCGATGTCATTAATGTCGGATAAATATTTAATAGAATCTTGATGGAGTTTATGGTTTATTTGTTTAGCAGTGAAGACCTTGGTAAAAATGTTTTTAATAATTATTAGATTCTGTGGATCCAATATGGGGAAGGAGATATTTATTTGTTTTAACTAATTTGCTTCTGTGTATGAGCAGATTTCAGTTAAAATCTTTTCGAGGTCTGATCTATCTCTTTGGGATCGACAAGGTAAATTAGTTTTGGAAATAATTATTATGGAGTCTTTTCTTTTGAAGAAGTTCAGTTCAGTGTCTGAAAGTGGGGATTTATCTGAAAATTTTAGTTTCGAATCCAACACTCTTTCAAGTTCTGTATCTTGCATTGGCAAGATGAAGAATTTAGGATTCGCATTTTTGTCAGTAAAAGAGGAAAATTAGTCTCAGTTATTATGACTGAGAAATTGTTTGATGACGCTGGAGCTGGGTTTGGAGTAATAATACTCGTGTCGGGAATATTCAGATTTGCCTGAGCTCTAGCTTGATTCCTTGTTACCACATGTACGTAGGTGGTAGGTTCTGCGAAATATTCGCTACTATCTGGAATAGCTCTACTGAGAGCGTCTGCAATTATGTTGAGCTTACCTGATTTATGGACTATTTTGTAGTCATATTCCTCAAGACGTATTCTCCATCTCATCAGTCTTGAGGAGTGATCTTTCAGATTCATGAGCCATTCTAATGGTTTATGGTCAGTTATAATTGTAAACTGTCTGCCATAAACGTTGAATTGCTCAACTGCGAAAACGATAGCTAAGAGCTCCTTTTCTATTGTTGAGTAACGAGTCTCTGCACCATTGAGAACTCGACTCACATAGGCGATTGGGTGATCTCCTTGATCATCAACTTGAGAAAGAACTGCTCCGATAGCGTAATCACTGGCATCGGAGGTGACAAAAAATTCTTTGTCAAAATCGGGATATGACAGAATTGGTGCTGAAATAAGTTTATTGCGTAATTCGCAAAATGCCTCGTGGCAGATTGCGTCGAACTTCACAGGCGTATCTTTTTTCAAAAGATTTGTGAGTGGTTTGGCTATCTTCGAAAAATTTGGGATGAAGCGGCGATAGTAGCCGACGAAACCAAGGAAGGCTTTGATATCTTTTTCCTTCTTGGGTCTGGGATATGACTGAACTGATTTTATTTTTGCAGGGTCTGGTTTGACTCCATTTTCTGTAATTATGTGCCCTAAATACATAATTTCCTTTCTTAGGAAATGGCACTTGTCGGGTTGAAGTTTGAGGTTGAAATCACGAAGGCGGCTAAGTACTGCTGTGAGTCTGGAGATTGTCTGAGATTGTATCCATGGACTACAATATCGTCCATGTATACGAAGCAATAGATACCTTGAAGACCAGATAAGACATTATTCATGGCTCGTTGAAAAGTAGCAGGGGCTCCTTTTAAACCAAATGGCATACGACGGCTAGAAAAGGAAGAAAGAAGAAAAAAAATAAAAATAAATGACTCTCTCTTTAAAAGATAAAAATGTGAAAGCGCATGCAACGAAACAGAATGGCAAATGATTCATTTTCGTAAATAAATTAGAAGGGGCCGTATGGACGTAGCACACTGCATGCAGCAGTATGTTACACTGATGCTATCAGCAGTATGCTCTGCATACTCACACTACGATCGTGCTGCCATTTTTCTGAATGGCTGTGCGACAGAGACTTTACGGGCGAACGTTTTCAGACGGAAAGGAAGAGTAAGCATCTGAGAGGCCGGATGAATGACAGCCGGCCATATTTTGTGTGTGTCAAAGGAAAAAGTCTGCGGTAGTGAAAGAAAAGAGATGTATATGAGATAGTTTTGAAGAAGACGAAAAAGTCTTTTGTAATTTATCGCGACTTGAGTATTGGATATTGCTCAAAAACATAAATAGTGAAGAATTGGATTAACATTTTTGTCCAAATACCAAAGTTCGAGAAATTCCCTGTCTTCAAGGGAGGCCAGAGTTCACATATTGCGGACCCCGATAGTGGCACAATCCATCTAAAATCAAGTCCAGAGGGATCCATTGACTGGAAATTTCAAAGTTTCCATGCAGTAATCCCACATAAAGTCCAAACGAAATAGGTGAAAATATCAGCAAGGGAACAAAAGGGCAAGAAACGGGATCGACGCACAATATAGCGGTATATCTATCTACACACACATAGATGGCTCACGCATAAAGGAATATACCTGCAGACAGGCCACATCAAGTTCCCGCTCATTTTCTCCCATATTGGCGGCATAATTAACCTCGCAATTTTGGGTCCACATACGTTCTATAATCCGAAAGTTCCAGTACTCTGTTGACAAAGAAAAGCGTCCCAAATCCATTCAAGCTTTTCATCTTCAAAGTCATAAGTGAATCAAGTAATCAAGGTAGATGTCAGTAGATTATAGCAATAAGTTCTTGCAGAAGTGCTAGTAGCGGATTCCAGCACATTTTTGTTCGTAAATATGCCGTTTTGAATCGTGTTGGCAAGTATAAAGTTTTGCAATCTTAATCAAAATTCTGGATATCCAGCCACCTACATGAAAATTAATTGAGGCAGATGTTAACCATTGATAGGAACAAATTTTAGGTATATACGTTAATGGGCCATTCAGGGATATCATTTCTCAAGCAATCTAAGTAACGACATTTGTTAACGGGTAAATTTTTTTTCAATTTTATCAAATTTTGACATCCTTAAGTAGACGACACCATGGAGTAGGGTAAGCCCATTGAATAAATAACTAATAAGGAAGCGGGGTATCGTGCAAATACAGTGTACGTGTTTAAGCATTTCAATGACAGTGTGACCTAGGGTCGGGGGGGGGGGGGGAGAAATGACAAGAGGGCGTCGTTGATATTTTGTGTCAGTTCAACATTCTGCCATTTCATATTATTTGAAAATAAGTTTCGGTTTTGAGTTCGCGATATTGTGAAAAATAAGTAATTAAACGTGATTTTTATGAATAGTATTGTGAAATAAGTGCGGAATATTTCTTTTGTGAACGACATTTTGTGTAATAGCGACTCCGGAGTCCTAAATTATCATAATGAAGTGCGTTGTGCTGTGCTGCAGGAAAGAACAGAGTTATTGTCATGGGAAAACATTCTTCAAGTAAGCTTAATAGCTTTACTTATTAATTATATTGTTTTAAACAAAATAAAAGTGAAATATCTGTAAAAATAAAGAGCCATGGCAAAAGATTTAACATTTTACCAATGCCGGTTGAATTGTCATTGGTTGATAATTTATTCCAGTCATACAAAGGCAGCGCCAAGAAATATTATCTAAAAATAACGGGGAGCTAAAAATTTGTTTATTTTTCATAGGAATTTGGATTATAAAAAATGTTCCCCTTCAAAATTGCACGATTCCAGTACTGCCATTACGAAACGAATACAAACAGAGCACACTAATACATTTCGCCGAGATGCTTACGTTTTCACCCGATATGCCGTTTCCTTATTAGTTATTTATTCAATGGGTAAGCCTTAGCGAATAACAAAAGTAGTTTTCACATCTAAGTTTTAGTTTTCTGTCTTTAATTCTATATCCAAGCCCCCTATGAATTCTCTCGTAATTTATGAATTTTGCTATGGTACCTATAACTTTTACAGTAAAGTAACGTCATCGCGTTCAGACTATGTATGTACATATATGTATCTATAGGGAAGTTCATTGACATTAATGTCACATTTTTACTCGAGAACAGTTGTTATGGTCGTAGCATAAGGCATGTAGCAGTATGCTACACTGAGCCTAGATACCCCATGTACACTCGGCCTACTGTTTTCTGTATGGATGGAGATCTATACGCGCCGAACGCACCCAAAAAGAAAAAGAAGAAGAAGCATCCGGGAGGAAGAGTTTTTTGGCAAGAAAGAGTGCAAGTTGGAAAACAAAAATTAAAAATCTCAAGAAATCGAGGAAGGTTAAAAGTAATCCGAGAAATAAAGTGAAAATTAATCATCGAGAATACCGAGAATAATGAAATAATGAAGAAAGCCAACTAACATCGAGGAAAAACGGTATCGAGTTTTTTAAATGTTGAATAACCAAGGAGCGGCATCACGAGTATAAATAAAAAGAAGAAAGAAACCCTGCGAAGATTAGAATTGGTGTAAAAGGTACATCACGCTCACCAGGAAACGGCTAGAAAAAAGTGTAGGAAGTAAAAGAAATAAGCGATCATATGTCACATCCATACATTTGATAATTAACTAATAAGTATACGCTCGACTGTAACATTCGCTTGTAGAAAGATTATTGCATCACACAAGCACGGGAGTACAATAATATATCTACCTGACGTATCCAAGCATTGATGCCCGGTATTTATAAGGAGAGCCCATCAGCGTGTTGACTATACACGGTTTCATTCACCTCAATTTTGTGTCCCCTAATAATCATAAGAAACGTCTTCACATACAAGACGATATGTGTACTTACCTGCGGTATTCTGGCCAAACGAAAGGTTCTACATTGATAATCACCTAATAAATGTGTAAAATCTGGATAGATGGAACTTGCCTTATTATTCCCAGCTGTTTGGGCTCGATGATCTTTTCTGCTTAATCCAGCACGTTGGACTTTATGGTAATTCCCAGCTCGTAGGGAATTCTTAATGATAACTTTGTTATGGTAAAAAAAGTACTAACAAGAAATGAAAATGATGAACACTTGCTGATACTTTATAATATTTATTGCTGCTGCTGCCAGCGTACGTAATTACAAGTGTACAGGTGAATCTTCTCTTTTCGACTAGACTAGACAAAATTCCTATTGTACCCAAATTGTGTTAATCTAACTGTGTTGCGTTATCCAAAAAATGTAAATTTTCTTATCTGTATTAGTGGAATTGATCGACAGTGGCGGAGGCGAATATTAGTCTTTAGTACTAGAAATTTACAGTTCAGTGGATTACAAATATTTAATTACAATTATTTCATTAATAAGTTCATGAACATAAAATTCGAACATCCTCCGCCCGATTAAGAAGTTTACTGCTTAACTACTTTCTTTATCTAAAGGTAACCTAAGTATTCTATTTATTCCTCGTTTAATAAGTCCTCTTTCTGTTCGTATGACAGCAACCCGAACCCGACCGTCCTTACCAGGATGAACTGTTTCAATTCGGCCCATGACCCACTTAGACGGCTCATTCAGGATGACTATCTCATTTGGTTTGAAAGACGCTTGCAGAAGTTTCCACTTTGGGCGTTGTTGCAATGACGTCAGGTAATCCCTACTCCAACGTTTCCAGAATCCATGCATTAGTGCTTGCAGGTGTCGCCATCGACCTAGATGTGAAGCCTTGGCTTCTGTGAGGTTCGGTTCAGGTATTGAGGTTAGTGCATGCCCAACAAGAAAAAGTGAGGGTGTCAAGACATCTAGAGAGTCAATTTCATTTGACAGTGGGCAAAGTGGCCGCGAGTTTAGAATAGACTCAATTTGTGCCAGTAAGGTTGTCATCTCCTCGAAGGTGAGTCTCGTTTCTCCAATGACCGTCGTAAATGGGATTTAATGGATTTTTCACCCGCCTCTCACAGGTTACTAAAGTGTAGAGCTGATGGTGGAATGAAATGCCACTTGATATTATTCTGGGAAAGAAAATTGCATATTAGTGGATTATCATATGAAATTAGGGATAATTCTTGAAGCTCATTGATGATACGATTAGCGCCTACGAAATTCGTGCCATTGTCAGAATAAATGTCGCTAGGAACTCCTCGGCGCGATAAATCTACGAAAAGCAGCTAGGAATGCCTCAGATGACAAGCTGCTTACAAGCTCTATATGTAGTGCTTTCGTCGAGAAACAAACAAATAAAGCAATATAAGCCTTGGATGATCTTGTTGATCTACCAAACTTGGTTGTAATTTCTATCGGGCCAGCGTAGTCTACTCCCACGATACACGATGCTCTGGTAAGCTGCCCATTAGTTGTTGGGTCGTACTTGTCCTGTGGCGAAAACATGCTATGCATTTGTGAGTAATTTCCTTCACAAGTGGCCTCAGTTTGATGATCCAGAATTCTTGTCGAATAATGGAGATTTATACTGTAACCCCTGGATGCAGATATCTGTGATGCATTTCTTGAACTATTAACCTAGCGATGAAGTTCTCCTTTGGCAGGATTCGAGAATGCTTCGTGTCGAACTCTAGGCTTGAATGTTGCAAACGGCCACCTACCCGTAGTACGCCGTCATTATCTAGGAATGGTGTAATTTGATGAGTGGACTTATCATTGGTAGTAATCGTTCACCTAATATTTGATTTATTTCCTTAACAAAGGCTTAAGATTGAGCCCATTTGATTATTGTCGATGAGGATTTCTGCAAGTCTTGTGCCTTTAGTAGGCTTTGTATGCGGTTTTTTCCTTCCGTTTGTCTCACGTTGTGGATGAAACGTAGGCAGTAGCTAAAGATGTGGATTAGTTTGGTCCATGAAGAGCAACGTGACGATAATTGGTGTAACATATGAGATGCTTCTGAGTGTTTTATAATTAAGGTGCACTTTCGTTCTTCTTTTTTTACAGCAGTTGACTCATTCGTATTTGGATTATGTGACCAGGTAGCATTTTCGTTCCTTAACCAAGGTGGCCCTTGCCACCACAGGTTGTATTTGGGAAGCTCTTCTGGTGGTATTCATCTGGACACAATATCTGCGGGATTATCTGCTGATGGAACATATTTCCATGAAGATCGAGGAATGGTGTCGAGAATTTCTGAGGTTCTGTTGGCAACGTACGTTTTCCAATGTCTAGGAATGTCAAAAAGACAGGAAAGAACAACGGAAGAGTCGCTCAAGCATGAATTGTCGCATTTTGGAAACTTAGAGCTGCTATCATACTGGACATTAACCTGCTTAAGAGAAGAGCAGCACATAATTCCAATCTTGGCAAGGATACCTGCTGGAAGGGTGCTACATTTGATTTGGCTGTAACGAGGTTGATACAAACTAGTCCATTTCTATCGATAGTTCTGCAATATATAACCGCCCCGTACGCTAGCTCAGAAGCGTCCGAAAACCCATGAAAATGTAATTGTCTTTGTAAGAATGGCATATTAAGCGAGGAATCTTGATTTTAGATATAGCAGCCAAGTTTTCCTTAATTTTTTTCCATTTCTGAGTAATTGTTGTTCAGTCTTGGAACCCTCTATATGTTAGTCATGGAGACCTAAAATGAAAAGCAAATAACAACAAAGAATCGCTATTGATTATAAAATATTTGTAAAATACTTATCTGACAAGTTTGTAGAATCCTTTATTGAAGTATTGTTTTATTTGCTCTTATTCTTTATTTTCATGTTCTATTTTCGTAGTGAACACTTGCTTAAAGAATAATTGCCTGAAAGAAGAATTAGAAATTGATTAGTCATGTAGGACAAATGTAAATAATTTTAGGTCAGTGTTTCTTTCAAAAACATGAAAATTTCACACAAAACATTGGTCGTATAAACACAAAAAAAAACACAGATTTTACACACATTGAGTATTACATGAAAAACACATAATCGATTATAAAGAAAAACCAATTTCCCACATTTAAATGGAAATATATCCACTTACCTGTGTAATCATAGTGCTGTGATGATATGATGATGACAGATGACACGTTCGATTCGATTATCTAACCACTTTCGAAGGTTTAAGAGGGGAATGATCTCCTAAGCTACCAACCATTAAGCTTAAATAGAAAAACATTGTCAAATGGCCTTATGAAAAGGAGAAAACATTAATAAAAAGAGCAAAATATATGCTATCATCAAATGCGGTTATAATCAATATAACCAATCATCTTTTAAGAAAATATGTTACCGATATATTAGGTGAAATTTCTAGAATTTGTATCTTCCCCTACAATACGGGAAAAATCTAATAGTATTCTAGAAATATTGAACAATGATTTTTTCCAGAAAAAGAGAAGTTGTTAGAAATCGGATCGTGTCGGACGTCGATCAGCATTTTTGAACCCGTCTCAATTGAAATTTTAGAAACAAGTTTTTTTTATAGAGCCCTCGGTCGGAAATTCGTTTTTAAAAAATCGAAACTTATTTGTTTTTCTGTTTTCACAAAAAATCTTCTAATCGAACATTAAGTGTGAAATTGAGTGCTTGGAAAGGGAATAGCCTTAGGAAATTGAAATAGAGTTTACTTTGTATAACTGAAGAATATTGAACTAAATGCAAGACTTAGAAATAAAGTGTTTTGAATTCAGATTTAGATACCCAACTGGTGTGTTTTTTTCTTGTCAACTTAATCCCTTCATTATAATTGAACATTTGGCGCAGTGCGTGAGACTAGGGATTTTGCACGGAAATTGCAGGTTCAATCGCATTGTGTCAAATCGATTTTTTTTTAGAAAACTTTTTTTGGACATAATTTTTTGTTTTTTTTTCTTTTCCTTTTAAATCTTTTTTGAATCGATCGGAATCTCATCTATTCTCAAGCTTGAATATCAGAATTCTCGTGAGCTGTTTTAATTGTAGAAGGAAGTGGATCGTCCCACTGCATATTTGACAACCATAATTGTTGAAAGAGTAATTTCATTGTAACCAGCCTAAAGGATCAAATAAGCGCGATGACTCTGACAGGAGACTTCGTTTTCTTATCGTTTCATTTGATGGAAGTGATACTTCATATAAAAATATATCCTGTTGTGGGTCCCATTGTAGTCCCAGAATCTTTGTGGCCTCAATGCTGTCATGAATGGTTAATGTTGGTGCAGAATCGACAGAAGTTATGGAAGTGAAGTTGGATCGCCATTTGGTTAAATTGAATCCGCTTGCTCGTAGAATTGCTTTTAATTCGTCTTGAAGTCTGATGGCCTCAGCTTCAGAGTCAGCACCTGATAAAAGATCGTCGACATAAAAATTGTTTTGAATGATGGAGCAGGCTTCAGGAAATAAATGTGTATTATCAATGGCTATTTCTTTTAATATCCTCGTAGCCAAGAAGGGAGCCGAGAAAGTGCCGTAGGTTACGGTAGTTAACCTGTAGTGTTAAATTGGTTGCGATGAGTCTTCCCTCCAAACTATCCTTTAAAAGTCTCGATCTCTCCTTGTTATCTTCAGCTGGCGGTACATTTTCTCTATGTCGGCGGAAAATGCAACCATGTGCTTTCTAAAGCTGAGCAAAATTGAGACTAGGTCTCTTTGAATCGTTGGCCAGTCACTAATTTATCATTCAATGATACTCCTGAAGCACTCTTGCAAGATCCATCGAAAACAACTCTTATTTTGGTGGAAGGTGAGGTTTTAAACACCGCATGATGTGGTAGGTAAATATACCTTTCTGGCCTCACATTCAATTCCAATTTGCTCCATGTGTTGCAATTTGTGGTACTCTGCCATGAATTTCACGTAATGTTCTTTGTAGAGAGGATCCCGTTTGAAACGTTTCTTGATTGAATAAAGTCGTCTAATGGCATTAGACTCCGACTGACCAACCAAAGATAGTTTGTTGGGCTAGAGTCTGATTGTTGGGTTCAATAATTTTGCCCTCCTTAATGACTTGGAAGAATTTTTCTGCACCAATGATGATATCAATCAGTTAACAACATGAAATGAACTTGATGGAATGGGCGAAGTAAGGTTAGACATAATAATTGCATCAACAATAAGTATGTAATTATTGTTGAATCGAGGTGATATGCTGACAACGACCTGTCCTCTAGTGTAGCCTGACTTAGTAGCTCCTAGCCCACTGATAGCTAGACGAGCATGCTGTTTTTAAGGGCCAGCCTCTGCACACATGATTCTGAAATGAATGAAATTTGTGATCCGGAATCAAGAAGAAGTCGACATGGGAGGTAATGTCCGTGAACATCCATTACATTGACTATCCCAGTAGGTAATAATGAAGCCGGGCTGGCTGTATGTGAAGAGCTGTTGAGAGAGCAGAGTGATTGATTGTTGATTGCAGACTGAAGTGTGTTGATTGTAGGATTGGGTTGATTGTTGTGTGGAAGCAGGTTAGGGTTGATTGAAGAATTCGACTGCATATTGGTTAAAGCAGTGTCAGCAGAGCTGAGATTTAGACACACAGGTGAAGCTGTGGAAGTGTTGCCAGTGATTGAGCTTCTCAAGTTATCTCAAGGATATTGTAGCGAGCGTGGCCTTTGGTTCGTTATTTAAAAACACAATATTAAATAATTAATATATAAGTTCTTTATTTTACTCTAATCATATAAAATTCACAATTCCTCAATTAATCAACTCAACTCTAATTATCGCTAATACTGTACTTTCAATTATCGCAATCTAATTACGTACACTTCCGCTTCTTTATTACTTTCGCTTCTTAACACTGCAACGTCTAAGACAAGACTCTTTTTCTGGCGATGAAAACTGTTATATTTATACCCTAGAAACTCTCCGGATTATTCTGGAGTGTTCTATTCCAAAAGCTTCTTGACTATTCTATTTGTTCTATTCCTGAACTTTCCTGTGATTTCATAATCGATTCCCCGAACCTGAAGTTGTTTACTTTCCAACAATTTTATGCTTGCCTCTTGCGCCACGCTGAATACTGTATACCACGTCATTAATTCTAGTTACTACTGAATACGGTCCTTCCCAGTGTTGTTGCAATTTTGGAGAACGTCCCTTACGTCGTTTCGGGTTGTACAGCCAAACAAGATCACCTTCGTTAAATCCTGCGGAATTAGCACGTAAGTCATAGCGGGTTTTCATCCGATCAGTATTTGTTGATAATTTCGTCCTCGTGGCCTCGTGTACATCAGCTAATTGTCGTTTGAGCTCCGATACGTAGTCTTCTGGTAACTTTTGTTCACCTCTGGGAGTACCGAATTTGAGGTCGCTAGGTAAACGCATCTCTCTTCCGAATATGACTTTAGCTGGGGTTTGTCCGGTAGTACTATGAATGGCTGATCTATAAGCCATTAAGAATATAGGAATATGTCGATCCCAATCGCGTTGATGATAGTCAACTACTTTCTTTAGATGCTCGATCAATGTTCTGTTGAAGCGCTCTACCATGCCATCAGATTGTGGGTGTAGAGGAGTTGTTCTAGTTTTTGTTATTCCCAACATTTTACATATCTCCTGGAAAGTCCGCGATTCGAAGTTCCGTCCTTGGTCCGAATGAAGTTCGTGAGGCACACCAAACCTACTGACCCAATTCGTTATTATTTGTTCCGCAACTGTGGTTGCCTCTTGTCTATGACCAGCAGAAAACGCCGCTGTAACGTATTCTTTTTACACCTACATAACATACATATGTACAAGTTCCTCCAGAAGTGAAATTGCATGAACGAGCATGCCCGCGATAATTAATAAAAATGCTAAAACAAACAAAATTCTTAAGAATCGCATTACGTTTGCATTCAGTTGTTTTCGCGCGTCGCCCACAGCCATCATGCCAATTTCACTTCTGGTGTACTTACAGCAGACGGCTCCCATGAAAATCACCACGGTCAGCACTTTGCTTATCGTCAATGAATTTGGGACGGTGTACCTTTCATGGACATGTGCCACGGTATTTCATGGGAGTCGTCTCTGCTACAGTAAAATTGTTTAGGTAAGCATAAGTTCGCTTTATAAGTAGGATATTTATCAAATACATTCATTCAGTTTTTATTAAGAGAGCGGTCGTTTGCTTTTAAATTTCGTTATTACAACTTTCAGTGTCTAATTTGTAATTGGTACAAGCACCAATTACATGCATCAATAAAGCCTTGGTACAAGAACCTTCGGCTAGTGAATTCACATCTTGTGAAGAAGTTCAAAACTACTATTCATCTTGCAATTGGTACACGCACCAATTGCATCATTAACACGGCCTTGGTACCAAGCACCTTTGGCCATTTCTTTTTATTTTCGACGAAGGTGATCAAGGTACACGCACCTTGACGCACACAGGTAGAGCAAAAGAGCTCTCCCTTTAACATTTGGTGACCGCGACGTGATATTTTGTCAATTTAATCAGTTGATTACACACGCAACATGGAAGCCCTCACTAGTGAACAAGAGGCCATTGGAAACTCCATTGAGCAGCTAATACAAGGTTTCAAAGGAGACCCATCCTACAAGAAGGAGCTGCCATATCTGCGAACAAGAATTGTCTGGCTTGACACAGACTGGGTAAAGTTTGACGACAACCATAATAAGCTTACGACCTATGCAGATACACACCAGGAGCATCCATACTTCAAGAAGGGCTATTACGCCTCCGTTAAAAGGGCCTACGAACAATTCAAGGCCACATTTACAAGAAGCTATTGAGGCCAAATCAACAAACACTCGACAACTGGCTGGGCCTGCTCAAACCTCCAACCAAGATCAATCTGAGGATGAAGGGCAGCAGCCACCTGGCAATAACGAAGTAAATGATCATAATGACCCTTCATTCACATGTACAAACGACTCTCAAGGCCAAAAAACAGAATTAAACATGCTGCTAAGAATCCACAAGACCAAGACGTCAGCGCTTGTCCAGCATTTAAAACTTATTGAGAATGGCTTACCTGACCATCATCCGAGAGCATATTTCGAATTAAAACATAAATGTATTACCGATTATGGGACCAGTATAGCTGCAAACTATCAGAAAATACTCAATATCTCCGTTGAAGGTGATGAGTCTACAAATGACGAGAACTATTACATTCGACTCGAGTCATGGGTACAAGACATCGCTATCGGCCTCTCAAGCAAACTAGAAGCCCTACCTGGATGTACCCTCGTAGGCAGGCAAATAAAGTTACCAAAAATAACTCTACCAACCTTTGATGGAAATTATCTAAGTAGATAACCTATGCGGGTACCAGACCACTTTTTTATGCCTCCAGGATTTCGCCGCAGATGGCGCCACCGTCTCTGGGTGGTTTGAGTCCATGCTAAATGTAGGGTTGTGTCTTGGTTGTATTGGTTTGTGTCTTGCATACACCATTGCGCCTTGGATGCACCATGTGCTGCGCCTAAATGTAGGCTTTTGGTTTCATTGAGTCTCGGCTGCGCCCTAGCGGGATTAATCGGTACTACCGGGATGTGTCATTTGGTCTTGACTGCGCCCTAGCGGCATTAGCAGGTACTACCAGCATGCTCCCGTACTACGGTTTTCTTAAATAGATATGTGGTGCGCCTAAATGTAGGCTTTTGGTTTCATTGAGTCTCGACTGCGCCCTAGCGGGATTAATCGGTACTACCGGGATGTGTCATTTGGTCTTGACTGCGCCCTAGCGGCATTAGCAGGTACTACCAGCATGCTCCCGTACTACGGTTTTCTTAAATAGATATGTGGTGCGCCTAAATGTAGGCTTTTGGCTTTAAACTAATATTAGTAATAATTAAAGTTGAGGCTAGGAAATTTTTGTTCATGCCAATGGATTCTAAATGGCTGGGGTGGGGCTATTAGGGGGGATGAAACTTTCATCAGAAATCCTCTACGGGCTCTGGTTTTCGAGATATTAGCGATTTTACCTTTTCAGATATAGTTAATATTATTAATAATTCAAGCTACCTAGGATAGTTTTGTTCATGCCAATAGATTCTAGAAGGTGTTAGAGGGGGAACGAAATTTTCATCAGAAATCCTCTACGGGCTTTGGTTTTCGAGATATTAGCGATTTTACCTTTTTAGATATAGTTAATATTAGTAATAATTCAAGTTTTTTTCGCTCATGGGGGTGCTGCGTCTAAATGTAGGCTTTGTTCAGCATCATTCGATTTTCACAACATGACATCACCATGAACAGATTCTAGAAGATGTCAATGAGCCGATACTACCAGCATGCTCCGGTACTACGTGTTTAAGCATTTCAATACAGTGTGACCTATGGTCGGGGGGGGGGGGGAGAAATGACAAGAGGGCGTCTTTGATATTTTGTGTCAGTTCAACATTCTGACATTTCATATTATTTGAAAATAAGTTTCGGTTTTGAGTTCGCGATATTGTGAAAAATAAGTAATTAAACGTGATTTTTATGAATAGTATTGTGAAATAAGTGCGGAATATTTCTTTTGTGAACGACATTTTGTGTAATAGCGACTCCGGAGTCCTAAATTATCATAATGAAGTGCGCTGTGCTGTGCTGCAGGAAAGAACAGAGTTATTGTCGTGGGAAAACATTCTTCAAGTAAGCTTAATAGCTTTACTTATTAATTATATTGTTTTAAACAAAATAAAAGTGAAATATCTGTAAAAATAAAGAGCCATGGCAAAAGATTTAACATTTTACCAATGCCGGTTGAATTGTCATTGGTTGATAATTTATTCCAGTCATACAAAGGCAACGCCAAGAAATATTATCTGAAAATAAGGGGGAGCTAAAAATTTGTTTATTTTACATAGGAATTTGGCTTATAAAAAATGTTCCCCTTCAAAATTGCACGATTCCAGTACTGCCATTACGAAACGAATACAAACAGAGCACACTAATACATTTCGCCGAGCTGCTTACGTTTTCACCCGATATGCCGTTTCCTTATTAGTTATTTATTCAATGGGTAAGCCTTAGCGAATAACAAAAGTAGTTTTCATATCTAAGTTTTAGTTTTCTGTCTTTAATTCTATATCCAAGCCCCCTATGAATTCTGTCGTAATTTATGAATTTTGCTATGGTACCTATAACTTTTACAGTAAAGTAACGTCATCGCGTTCAGACTATGTATGTACATATATGTATCTATAGGGAAGTTCATTGACATTAATGTCACATTTTTACTCGAGAACAGTTGTTATGGTCGTAGCATAAGGCATGTAGCAGTATGCTACACTGAGCCTAGATACCCCATGTACACTCGGCCTACTGTTTTCTGTATGGATGGAGATCTATACGCGCCGAACGCACCCAAAAAGAAAAAGAAGAAGAAGCATCCGGGAGGAAGAGTTTTTTGGCAAGAAAGAGTGCAAGTTGGAAAACAAAAATTAAAAATCTCAAGAAATCGAGGAAGGTTAAAAGTAATCCGAGAAATAAAGTGAAAATTAATCATCGAGAATACCGAGAATAATGAAATAATGAAGAAAGCCAACTAACATCGAGGAAAAACGGTATCGAGTTTTTTAAATGTTGAATAACCAAGGAGCGGCATCACGAGTATAAATAAAAAGAAGAAAGAAACCCTGCGAAGATTAGAATTGGTGTAAAAGGTACATCACGCTCACCAGGAAACGGCTAGAAAAAAGTGTAGGAAGTAAAAGAAATAAGCGATCATATGTCACATCCATACATTTTATAATTAACTAATAAGTATACGCTCGACTGTAACATTCGCTTGTAGAAAGATTATTGCATCACACAAGCACGGGAGTACAATAATATATCTACCTGACGTATCCAAGCATTGATGCCCGGTATTTATAAGGAGAGCCCATCAGCGTGTTGACTATACACGGTTTCATTCACCTCAATTTTGTGTCCCCTAATAATCATAAGAAACGTCTTCACATACTAGACGATATGTGTACTTACCTGCGGTATTCTGGCCAAACGAAAGGTTCTACATTGATAATCACCTAATAAATGTGTAAAATCTGGATAGATGGAACTTGCCTTATTATTCCCAGCTGTTTGGGCTCGATGATTTTTTCTGCTTAATCCAGCACGTTGGACTTTATGGTAATTCCCAGCTCGTAGGGAATTCTTAATGACAACTTTGTTATGGTAAAAAAAGTACTAACAAGAAATGAAAATAATGAACACTTGCTGATACTTTATAATATTTATTGCTGCTGCTGCCAGCGTACGTACTAAATTACAAGTGTACAGGTGAATCTTCTCTTTTCGACTAGACTAGACAAAATTCCTATTGTACCCAAATTGTGTTAATCTAACTGTGTTGCGTTATCCAAAAAATGTAAATTTTCTTATCTGTATTAGTGGAATTGATCGACAGTGGCGGAGGCGAATATTAGTCTTTAGTACTAGAAATTTACAGTTCAGTGGATTACAAATATTTAATTACAATTATTTCATTAATAAGTTCATGAACATAAAATTCGAACATCCTCCGCCCGATTAAGAAGTTTACTGCTTAACTACTTTCTTTATCTAAAGGTAACCTAAGTATTTTATTTATTCCTCGTTTAATAAGTCCTCTTTCTGTTCGTATGACAGCAACCCGAACCCGACCGTCCTTACCAGGATGAACTGTTTCAATTCGGCCCATGACCCACTTAGACGGCTCATTCAGGATGACTATCTCATTTGGTTTGAAAGACGCTTGCAGAAGTTTCCACTTTGGGCGTTGTTGCAATGACGTCAGGTAATCCCTACTCCAACGTTTCCAGAATCCATGCATTAGTGCTTGCAGGTGTCGCCATCGACCTAGATGTGAAGCCTTGGCTTCTGTGAGGTTTGGTTCAGGTATTGAGGTTAGTGCATGCCCAACAAGAAAAAGTGAGGGTGTCAAGACATCTAGAGAGTCAATTTCATTTGACAGTGGGCAAAGTGGCCGCGAGTTTAGAATAGACTCAATTTGTGCCAGTAAGGTTGTCATCTCCTCGAAGGTGAGTCTCGTTTCTCCAATGACCGTCGTAAATGTGATTTAATGGATTTTTCACCCGCCTCTCACAGATTACCAAAGTGTAGAGCTGATGGTGGAATGAAATGCCACTTGATATTATTCTGGGAAAGAAAATTGCATATTAGTGGATTATCATATGAAATTAGGGATAATTCTTGAAGCTCATTGATGATACGATTAGCGCCTACGAAATTCGTGCCATTATCAGAATAAATGTCGCTAGGAACTCCTCGGCGCGATAAATCTACGAAAAGCAGCTAGGAATGCCTCAGATGACAAGCTGCTTACAAGCTCTATATGTAGTGCTTTCGTCGAGAAACAAACAAATAAAGCAATATAAGCCTTGGATGATCTTGTTGATCTACCAAACTTGGTTGAAATTTCTATCGGGCCAGCGTAGTCTACTCCCACGATACACGATGCTCTGGTTAGCTGCCCATTAGTTGTTGTGTCGTACTTGTCCTGTGGCGAAAACATGCTATGCATTTGTGAGTAATTTCCTTCACAAGTGGCCTCAGTTTGATGATCCAGAATTCTTGTCGAATAATGGAGATTTATACTGTAACCCCTGGATGCAGATATCTGTGATGCATTTCTTGAACTATTAACCTAGCGATGAATTTCTCCTTTGGCAGGATTCGAGAATGCTTCGTGTCAAACTCTAGGCTTGAATGTTGCAAACGGCCACCTACCCGTAGTACGCCGTCATTATCTAGGAATGGTGTAATTTGATGAGTGGACTTATCATTGGTAGTAATCGTTCACCTAATATTTGATTTATTTCCTTAACAAAGGCTTAAGATTGAGCCCATTTGATTATTGTCGATGAGGATTTCTGCAAGTCTTGTGCCTTTAGTAGGCTTTGTATGCGGTTTTTTCCTTCCGTTTGTCTCACGTTGTGGATGAAACGTAGGCAGTAGCTAAAGATGTGGATTAGTTTGGTCCATGAAGAGCAACGTGACGATAATTGGTGTAACATATGAGATGCTTCTGAGTGTTTTATAATTAAGGTGCACTTTCGTTCTTCTTTTTTTACAGCAGTTGACTCATTCGTATTTGGATTATGTGGCCAGGCAGCATTTTCGTTCCTTAACCAAGGTGGCCCTTGCCACCACAGGTTGTATTTGGGAAGCTCTTCTGGTGGTATTCATCTGGACACAATATCTGCGGGATTATCTGCTGATGGAACATATTTCCATGAAGATCGAGGAATGGTGTCGAGAATTTCTGAGGTTCTGTTGGCAACGTACGTTTTCCAATGTCTAGGAATGTCAAAAAGACAGGAAAGAACAACGGAAGAGTATAAACACAAAAAAAACACAGATTTTACACACATTGAGTATTACATGAAAAACACATAATCGGTTATAAAGAAAAACCAATTTCCCACATTTAAATGGAAATATATCCACTTACCTGTGTAATCATAGTGCTGTGATGATATGATGATGACAGATGACACGTCCGATTCGATTATCGAACCACTTGCGAAGGTTTAAGAGGGGAATGATCTCCTAAGCTACCAACCATTAAGGTTAAATAGAAAAACACTGTCAAATGGCCTTATGAAAAGGAGAAAACATTAATAAAAAGAGCAAAATATATGCTATCATCAAATGCGGTTATAATTAATATAACCAATCATCTTTTAAGAAAATATGTTACCGATATATTAGGTGAAATTTCTAGAATTTGTATCTTCCCCTACAATACGGGAAAAAACTAATAGTATTCTAGAAATATTGAACAATGATTTTTTCCAGAAAAAGAGAAGTTGTTAGAAATCGGATCGTGTCGGACGTCGATCAGCATTTTTGAACCCGTCTCAATTGAAATTTTAGAAACAAGTATTTTTTATAGAGCCCTCGGTCGGAAATTCGTTTTTAAAAAATCGAAACTTATTTGTTTTTCTGTTTTCACAAAAAATCTTCTAATCGAACATTAAGTGTGAAATTGAGTGCTTGGAAAGAGAAATTGAAATAGAGTTTACTTTGTATAACTCAAGAATATTGAACTAAATGCAAGACTTAGAAATAAAGTGCTTTGAATTCAGATTTAGATACCCAACTGGTGTGTTTTTTTCTTGTCAACTTAATCCCTTCATTATAATTGAACATTTGGCGCAGTGCGTGAGACTTGGGATTTTGCACGGAAATTGCAGGTTCAATCCCATTGTCTCAAATCGATTTTTTTTTAGAAAACTTTTTTTGGACATAATTTTTTGTTTTTTTTCTTTTCCTTTTAAATCTCTTTTGAATCGATCGGAATCTCATCTATTCTCAAGCTTGAATATCAGAATTCTCGTGAGCTGTTTTAATTGTAGAAGGAAGTGGATCGTCCCACTGCATATTTGACAACCATAATTGTTGAAAGAGTAATTTCATTGTAACCAGCCTAAAGGATCAAATAAGCGCGATGACTCTGACAGGAGACTTCGTTTTCTTATCGTTTCATTTGATGGAAGTGATACTTCATATAAAAATATATCCTGTTGTGGGTCCCATTGTAGTCCCAGAATCTTTGTGGCCTCAATGCTGTCATGAATGGTTAATGTTGGTGCAGAATCGACAGAAGTTATGGAAGTGAAGTTGGATCGCCATTTGGTTAAATTGAATCCGCTTGCTCGTAGAATTGCTTTTAATTCGTCTTGAAGTCTGATGGCCTCAGCTTCAGAGTCAGCACCTGATAAAAGATCGTCGACATAAAAATTGTTTTGAATAATGGAGCAGGCTTCAGGAAATAAATGTGTATTATCAATTGCTATTTCTTTTAATATCCTCGTAGCCAAGAAGGGAGCCGAGAAAGTGCCGTAGGTTACGGTAGTTAACCTGTAGTGTTAAATTGGTTGCGATGAGTCTTCCCTCCAAACTATCCTTTAAAAGTCTCGATCTCTCCTTGTTATCTTCAGCTGGCGGTACATTTTCTCTATGTCGGCGGAAAATGCAACCTTGTGCTTTCTAAAGCTGAGCAAAATTGAGACTAGGTCTCTTTGAATCGTTGGCCAGTCACTAATTTATCATTCAATGATACTCCTGAAGCACTCTTGCAAGATCCATCGAAAACAACTCTTATTTTGGTGGAAGGTGAGGTTTTAAACACCGCATGATGTGGTAGGTAAATATACCTTTCTGGCCTCACATTCAATTCCAATTTCCTCCATGTGTTGCAATTTGTGGTACTCTGCTATGAATTTCACGTAATGTTCTTTGTAGAGAGGAGCCCGTTTGAAACGTTTCTTGATTGAATAAAGTCGTCTAATGGCATTAGACTCTGACTGACCAACCAAAGATAGTTTGTTGGGCTAGAGTCTGATTGTTGGGTTCAATAATTTTACCCTCCTTAATGACTAATTTCTGCACCAATGATGATATCAATCAGTTAACAACATGAAATGAACTTGATGGAATGGGCGAAGTAAGGTTAGACATAATAATTGTATCAACAATAAGTATGTATGCTGACAACGACCTGTCCTCTAGTGTAGCCTGACTTAGTAGCTCCTAGCCCACTGATAGCTAGACGAGCATGCTGTTTTTAAGGGCCAGCCTCTGCACACATGATTCTGAAATGAATGAAATTTGTGATCCGGAATCAAGAAGAAGTCGACATGGGAGGTAATGTCCGTGAACATCCATTACATTGACTATCCCAGTAGGTAATAATGAAGCCGGGCTGGCTGTATGTGAAGAGCTGTTGAGAGAGCAGAGTGATTGATTGTTGATTGCAGACTGAACTGTGTTGATTGTAGGATTGGGTTGATTGTTGTGTGGAAGCAGGTTAGGGTTGATTGAAGAATTCGACTGCATATTGGTTAAAGCAGTGTCAGCAGAGCTGGGATTTAGACACACAGGTGAAGCTGTGGAAGTGTTGCCAGTGATTGAGCTTCTCAAGTTATCTCAAGGATATTGTTGCGAGCGTGGCCTTTGGTTCGTTATTTAAAAACACAATATTAAATAATTAATATATAAGTTTCTTTATTGTACTCTAATCATATAAAATTCACAATTCCTCAATTAATCAACTCAACTCTAATTATCGCTAATACTGTACTTTCAATTATCGCAATCTAATTACATACACTTCCGCTTCTTTATTACTTTCGCTTCTTAACACTGCAACGTCTAAGACAAGACTCTTTTTCTGGCGATGAAAACTGTTATATTTATACCCTAGAATCTCTCCGGATTATTCTGGAGTGTTCTATTCCAAAAGCTTCTTGACTATTCTATTTGTTCTATTCCTGAACTTTCCTGTGATTTCATAACCGATTCCCCGAACCTGAAGTTGTTTACTTTCCATTGCCAGTAGATGTCACCAGTTGTCTCTTTCTATTGCACGTAACACTGCCCCCTTCTTAAATTTGTTCGTCCCGAACAACAGGTGGGGCACGGTCTTGATGCTCGTAGTATTGACACAAGCGGTCCAAATGAACAATTTTATGCTTGCGTCTTGCGCCACGCTGAATACTGTATACCACGTCATTAATTCTAGTTACTACTGAATACGGTCCTTCCCAGTGTTGTTGCAATTTTGGAGAACGTCCCTTACGTCGTTTCGGGTTGTACAGCCAAACAAGATCACCTTCGTTAAATCCTGCGGAATTAGCACGTAAGTCATAGCGGGTCTTCATCCGATCAGTATTTGTTGATAATTTCGTCCTCGTGGCCTCGTGTACATCAGCTAATTGTCGTTTGAGCTCCGATACGTAGTCTTCTGGTAACTTTTGTTCACCTCTGGGAGTACCGAATTTGAGGTCGCTAGGTAAACGCATCTCTCTTCCGAATATGACTTTAGCTGGGGTTTGTCCGGTAGTACTATGAATGGCTGATCTATAAGCCATTAAGAATATAGGAATATGTCGATCCCAATCGCGTTGATGATAGTCAACTACTTTCTTTAGATGCTCGATCAATGTTCTGTTGAAGCGCTCTACCATGCCATCAGATTGTGGGTGTAGAGGAGTTGTTCTAGTTTTTGTTATTCCCAACATTTTACATATCTCCTGGAAAGTCCGCGATTCGAAGTTCCGTCCTTGGTCCGGATGAAGTTCGTGAGGCACACCAAACCTACTGACCCAATTCGTTATTATTTGTTCCGCAACTGTGGTTGCCTCTTGTCTATGACCAGCAGAAAACGCCGCTGTAACGTATTCTTTTTACACCTACATAACATACATATGTACAAGTTCCTCCAGAAGTGAAATTGCATGAACGAGCATGCCCGCGATAATTAATAAAAATGCTAAAACAAACAAAATTCTTAAGAATCGCATTACGTTTGCATTCAGTTGTTTTCGCGCGTCGCCCACAGCCATCATGCCAATTTCACTTCTGGTGTACTTACAGCAGACGGCTCCCATGAAAATCACCACGGTCAGCACTTTGCTTATCGTCAATGAATTTGAGACGGTGTACCTTTCATGGACATGTGCCACGGTATTTCATGGGAGTCGTCTCTGCTACAGTAAAATTGTTTAGGTAAGCATAAGTTCGCTTTATAAGTAGGATATTTATCAAATAAATTCATTCAGTTTTTATTAAGAGAGCGGTCGTTTGCTTTTAAATTTCGTTATTACAACTTTCAGTGTCTAATTTGTAATTGGTACAAGCACCAATTACATGCATCAATAAAGCCTTGGTACAAGAACCTTCGGCTAGTAAATTCATATCTTGTGAAGAAGTTCAAAACTACTATTCATCTTGCAATTGGTACACGCACCAATTGCATCATTAACACGGCCTTGGTACCAAGCACCTTTGGCCATTTCTTTTTATTTTCGACGAAGGTGATCAAGGTACACGCACCTTGACGCACACAGGTAGAGCAAAAGACCTTTCCCTTTAACATTTGGTGACCCCGACGTGATATTTTGTCAATTTAATCAGTTGATTACACACGCAACATGGAAGCCCTCACTAGTGAACAAGAGGCCATTGGAAACTCCATTGAGCAGCTAATACAAGGTTTCAAAGGAGACCCATCCTACAAGAAGGAGCTGCCATATCTGCGAACAAGAATTGTTTGGCTTGACACAGACTGGGTAAAGTTTGACGACAACCATAATAAGCTTACGACCTATGCAGATACACAACAGGAGCATCCATACTTCAAGAAGGGCTATTACGCCTCCGTTAAAAGGGCCTACGAACAATTCAAGGCCACATTACAAGAAGCTATTGAGGCCAAATCAACAAACACTCGACAACTGGCTGGGCGCAGTCAAGACCAAATGACACATCCCGGTAGTACCGATTAATCCCGCTAGGGCGAAGTCGAGACTCAATGAAACCAAAAGCCTACATTTAGGCGCACCACATATCTATTTAAGAAAACCGTAGTACGGGAGCATGCTGGTAGTACCTGCTAATGCCGCTAGGGTGCAGTCAAGATCAAATGATACATCTCGGTAGTACCGATTAATCCCGCTAGGGCGCAGTCGAGACTCAATGAAACCAAAAACCTACATTTAGGCGCAGCACATGGTGCACCCAAGGCGCAATGGTGTATCCAGGACACAAACCAATACAACCAAGACACAAAACCTACATTTAGCACGGACTCAAACCACCTAGCGACGGTGGCGCCATCTGTGGCGAAATCCTGGAGGCATAAAACAGTGGTCTGGTACCCGCATAGCTTATCTACTTATCTACATTGGAGCCATTTCCGCGGGTTATACGTTCAAATGGTGCACGATCAACCCATTACAGATGCAGAAAAGATCTTTTATTTGCAAGGTAACTTGACAGGTGAGGCTAAGGCCTTAATACAGCACATCCCATCCTCGGGAGAAAACTATCAATCGGCATGGACAACTTTGGAGATGAAATATAATAATAAGCGGCTTTTGATCACCGCGCTACTCAATAAATTATTGGGACAGCTTTGTATTCAACAAGAATCTCCAGCTTCCATTAAACTCCTTCATGATACTACAAAGGAAGCCATTATGGGGCTTCAAGGAATGGGAATTTCTACTTCAACTTGGGATTCTTTTCTCGTGCATATCACGCTCAAGAAGTTAGATAGAAGTACACATAATTTATATGAGCAATCACTGAAGGCACCACGAGAACTTCAAACCATAAGTGACTTGCTGCAATTCTTGGAACTAAGATTTCAGGCATTGGAGACTTTAGGAAAAGACAAAAGACAACAACCAGTGGATAAGATGTTGAAGAGGAACAATCAAGTTAACCCTATGTCATTTATATCTACGTCAAGGAAATGTGTATTGTGTGGCAGCACCCATCCGCTTTTTGCCTGTAAGAAGTTCACAGAGCTAAGTCCATCGGAGAGACTCAACGTGGTCAGAAGGCACAAGCATTGTATAAACTGCCTAAAGATTGGTCATATGTCATTAAAATGTCAATCTAGAGGGTGCTTGAAATGCTCTAAAAAACACAACACATTGCTTCATATCGGAAACACTGCGAAGGTGTCTCATCATGACATGACCAATGATGGCGACTCCGCACATGCGCCGGCGTCACATCCACTGGCATCAGCCAGCAACCCAAGCATCCTAGCGGCACAATCAATGAAAGGAGAAAAAGGATATGTCCTATTAAGCACTGTTATCATCAAACTCGTGAACCATAAGAGCGAAACAATCGAGTGCCGAGCAATCCTAGATTCTGGTTCACAGCTCAACTTTATCACAGACAAAATGGCAAAAAACTAGGCCTAAATCGGACGCCAGACTCTCTTTGCATTGAAGGCATCGGAGAAATCAAACAGCGAGCTCAGCATCGAGTAAGCGTGCTGGTCCAGTCGAAGATAACTGTATTCTCCACAAGATTGGACGCAGTGATACTCCCACAGATCACTACAGATCAACCTACACAGACTCTAAACATAGCCAATTGGCGCATTCCTCAAAACATTGAGTTGGCTGATCCTGATTTCTACCATCCTGGCTCCATCGATTTCCTCATCGGTGCAGAAGTATATTATCAATTTTTATCGGTGGGACAAATCAAATTGGGGGAAACCCTACCCACACTGCAAAACACGCTTCTGGGCTGGGTAGTGCCCGGTAAAACACAAGATGTTTCACGGCATCTAGCGACTGGTGGTATCTGTAATCGAGAGGATGACAATCTAAATGATCAATTAGAAAAATTCTGGAAATTAGAAGATGTCAATCCGACTGTGCGGGCCATGACGGATTCAGAGGTCAAATGTGAGACTTACTTTAGCCAAACTGTTCGTAGAGATAGTACCGGTCGTTTTGTGGTCAAACTACCCTTCGTGCATGATCCTCAAAAATTAGGGGACTCGAAGGATGTTACGCTGCGTCGCTTTCTAGCATTGGAACGTAAACTAAACAAGAATCCGCAGATAAAGGAACAGTACATTGAATTCATGAGTGAATATTTAAGGCTCGGACATATGGAAGAAGTTAACGGCAGTGCGATTGCTAAACCACATTACTTCCTACCACATCATTGTGTGATGAAACCTAACAGCACTACAACGAAACTCAGAGTTGTGTTTGACGCTTCCAGCAAAACGTCTACAAACGTATCATTAAATGAAATTCTAGCCACTGGCCCAACCATCCAGGATGAGCTAGTCTCTATTTTACTAAGGTTCAGATTGCCACGATTTGTCTTCACAGCGGACATCGAGAAGATGTACCGGCAAATAACAGTGGACAATGACGATAGAAGATATCAAATGATAGCATGGAGAGATGATTCAAGTCAACCCATCAAGCATTATCAATTGTGCACGGTTACATACGGAACAACATCTGCCCCATATCTGGCAACAAAATGTTTGCCACGACTGTCTTTACAAGAAGAACAAAAATATCCGTTGGGATCTGACGCTCTACGACGAAGCTTTTATGTAGATGACGTAATGACTGGCTCAGACAGTTTAAGAGAAGCGAGGGATATGCAAGAACAATTACAGCAGCTACTCCAATCAGCAGGCTTCAAACTAAGGAAGTGGTGAGCCAACCATGCACAACTCCTGTTAAGCATTCCACATGAAGATAGAGCCTTGCAACTAGATTTTCACAATGGTGATGATGGCGGGCACATCAATGCCTTGGGACTAACATGGCATCCCAAGAGTGATGAATTCCGTATAAGGGCAATGGGGCCGGACAAGGGCAAGATAACCAAGAGAACTGTCCTGTCGGATATTGCGCATCTCTTCGACCCTTTGGGACTTGTAAGCCCAGTGATTGTAACAGCGAAAATCTTTTTGCAAAAACTTTGGGAATTAAAACTAGATTGGGATGCTGCGCTGCCGCTTGAGCTACACACAACTTGGGCCGAGTTTCGGCAAAACCTTAAGATGCTTAATGACATAAGGATCCCCAGACATATGTTTGCGGGTAAAACACCCCGTACAAGACAATTACATGCCTTCTGCGATGCCTCCGAGAAAGCGTTTGGAGCCGCTGTATATATACGCTCCACAAATGATGATGGCACCGTAACAGTAAAATTACTATGCGCAAAGTCAAGAGTTGCCCCCACTAAAAAGGTGACACTTCCGCGCTTAGAGCTATGAGCAGCAAAGCTTGCAGCACAATTGGTGCAACGGATCAAGAAGGACTTAAATTGGAATGACCAACCATGCTTGTTCTGGACAGATTCAGAAATAGTACTCGCATGGCTGAAGGCCGAGTCTTCATCTTTTCATACCTTTGTGGCAAATCGCGTAGCCGCAATACAAGAGTGACATCCATCAATCAGTGGCGACATGTTCCATCTAAACAGAATGCAGCAGACGTCCTCTCACGCGGAATATCACCAGAAAGGTGAAGGCTTGCACTATATGGTTTTATGGCCCAGTCTTCCTCCATGGTGTTGAAGCATCATGGCCAGAACAGCGAGCTCAACATGACACCGACTTGGAAAAGAAACGACCAAGGTCAATTGTGGTAGCTGCCAGTAGAACGAGTAATCTCATCCACGACATCAATCACAAAAATTCCTTCGGGACCCTACAGCGAGTGATCGCATATGTTTTGCGATTCATAAAAAATTGTCAACAGCACAACAGTCTTCGCAGAGAAAGGTCTCAGCTGACCGTAAAGGAAATGGAGGAAGCTCTTGTGGTAATTGTGAGAAATACACAAGTCGAAGGCTTCAAGGATGAACTAAGTCAATTGAAACATACTAAGATGGTAAAGGCCAACAGCAATCTAAGCAGCCTCAGCCCATTTCTTGATGACGACGGAATAATCCGAGTTGGCGGTAGACTACAGGCTTCCAACTTACCCTTTGGTGCAAAACATCCGATGCTGTTGCCATATGCACATAACATAACATGGCTACTAATGACGCAACTTCATACCAACAATCTTCATGCTGAGCCACTATCAACAACACGTCAAAGATTTTGGCCTATCAAGGCCAAGACCACTGCTCGATCTATCGTCCAAAATTGTGTGCGTTGTACCAAATGGAAGCCAAGACTTTTATCCCAGTTAATGGGCAACTTGCCACCCACTAGGGTCCAACCTGACAGACCTTTTGTCAATTCAGGTGTAGACTTCTGTGGTCCCTTTTGGACACATTTTAAAAGCAGAGGAAAACGCCCACAAAAGTCCTATGTGGCAGTTTTTTGCTGCTTCGCGACCAAAGCTGTTCATTTGGAGTTGGTAAGCGATTTGACAATAGATGCCTTCATCGGCTCACTCAAGCGATTCATGAGTAGAATTGGAAATTGTAGAAATCTATATTGTGACAATGCCACAAATTTTGTCGGAGCTAAGAATCACCTAGCAGAACTCAAAGAAGCAGTATATTCTCAAGAATCACGGCACAATATTACAGCATTTTGCACCACCAGAGGAGTGGATTTTCAATTTAAACCTCCACGAGCCCCACATTTTGGCGGCCTGTGGGAGGCAGCTGTCAAATCTGCCAAGAACCTATTTCAAAGGAGTGCATCATCTGCCTCGCTTACGTACGAAGAACTGGAAACATTGATGGTTGAAATCGAGGCCATACTCAACTCCAGACCATTAACCCCGCAGTCAGCTGATCCTGTCAGCACTGACTCCAGGGCACTTCCTAATCGGGGAACCGTTAACAAACACGATTGACCCTCATGCACAGACAGCGAAGGGCAGCTTACTTCAGAGATGGAAATTAGTAACTCACATAAAAAATGAGTTCTGGAGATGTTGAACCAATGAGTACTTAAACGAGCTCCAGCATCGATACAAGTGGAAGCGAAAATGCGATAATGCTAGAAACGGCATGATGGTGCTAATAAAAGACGACAACCTGCCCAGTATGAAATGGCCATTGGGACGGATCATCAAGGTTATTAAGGGACAGGACGATCTAGTGCGAGTGGCAGATGTTAAAACAGCCACCGGAGTATTGAGACGACCGATACACAAACTGGCCCCACTACCAATCGACAAGGAAGGAGAATCGAGTACGGTCATTCAAGATAATCCAGCCTCACAATCTGAAGCTAAAGAATCCAAACTCAGAAAACGCCCTAGTTTCCAAGATGTTGCTCACACAACCAGTAATCGTTCCAAGATCAACCCTGGTGGATCATCAAAGGACGAACCTACGTCAAGTTCATCTAGCACAAAAAGACGTCGTCGCGGTACCTCTGCGATAAGCTTGCTCTTACTAAGTGCATTAATATTGCCAATATGGGGTGACACGGAAGTAAAAATAACTCCCTTCAAATCACAGCCAGGACTCTATTTCGAGGGAATGGGGGCCACCCAGCTAGTGTCAAACGAATGGAATTTAGTAGTATTCTATGATCTCAAGGCATTCTGGAAGGAATTTGACAGTACACAAGGTGCAGCAACCCGGCTGGTTAGCACGTGCAATGGAATGAAGGGCAAACAAGCATGCACGACCATGGTCGAACAATTCGCCAATCTAATACTGGAACTAAGAAATAATAACGAGCTGCTGATGCCTCGTACCCAGCCTAGACAACGAAGAGCACCTTTAGACATAGTAGGGAATCTAGCTAACTCCCTCTTTGGTGTTCTAGACTCTAAATATGCCGAGAAAATGTCTCAGATTATAAACAACCTGGAAGGTAATGACGAACATCTATTGGCATTGATAAAAAACCAGACATCTCTGATAGATTCTACGACAAACATAATGAAGAAATCTCAAGCCAACATGGAAAAACAACTACAGGAATTCGATAAGTATATCAACCAAACGATCATCGCAGTTAATAATAGAAGCCAAGATCTCCATGAACAGATCAGCTGAAATTATCAATTCACTTTCAGTGCAGTTGCTTGTAATGGCTATCAACTATCAGAGAGTGCAGTCCGCACTTCTAGATGTAATCATCGACACCCATCATGGGAAGGTGAACCCACAATTGCTGACTCCCAAACAGCTACAGGCTGAGCTAACTCTAATTAAGGAGCACCTGCCTTCGACACTTCGACTACCATCCAGACGAGAAAACTTGTTGGAACTGTATGGTCTTATGACCACGGAAGGACACATTGGTCAGAATCAAGTCATATTCCGACTTAAGCTGCCATTATTCTCCTACGAAACTTTCGAGATGATGAGAATAGTTCCTGTACCATTTCTGATGAACGATATATTTTTGGCAATAAAACCTGATTCAGAGTTTCTGATCGTGAATTTGCACCGCGATCAGTACTATCCGCTGTCAGAACATGAATTGTCAGCCTGCAAGAATATTGGAAGTTCAATATACATGTGCAGACAACATCACCCTCTATATCGGAAAGGTTCAAATATAAGCTCATGCGAGATAAGTCTGCTTAGCCATTCTTCATCATCACCGGATTGCAAGCTAATGAATGCCATAAATGCATCCCCCTGGATACAGCTGTTAAACCCAAATCACTGGATTTTCTCAACAAGAAGGCCGATAACCATCAACATAGTCTGTGGGACTTCTGTTTCCCAACAAATTTTGGAAGAGTCCGGTATCCTAGAAGTCAAAAATGGATGCGCTATCAAGGAGGAATTTGTGACCATACGATCTCACAAAATTTACCAGAGCACGCTTACTACATCATTCGTGCCATCCAAAAACCTCACAGCTATCCTCCAGCCGATAAAGGGCAATCCACTAGTTCACCGCATAACGTCTGTCGAAAGTCTAGCAAATGACATTCAAACCCTTCAAAGACGCATACAGGCACAGCAGAGCGAGGAGTCAGCCCTGAAAATACACCATCATGATGCTCACCAATGGCAAACTCCTTTCTTGTAGCACAATAATTTTTCTCTGACTTTGAAAGTGCTTTGCTATAGTAAGCTACTGGAACTTCTTGACCATTCTCCTCCTGAGAAAGCACTGCACCAATACCTTCATTGCTGGCATCCGTGTCTAATATAAATGTTTTTCCCAGCTTTGGATAGTGAAGTACTGGCGCTTCACAGAGCTGTTGCTTCAAATTTTCAAAACTTTCGTTGCATTTATCCGACCATATGAACGGCTTTCCCTTTTCGGTAAGCTGATGTAGGCTTCTTGCTATATCTGCAAAACCTTTCACGAATCGCCTGTAGTAGGTAGCTAAACCAAGAAAACTCCGTAATTGATGTTTGTCCTTTGGTGCTGGCCAATTTTTACGGCTTCTATCTTCTCTGGATCGGTTCTCACTCCTTGTGATGAAACTATGTGCCCTAAATATTTAACTTCATTTTTGAATAGAGCACATTTACTCGCACTGAGCTTCAATTTTGCATCTTTAAGTCTTTGAAGTACGTCCCGTAAGTTGTTTTTATGTTCCATGAATGTCCTTGCGATTACTATTATGTCATCCAAATAGACAAGACATGTTTTCCAGGTTAAACCACGTAGAACACATTCCATTAGTCGTTCGAATGTGGCTGGAGCATTACATAACCCAAATGGCATTACTTTGAATTGCCATAAGCCACTGCCAACTGAAAAAGCAGTTTCTCTCGGTCCTCGGGATGTGTTTCCACTTGCCAGTAACCACTCCTTAAATCCAATGTGGAAAACCATTCTCGTCACGTTATTTAGTTGGCGGTAGTCTACACAGAATCGGGTGCTGCCATCCTTTTTCCTAACCAGAACAACCGGCGATGCCCAAGGGCTGTTAGATTCCTCTATTATGCCTTGTTTCTTCATGAAGTTCATCATGTCTTCAACTTCTGGTTGTTTGGCTAATGACAATCTTCGTGGTGTCTGTCGATTAGGCCTGGAATCTCCTGTATCGATTCGATGCTGGACAAGATTTATTTTCCGAAATTCATCGATCACCTCTTTGGAATCGTTGTGTTGTTGTTCACTTAAGGCACTGGACAAAAGAAGTTTCTGAATCTGTTGGGTAGTAGCTGGTATAGGTTTTGTTTCCTTGACATTGATACCATTATCCAAATTGACAATTTGGTAAACGGGTTCACAATTTCCAATTATAGCACCTTCTTTTAGTTGTACCTCATTTTCGGATGTGTTAAGCACTCTGACTGGAATTAATGTTGCACCTTCTGCCTTCACTAAAGTCTTGCCAACGATGATGTTCGATGTAACTTTTGTGGGGTTAGGCTCCACCAGATAGAATCGGCAGGTCCCGATGTCATCAGTAAGCTTTGTCCATATTAGTGTCTCGGAGCATGGCGAAAGAGTAATATTTTCGCAAACCATCGTCCTTACTTTCGCAGGATGATCTGCTTCTTCTCCTAGTTTCATAGGAATTTCTATGCTCCCATATTTGAGAATCCGCTCTCCGACATTCAGATTTATTTTGTATGTGGTCATGAAGTCTATTCCAAGAATGCATTCATCCATTATATCTGAAACCAGGAAAGTGTGAGGAAATAGTAGTTCGCCTAGTTGAACATCTAAAGTTATTTCTCCAAACGCCTGTGCTGCTGCTCCAGTTGCTGTTCTTAGTAGATATTTGGTGGTGTTGTGAAGCCATTTGTTCTTAACAAGATCTGCTCTAATAATTGATCTTGAAGCTCCAGTATCGATAGTAACTGCGCAGTCATTTTTTCCTACACTTCCATATATAACAAGCCTGCTATTATTTCTCTGTAACTGACTTACTTGGATGATGACTTCGGGGCTGTCGATTCCACTAACCAACTTCTGCCCCACGAAGTTGGTTTTTACTAGTTTTCCGACTGCTCAAGAGCAGAGACGATGCGACTAGTCGCTGATTGATATCTAGTCTCTCCACGAATTGCTTGTTCCCTGGCTCGACATCTTTGGCATTCTTCTTTCCCCTCTTCTTCTGCTGATTCCACTCGTCGACGTTTTCTGCAGTCTCTTTGAAGGTGCCCTGGTCTATTACAATTCCAGCATCGAAGGATACCACGTGAAGGCGGGCTCTGTGATGATTGCACTCTGTTACAAGTACATTCTTCCACTGAAATTTCCCCCACTCGTACTGCACTCCGTGAAGCTTGTCTCGCGGATTCATACGCTAATGCATAGGCTAGTCCTTCTGCTGTTGATTTCTTTCCTGCAAGCCTTAATGATTGTTGTAAATTTTGATCTGTAATAGCGTTCACAAATGCCTCCGTCGCCACTTCATTGAGAAAATCCGCATTCACGCTGGAGTATGACAGATGCGCTAATCTTTCTACATCTGCCTGCAGTTGTTGTAGTGATTCGCCATGTTTTTGAATCCTGTTGCGCAACTGTAGGCGATATACTTGCTGCATGTGCTCATCTCCGTAACGTTATTCTATCGCCTGTAGCAATGAAGAGTAATTACGTTGATTTTCAATCGGTACAGTTTGTAAGAGTTCTGACGCAGGACCTCGAAGTGCTAACACCAGAGCTATAGCTTTGTCTTCATCATTCCATCCATTTACCTCTGAAGCTGCCTCGAATTGTCTCTTGAAGATATGCCACGAATTTTGTCCATCAAATATGGGAGGTTTCATTCTACCTGCACCGGATATTTCAGTTGCTACGCTTAGAGGCTGACGATGCTTTATTCTTTCCAGATCTGATTTAAAACTGTCAAGCTGCTAGGTGACTTTTTGTTGAGCTTCCGCCACTTCCTGCTCGATTCCTTCAATTTTCAAATTTTGTTCGTCTAATGAGTTTTTCAGGAAAGTCTTCTGTTCCTCCAAACGAGTTTCTAGACAATTCTCCAGAGAGATCTTTTGTTCGTCGAAACGGGTTTCCAGAGATTTCTTTTGTTCCTCAAAATCAATCTTTTGTTCATCAAAACGGACTTCCATAGATTTCTTGTGTTCGTCCATAGATTTGTTCTGTTCATCTGAACGTGATTCTAGAGAATTCTTTTGTTCCTCGAGAGAATTCTTTTGTTCGTCGAGAGAACTCTTTTGTTCGTCCATAGATTTCTTCTGTTCATCTAAACGTGATTCCAGAGAATTCTTTTGTTCCTCGAGAGAATTCTTTTGTTCATCAAAACGGGCTTCCATTTTGCTCATTAAAGTACTCAAAAGCTGTTCCATTTTCATCTCAGGCTCTTCTTCAAATTCGGTTCCTTCCAAGTTCTCTTCGAAAAGAAATGTCTCAGGATTCTTTCCTGCCGCTATCAAAGCTTGTCTAAGTCGCTCGACTAGAACTTTCTTTGCACCTGTCGTTTGTAATGAGCGGTTCCCTAGCTCCACTTTCAAATCCTGTATTCGAAGCTCCTCCACTTTGCGCCCCATTACTGTAGTAATTCACTCACAGTTGAATATAAATTATTTTCCAGAACTTTTAAAATTTAACACAATTCCACAAAATTAATCACACTTTTAATTTTTCAGTCAATTGCCACCACTTTATTTCTCAAATATATTTCACTTCTGACACCAGTTGTTGCGAGCGTGGCCTTTGGTTCGTTATTTAAAAACACAATATTAAATAATTAATATATAAGTTCTTTATTTCACTCTAATCATATAAAATTCACAATTCCTCAATTAATCAACTCAACTCTAATTATAATAATTAATTAATACTGTACTTTCAATTATCACAATCTAATTACATACACTTCCGCTTCTTTATTACTTTCGCTTCTTAACACTGCAACGTCTAAGACAAGACTCTTTTTCTGGCGATGAAAACTGTTATATTTATACCCTAGAAACTCTCCGGATTTTTCTGGAGTGTTCTATTCCAAAAGCTTCTTGACTATTCTATTTGTTCTATTCCTGAACTTTCCTGTGATTTCATAATCGATTCCCCGAACCTGAAGTTGTTACTTTCCATTGCCAGTAGATGTCACCAGTTGTCTCTTTCTATTGCACGTAACAATATGAAACCTTCCAGGTTCATGTAAGAGTGAGTGGTGCATCCTTTTGCAATGGAAGCAACGATGTTTCGATCGACAGGTGTGCACAGAGTGAATCAGGTCAAAATATTGAAACATAGCGAATTAGATGTCACAAAGGACCTTCGGTCACTGTAAGATTTACTCTTGAATTGCGGACATGAATACAATACATGATTATCTTTACACATTAAACATGTTGAACGCTTTATTGCAGAGGTAGTGTGCATAACCCTTGTTGGATTAACCCTTTTAGTGACGCTGGAACAAGTTTCCAAAGCATCGCAACGCTTGTTTAGAAAGTTTAATAAATCTTCAAAGCTTGGGAAATCTTTCTCTGAACTTTCCTTAACCCGCAGCTGTTTCGTTTCAATGTATAGTTTCCCTAAAGCCAGGAAAATTAGCCAAGGATCTCCAGTTTGAGCATCCGCTCCTAATGCCTTAAGTCTGCGAATTACTTCATCATAGGAGTCATAAAGGTTTCGCAAATTTTTTGCTGATGCCTGATTTATGGTAGGTTGGTCCATAAAAGTCTTGATCATCGAGGTGGTGATGTGACGCTTTTTGTTGAACCGCGCTTTAAGCTTTGCCCAGGCTTCAACATAGTCTCCCTCTGTGACTGTTAAGTGTCTTATGACCCCAGATGCTTCACCTTTCAGTAGCCCTTTGAGGTACTGTAATTTTTGACAACCATTTAGAGATTCAGTTTTATCTACTAACGTTTCAAATAAATCTATATGTGCTAATTCTTCGTCAAATCTAAAAAAAATTTATTCAAAAATTTATTGTTTTTTTTTAAAAAATCAAAAGGGGTTGCAGGATGACGTAATTTTTACCCCGCCCTAGTATTAACTCTACCAACAAAGTTTTGATTCACACAGGATTTATGTGCTAATTCTCTGCTTAATTGGAAAATGGTATATTCGAGTATTTAATAGGGTTTTTAATAAGCCAAAAAGGGGATGTAGGACGATTTCTTCCACCATGTTTCCCTATTTAAAATGCTACCAACAAAATGTTGATTTATGCTGGATTTATGTGCAAATTATGTGCTAATTCTTTGTCAAATGTAAAAATTGTGTAATGCAAAGTTTGCTGGGATTTTTAACCAATCAAAATGCGGGGTGCTAAAGGGCGCCATCTTCCACCCCGCCTTAGTTAAAATCTTGCCAAGAAAACTTTTGATTCCGTCAGGACTTATGTGCTAATTATGTGCTAATTGTATATCAAATCTAAAATTTAGTATTCGACAATTTATCGGGTTTTTAAGAAAAAAAGAAAATGGGGCGGTGCAAATCGACGTCATCCTACACCCCGCCCTATTTCAATTTCTATCAAAATAGTTTTGATTCATTTAGGTTTTATGTGCTAATTATGTGCTAATTTTTGCTTAATCCAAAATATTTATTTTCGACAATTTATCGGTATTTTTAGTTTGGCGACAAAATTTGATAACACACTTTTATTTCCGAAGATTTAATTGAACTGATCGATTAATCGATTATTACCCTACTGTCAAAAATAAATTGTCAAATGATAGTGACAGTTCTCGTTGTCAAAATTCAGTAATTAAAAGATTTTATTTGGGTTGTTGCTTAGAATATATAGCAAATGGAATGGTTGAATCGTGTAAAATTCGTGTATAAGAGCGTAATTTGTCAAGAGCGGGAGATTATACATAGTAAGTGAGATGCTGGAAGGAAGATTTGTCAAAGCTGAATGCAGGATTGTCAAATGTGATTTTGTTTTCTGAACAGGTTTATGCAATCTAATATTCTTTTGCGAAATTTAACAAAACTGTGGAAGCAATTCTTTTCAAAACTAATTATCTTTGAACTTTATTTTGTGCAAAGTTTTATAGTGCCACTTAGGACGTTTACCAAACGGGCTAAATGCTGGCTAAATCTATTAATTTTCTATTTAGTAAATTTTCGAGCTTTCTAATTCTTCTTCTTCACATTCGTCTAATTATTTGACAAATGCGGTTTATTTGAAAGATTTTTAGAAGTATTTATTTGTAAAATGAACAAATACAAGAAAATAATATTACGGCCATAACTTTCTTGTTTATTTCCTGCAAATCCATCTTAAATGCCACACAATTGCTTTGCTTTTGAAATAAAAGTGACAGCTGAGCAATTGGCTAAATTCCACTTTGGTTTGGCACAGCCCTGGAATTAGCTGGCTAAATTTCCAATGCAAACTGAAATTTAGCCAGCATTTAGCCCGTTTGGCAAACGTCCTTAGTTCCTGTTAAAATCTTCATATCAATTAAAAAAACAGAAATGAAGTGTTCGGTCAGTGCATGCAAATATAAATTTGATGATAAACTAGGGAATCCTGTTTGAGGCAACTGCACTATCTAAATTATCTTTTTGTTAATAGAAGCAAAGATTTATATAAATTAATTATGTGAATTGTTTCAAAATAAAGTCGAAAAAGAACATTTCTTACCACAGATGCTCTGCTCAAAACCTTTGTTTACTTTTTGCAAATTGACAAGTTGCTTAGAATAGGGATAGCGTGTAAAAACATGTAAAAATGGACTACCAACACAACCAGAAATTCATTACGCAAAATCTGGCTTATCCATTTCTGTTTGCTATATATTCTAAAGGTTGTTGGTAGAAAATTTAGCAAGGAATTTGTTTCTATACATGGCTTGCTGCCAAAAGTGTTTTCCCGAGAGCTGTAGCTGTGAAGCTAGTATTCGCATGAATTCTATTCTGAAAAGCAAGAATACATGTGGAGGAGCAGTTATGGTGCATTTACATGGTGACAGTAGCTTATGTAATGTCGATTTCGATAGGACAAATCAGTGTTGTACTTTTCCGGGCAGTGGAGCACTGGGAGCATTCAAGCCCATCGAACATATTGCTGTCATATTCATTGTATATGCGTACACACGCATATATACGGAACTGTCAAACGTAATAAATGTTCTTTATTGATATATAGAAATCACTGACACATATATCTTTGCTATAACAGTTTTTATCACTAATAACCCTAAATAAATAATTTAAAAACAGTTATTTCGACGAAGCCATTTATTTATTTGTTGCTTACAGTTTTCTTTCAGTTGGTAATTGGATCTTAGACCGAAAGACTCAGTAATATAGAACTGAGCCCACTTTTTGCAGTGCATTTCTATGAAAGTAATCAGTCCATATTAGATATGTCAGTGATCGAAACCAATTCCTTCTTAAACTTCAAGCTTCGACTTTCGCTACACACGCTCATCAAATAGTACGATAGTAGTGGTCTTAATACTTTCAAAAAGGAAAGTTACGTGAATTCGCACAAACTTGAAAAACGACAGCCTGCTGGACTCTACTAGAGCCCTGTTGTTGCGACTCAGGTACCAATGCACCGAATAACAACCATAAGGTCAATACATCAATGTATTGTCCTATGCAATATATATACCACTATACCTGAAAACAAAAAATAATTTCATATATTTCAATTTAAATCTAAAAATCATTCAAACTCACTCTTTCATATTATAATAAAATGCAATTAAGCATAAATTGCATTTTATTATCAGGCACACATTCCACTCACACGGTATGCACACTTACCTACATACAGTATCTTCTTAATTTTTTTCCGTATGTACAGTGTACATACGTACATTACTTACTTCTTCCAATCTAATTGTATGTATATGCACACGTACAATTATCACAATTATTCTCGCCCTCTTAAAATTAATATTTCAAGATGGGCGCACAAGTGCATATCAGATTACAGTTTTGCACTGATGCATATAGCTTGCATCAAAACTTTTTTACATTTTCTCACGTACGTGTTTTCAACGTCGTGAGAAAACAATAAAAAGAAAAAAGGGCCTTCGAAGCGATCATTGGTACCTGGGTGCAATTTGCCCAAACGTCGGGGAGTCGTTTTTTTTAATCCGCCTGGAAAAGTTCGTGTATTGAAACAAAACTAATAATTAAAATAAAAGATTGTATACTTAAGAATTATTCGATCACAGGAAAAGTTTGTCCATTGAAACAAAAATAATAATTAAAATAAAAGATTGTGTACTTAAGAATTATTCGATCACAGGAAAAGTTTGTGCATTGAAACAAAATAATAATTAAAATAAAATATTGTGTACTTAAAAATTATTCGATCACTGGAAAGGTTTGTGGATTGAAAAAAAATAATAAATAAAAAAAATAGGAGAAGTTTGTGTGTAGTATTAAATATAAATAAGAAGGAAACCAAATAATAAGGGAGTACAGCTATAAATAAATAAATAAATAAATCCAAACAAAAATTCTTCTTCCTTATAATATTGTGTGAGCTCTCCACCCGGAGCACGGCACACACACTCACCTACAACAATTGGTGGCAGCGGTGTTCGTACCCTAAATCAAATCAGTGCTTATAATTTTATAAATGTAAAAAAAAAAATACTAAAATCTGCGACACAGGCATAACAACTGGTGACAGCCCTTTTCCGTTTTTTTTAAACTTATCAGTGCCTTAATATAACTAATTAAATTCAAATACAATAAACTAATAATTGATAAAAAAGTAATAAAGACTGCCAATACAACATACTGGTGGCAAGGTTTTTATCAGTGCCTTTTAATCTGAAATTTAATTAATTAATTAGTAAACACAAAGCAACATAAAATAAAGGCAAAAGATAACAAAAAATAAGTTAATATACTTGAATATAAAAAAAAAAAAATATTAAGCCGGGTACAAAAAAACAAGGTACTTGGAGGAGAAACAAGTTTAAGCGCCAGAGTGCTTAACGTGGGACCCTTGCGAGGCTTCATCCCTGCCTCACTAACACGTAACAAATAGAAGGAAGGAAGACCTCAAGACGTATCTTCCCAGTGCCAAGAAAAAACAAACAACACCAATATCTTAATCCTCATCTTTAAATCTTCAAGAGGACGTCGGCCAGGAGACCCAACGCATATCTTACAGGACAAACACAATTGGATATTAAACAAGGTAGCTACGTAGCTAGGTTAGCTATTTGATTACATTAATTATTAGATATGTTGATAGAACTAAAGAATATAGATACATAAAAGAAAGTGTTGTAAAGAAACAAAAACAAGAAGTGCAAACATTTTTCACCCTTTCTATCAAATAAAACCTTTTCACCTTTTTTTTTTTAATTGCTGTTCCTAGAAGCGACCTCTGCGGCAAGACTTCGTGAGTTTGCTGGCCAGAGGACTTCGAATAAAATCAACAATCGATCCGCTGCGATAGAGCTTTATAGGCCTATTGACGAGAGGAAAGATTTTGGTTGGAATTAGCGATTTATGTAACAATTCCTTTTCCTTTTACTAATCAAATATTGCATTAATATTTCTCCCTTTTGGAAATCGCTAAATAGTTTCGATTCCTACTGTTGTGTTTTTCTTATATTTAATTCAGACATTTTATTTAAACATACAATGTTTTTTTTTAATTATAATACACTCCCTTTTTCTTGATATTGAAAGTTTATTTAAACCTTTCTTTTACTCTACGTTCCACAATAATCTATCACGCCTTTATTATTCTCAAAAGTGTACACAAATTTAATTCCAAATTTATAAATAATAAACACACAAACAAACAAAAAACAATAAGTTTTATATCAACCTGCTACTGGGCAGCATATATTGAGCATAATTATAAACCATGATTTTATTCCATCCCTTTAATCAATCTGCTGCAGAAAAACTGCTATATAGAGTACAATTATAGTACTCAATCTCTATTTCCACGAAAAAATTTGTTCCTTCGTGTATAAAATTTTAATTTTTCGTCGCTTCCCCTTCTACCTAATTTTTACGCACCCCTACAAAACAATAACACAAACATGACTGACGAAAACAAATCTTTCGATGAGCTTTGCTTGTCACAAGTCCCAAAAACGGCAGAAATCAGACAAATTCTGGCCGATTATCATAGAGCCAATAAAATCAAAAGAAAAACTTCAAAAATTGGAAGACCTGCGGGCTTCATTTGAAAAAACGGAAACCCTGATTCAAGATCATGAAGATTTTGATGAAACTCATGATTATTTTAAGCAGTCATGCTATGACAAAACAGAGGACTGATACAATCCTGCAAAGGCAACTCTGTCTGATAGGTTGAAGTCCATATCAATCCACGCAGAGCGCAAAAATAACCTGTTTTATATTCCACTTCCAAAAACTTCGCAAAAACAACTGCAGCTGATAACCAGGACAGCACAGACAAAGATCAATCAAATACAGTACGATTTCGATTGCAAGAAGATAGACGAAAAACATTATCCCACATTATTCAGTCTATAGATAATAATTCACTTGTAACTGCAACCCAGGCATATCTAACCCAACAATTAAACTCTTTGCATAAATTTTGGGACGATTTTGAAGAAACACATAACGAAATAATCTTGAATGTTGGCCAAAACGACAGAGACAGCGATTACTTCGTAAATGATGTTTACATAAACATGGAAACATCATTCTCAGAGACTGTAATTGCGCTGCAAGAACAATTGAACTCTCGATTCCAAAATGTAACAAATAATACAAATAACTTCACAGATCATCACCATAATGTCTCCTTCAGAGACCAATCAAATTTCTCCTTATCAGACGCAAGGTCATTAATTCCCAACTTTAATGGGAATCCCAAAGATCTTCACAAATTCATTTCAAGCTGTGATGATATATACGCGATGGCAACGACGGCGAACGAAAAACACTCCCTCCTTAGCTTAATAAGGAGTAAATTATCTGCAAATGCATATGATATTTTCAGGTACAATCAAGTTGAAGATTGGCCTACCTGAAAATCAATTTTAACTTTAACTTTTGAGGTAAAAATTCCCCGAACTACGCACCAGTCTCAATTGAATACTTCTAAATAGAGAATACGGGAGAGCGTGCAAGATTTTCTCCAGAGACTTAACACAAATCTATCTAAATTAAACGAGACGACCCACTCATACACAAGTAATAAAATTCTTTTAATATCTCTTAAAAGATAATGAGTGTCAAGCAGTGAGAGCTATAGAGGACGGATTATCCAACCCACAACTCCAAACTTTAGTAAAAGTGCATTCCGATAAATCCCTTTCTGCATTAAAATCACACATCTTAAAGCATGCATCACGCTTAGACCAGAAACAACTCGGTTCGCAAGCACATTACATGGTAAATCAGACTCCATTTGCGCAAACAATAAATTCAAGTCGTCGCTGCTTCAAATGTAAAAGACTGGGGCATGCTGCATCAAGTTGCCCAGTCATGCAAGGCTCCACGCAAAATTTCAATGCAGTTCCAAAACTAAGCTCGCAATTACAACGCCCTCCGCATTTTAATAAGGTCACATCTCCGTCACAGGTACCATCTTGTCGATATTGTCATCGAATTGGGCACACTATCGAAGAATGCCGGACAAAAGCTGCGAACAACAGTCGTTCTGGCTACAATCAGGGAAATCAAAATAATTTCCAAAAGGTGAACAATACTCCACCAACAAACACGGCTGACAGACAGCCTCAAAATAGGAACTGCCAGCAGCCAGTATTCCGAGAAAGTAGAACTTCTCCGTCGAGATATAATAATGCCAATATCTCGGCTTCAACCCGACAAGTGCCATTTCCTAAGGAAAGAAATTATGTACTTAGGGCACATAATTACAGAAAATGGAGTCAAACCAGACCCTGCAAAAATAAAATCAGTTCAGTCATATCCCAGACCCAAGAAGGAAAAAGATATCAAAGCCTTCCTTGGTTTCGTCGGCTACTAACACCGCTTTATACCAAATTTTTGAAGATAGCCAAACCACTTACAAATCTTTTGAAAAAAGATACGCCCTTCAAGCTCGATGCAATTTGCGATGAAGCATTCTGCGAATTGCGAAATAATTTGCTGATGCCATTTTCTTCACTGATCGCGTAGATAAGCTAATCATGATTTTAAGCATGATTAGCTAATTGAAAATTTATATGGATGAAATCTTTTAAATAAATTTTTTCGCTACCCTTTTTCAGGAATGGTTTTAGATATATAACAATCCTTCCCCCCGCGAATAAGGGAGTTATTCTTTGGAGAGGAATAACTCTCGGGGGAAGAATTCGTTCCGTCAAAAGACTTTAGTATCTCGGGGTTTTTTTATCTAGGGTATTAGGTTACTGTTTTGTTTGGGTTAAATTGAAACGGCAGAGGATGGATAAATTGTTGCAGTTAAATACTACCCGGGCTGGTGTTGTTTCTCTGTTAGTTAGTTAGCACTTGCGCTGTGAATTTTGGAGTGTCGACACCAACTTATTTTTCTGGTCCAGACTGATTTTACGCAAGATGTTGTTTACGGTGAAGGTGAATAAGACGCCCTTCAAGTACCCGCCTGGGCTTACCTGCGTGGCCTGCCTAATTTATGTGGTGCATGTGCTACCAAACTGGCGTGGACCCATTCGCTTAGTCTTGCAAAGGACTGGCCAGCGGCCCTTTACTATGCGGGGGGCGGAAACAGTTGTGGGCAAGGCGTATTGGGTGGACTTGCCTCTATACCCGCACCAAGGACAGTCTTGGGTTGGCGCTGGTAAGTTCTGTTTTAGATTTTCGCACATTTCGACTTATTCAGCCATACCTTTTTTTTGTTTACAGGTGCCACATTAAACATTACCGGGCGATTTGGGCTGTGTGCGTGCTGCCACCCCATTTTTAATGACCCGCTAACTGCGATTGTTCGCCAGATCATGGCCACAGCTCCCCCTTGTGGACCCTCCGGACCGCGGAAGACAGCGATGAGGACTAGGCTCGCCGCTAATAATCCCGTATCTTCTTGAAAAGGTTTTTACCTTCTTTTTTTTTGCTTTCCTATCCTCCTTCTTTTTCGTGTTATATATAAAAAAAATAATAAAAAAGTAAAAAAAAAATAAAAAACTAAGTAATCCCCGATTTAAAGTTTTTTTTTGTGTGAGTTGGCGGTTTTGGAAACTTACAGTTTTTGAAGGAGTATTCTTGTTTAAAAAAACTTTTTTCTTTGATACTAATTAGGTTTTCGGCTTTGGTCCTTTTACTTTCTGAGTGGTTGCGGTTTTGGAATCTTACAATTTTTGAAGGAGTATTCTTGTTAAAAAACTTTTTTTTTCATCGATACTAATTAGGTTTTTGGCTTTGGTTAATTTTTGTTAATATTAGTTTAGAGTAATTTAAGTATATTCCCTTCATTATTTACTTTTATTGGGGTACTAGTATTGGGTGGTGGTTCTAGGTCAGATCGGTTGAGTTTTTACATTTGAATTTTTTGTTTTGTTGTTTTTTTTTTGCGTTAACCTATTGTTTTCTACTACATTATTGGTTTTGCTTCGCTAATTATACACTTTTTATTCTAGACTATGTACAAGTATTTTCCTATCTAGTATTAGTTTTTGTTACTATCTGTTTATTTGTTACTCTAGATTATATTTTTCACATACAATTGGTGTGTTAGTTTAAAAAATTTTTTTTTTTGTTAAAACACTTTTTGTGGCCTGGTCAACCCTTTTTTTTTTGTTTTCTTTGTATTATTTCTTATTCTTTTTTTTGTTATATGCTAATTACTTTTGATTTGAATTTTATTATTTCCGAATTTATGTAATGTATTTTACGTTAACGTTGTTGTACCTTATAGATCATTAGTGCTACTTTAATTCTATTATTTTATTTTCTATCGAATTTGTTATTCTTTTAGGTCTATTAGGTCTGGTTAGGTTGGTACTAATTTGGCGGATCGGGTCTCGGTCGGTTCGGCTAGGCATTACAAAATTATTTTGTTTAATGTAACTTTTATTCTATTGGCTAGATTAGATTTGTTATCTTAATAATAATAATTATTTATTAGTTTATTCTCTAATTATGAGTTTTGTTAAAAACATTTTTTTTTCTATTAGTAGCCTGGTAAATGTCTTCGTCTTACGTTACTTCTTTATCTTCTACTGTTTAAGTAGGTACATGTTTTATTTATTTTTTTTTTTTTTTTGTGTTTAACTAACCCATGATCGCTCTAAAGCTCTTTTTTCATTTTTATTGTCATCTCACGACGTTGAAAAAACGTACGTGAGAAAATGCGAAGGTTTTTTGATGCGAGCTATATGCATCAATGCAAAACTGTAATCCGATATGCACTTGTGCGCCCGTCTTGAAATATTTTGATAATTGTATGTATGTATGTACATACAATTAGATTGGATTAAGTAGGTAATGTACGTATGTACATAGTACATACGGAAAAAAAGTAAGAAGACACTGTATGTAGGTAAGTGTGCATACCGTGTGAGTGGAATGTGTGTCTGATAACAAAATGCAATTTATGCTAAATTGCATTTTGTTGCAGAATGGAAATGCATTTTTAAATGCATTTTAAATTTTAAATGAAATTTTGAATGCATGAATTTAAATTAATTTTTAGGGTCAACTTTGCAATGCATTGATATATTACGTAGGGCAATATATTGGTGCATGGACCTTTATGATTGTGATTTACGCACCTGAGTCACAACATCCCTCCCCCTGGGGAAAAGAAAGCTATATTCATTTATGAAGGAAACTTTCTTTCTAAATAACAAAGTTAAAATATATATATTAAAACAACTGTTATGTAGATAACTATAACTAATTACAAAATTGTAAGACTATAGTAAAACTTAATTAAAATATTCTAAGAGAAATTTTTTTTTTTATGTACTAAAATAAAAAAGTTTGTGGCAAACTTGTACTCTTGTTTTTTTTTTGATTTCCTTTTCAATAAAGAAGAAGTTGTGATAAAATTCAAATTTTCTTTATATATTTTCTCAAAGTTATTACCATACTATACTATATTTGCTATATTTAATTATTTATTATTATAATTTTAAACAAACGATTTAATATTAACTAATATATACTAAAATTTGCATTTACACAGAGAAATTATTGCGTTATTATTATTATTTAAATGTTATGATTTTTACTGCCATTTTTATAGTTCTTATACTTTTATTTTATGTAAATGCCTATAATTTTATTATCTTATTTATTTATTAATTTTTATTAGGATATTTAAATTAATAATGTGTTATTTATAAAAACCATTATTCTATTCTACCTAGTCACCAAGAATGTGTTTTTTTTTGTTCTTGTTTTTTTTTTTATAAATTTTATATAAATATATACATGTGCGTACATATTACCTAAACATATGGTATAACAAGTTAAATTTTTTCTTTTTTCTTCGCCTAGGTTTACTTCCCCTTTTTGTTTTCTCTAATGTATTAAGTTTTGTTCTTTATAGAGTGCATTTGATTGTTGGAATGAGGATAGGGGTTGTTGAAAATGATAAAAATTTGAGGAGAAAAGGTTACTATTGTCCGTTTATTATTGTCTCTAAGTTAAACGTTTCCTGTGGTTCTTCTTTGTGGTGCTGGGGTTATCTTGAACCTAAGTTTTCGTGGTGCAGCTCTAGGCATACCTTTCATTTCATGTTCGAGGGTTATGTTTTTGCATTTCCGTTCTTTCGGTTTATATTTAATGTACATATAGACGCAGGCAATAGAGATGATTAAAACAATTGTCACATATGATATTGTATAGTGATGAATATGAGATTACTTATTGGATTAAGAGGAATTAATTCTTGATATTTTTGGAAACGAACGGATTCGAGAAGTTTTTCTAGATCCGTGTTTGTTGTAATATTTAAGGGATTTGTTTCTATAAACGTTTCCATGGGAGAAGACGTCATATTCCGTATTATATTGGAAATGTTTATCGTTGGGATAAAATGGGAATTGAATTTGGACATTTTTACGTTATGTCCGTGCAGGATGAAATCCTTGCTGCGAACATAACAAGCGGGATTGATGTGCATTGTTCCTATTCCATGCAGGGTTTGTGAATTAATGGAATCTTCACAAATAATGTCTATGTGGAGGGATCCTTTCAGGGAGAAAAGCCAGGCGTTCTGCTGTGATAATTGCGTCCAATAGTAATCCTGTCGCAAGATCAGAATTTTACACTTTTGTGTAATAGGTTCCTTCTTTAGTAGATTCACTTCACATAGGTTTGTTCTTGTATTTGTGCTTAGGATGGGGAATGAAATTTTGCAGTAGAAATGCATATGGTCCAACGTTGCGCAATTATGCATATCCTGAAGCGTTAATTCAACAAAATGTTCGCGATTGTAATCTATTAATATGTATTCATTTGCTGGTTCGATATATACGAATGATCCGTTAAGGAGTGTGGGTAATGGCATTGCTTTGAATAATTGGTATGGTTCCTTGAATGGAAGTGGAATTCGTAGCTCGATAATTATTTTATTATTGAAAATATTCGCTGCTATTGTACTCAATTTGTAAAATTGTGATAAAATATTGTCTCTAGAATTTATGGGAAGCATCATTGAATTTGGCAATTCCTGTCTGATATTCAATAAGAGTTCTTCAATTTGTCTAGGGGAAATGAGTGTAGGATGAAATTTTCCATGCCTTGAATCTGTTACGAGATCTATTAATTCCGACTGGGTATTTTTGTATCTGAATGCCATTAACGAAACCAGGGAAATAAGTGATTCAAGTCCTATGGATATTTTGTTATTCAATGTTCTATTTTCCATTAATGATGTAGCTATCTGTATTGAAATTAACTTTTTATGCATAACCAAGAAATCCATTTCAATTGCGGCTTTAGTTTTGTTGGTTGCTTCGACTATCGCAGTTTGGCTTTTCATAAGTGATAGGAGGGAGTTTTGGTTAAGGGTGAGGTTACGGATTTGCTCGTCATAAATCTTGGCATCATCTTCGTCCAATGTGCCGAAAAGAGCTTTAGAGATTGAGCCTATAGCATTGAAACGTGCTCTTTGTTTTCTATTTTGGGTCACAAGTAACATATTCTATGTTTGCTAATATAAGATTGATTTGTAATAACGTACCGTTACAAGTGTGGCTCAAGGCTGAGTGTTTGTCCAGTTTCCGGCAGGTCGTTGTAATTTGTTGGGCTATGAACTGGATGTTGTTGAATTCTGTTTTAAAATTTTCCAGATCGTAGAATGTCACTAATTTCCACTCGTTGGTGCAGAAATTGGCTCTGCCAATTTCCTCGAAGTAAATACCTGCACTGGCATTTAGTTGGTTTACCTCTATTCCTAAGCCGTAGGCGAAAGGGACGCAAATTAGAATGAATGCTATATGCATCATTTTGGAAGCCTGAAAGATGATATTGTATTATTCGCTTGGAATGAAGAGGATGATGAAGTTGTTGATATTACTCTGAAAAAAGTTTTAAGTCATTGTTGTGGACTCTTTTGTTTTTATTATTGATTTTAATAGTAGAATTTTCGGGGGAACTAATCTCCATTATCTCATACGGACCTGACCAGAGTGGTGAGAATTTGTTCTCTCGAACTCTGCTCTTAAGTAGGACTTTATCGCCTACCATAAAAGATTTTTGGACGGAGCTTTTGTCATATTGTAGTTTGGATTTTTCTTTATTGGCCATGGCTACATATGTCTTTAGCTATTTTGAAGCTATGCTGTAGACGCGCTTTTAATTAATTTGTAATTATAGCAAACGGTTGGAGAAGATTTCAATTTGCTTGGAATTTCGGCTGGTAATCCGTAAAGGAGTTCGCGAGGAGTATAATTAGTACTCGAATGAGGGATTGTATTGTATACGAACATGGCATAAGGAATTCATGTATACCAGTCTTGTGGATCTTTTGCTACATAAGATCGGAGATATTCTGCTAAGGTTCTGTGACTTCTTTCCAATGCACCATTCGTTTGAGAGTGATATGGAGTAGTTTTAAGTCGTTTTATTCTTAGTAATTTAGATACCTTGGCGAACATACCACTTATGAGGTTAGAACCTTGATCTGTGAGGATATTTTCTGGAATACCATGTCGACAAACTATCGTTGTCGTGAAGGCTTCCGCTAATGTCTTAGACTCGGTGTCGACTATGGGAATAGCCTCAGAAAATTTTGAGAGGTCGTCTTGGAATGTAAGGAGATATTTGTTTCCAGAATGAGAAATTGGGAGAGGTCCTATAACATCTAGGTGCACTCTTTCGAAAGGTTTGGAGCTAATGCTCGAGATTTTCATTGGAATTTAAGGGTTTCTGGATACTTTGTTCACCTGACAAAGTTTACATTTCCTTACATATTTGATAATATCGTCTGATATGCCAGGCCAGTAAAATTGCTTTTTAATTCTTTTAATTGTACTGGAAACGCCTTGATGGCCTCCCGTCGGTAATGAATGAATCCTTCAAAACTTGTTCGATGTCATTAATGTCGGATAAATATTTAATAGAATCTTGATGGAGTTTATGGTTTATTTGTTTAGCAGTGAAGACCTTGGTAAAAATGTTTTTAATAATTATTAGATTCTGTGGATCCAATATGGGGAAGGAGATATTTATTTGTTTTAACTAATTTGCTTCTGTGTATGAGCAGATTTCAGTTAAAATCTTTTCGAGGTCTGATCTATCTCTTTGGGATCGACAAGGTAAATTAGTTTTGGAAATAATTATTATGGAGTCTTTTCTTTTGAAGAAGTTCAGTTCAGTGTCTGAAAGTGGGGATTTATCTGAAAATTTTAGTTTCGAATCCAACACTCTTTCAAGTTCTGTATCTTGCATTGGCAAGATGAAGAATTTAGGATTCGCATTTTTGTCAGTAAAAGAGGAAAATTAGTCTCAGTTATTATGACTGAGAAATTGTTTGATGACGCTGGAGCTGGGTTTGGAGTAATAATACTCGTGTCGGGAATATTCAGATTTGCCTGAGCTCTAGCTTGATTCCTTGTTACCACATGTACGTAGGTGGTAGGTTCTGCGAAATATTCGCTACTATCTGGAATAGCTCTACTGAGAGCGTCTGCAATTATGTTGAGCTTACCTGATTTATGGACTATTTTGTAGTCATATTCCTCAAGACGTATTCTCCATCTCATCAGTCTTGAGGAGTGATCTTTCAGATTCATGAGCCATTCTAATGGTTTATGGTCAGTTATAATTGTAAACTGTCTGCCATAAACGTTGAATTGCTCAACTGCGAAAACGATAGCTAAGAGCTCCTTTTCTATTGTTGAGTAACGAGTCTCTGCACCATTGAGAACTCGACTCACATAGGCGATTGGGTGATCTCCTTGATCATCAACTTGAGAAAGAACTGCTCCGATAGCGTAATCACTGGCATCGGAGGTGACAAAAAATTCTTTGTCAAAATCGGGATATGACAGAATTGGTGCTGAAATAAGTTTATTGCGTAATTCGCAAAATGCCTCGTGGCAGATTGCGTCGAACTTCACAGGCGTATCTTTTTTCAAAAGATTTGTGAGTGGTTTGGCTATCTTCGAAAAATTTGGGATGAAGCGGCGATAGTAGCCGACGAAACCAAGGAAGGCTTTGATATCTTTTTCCTTCTTGGGTCTGGGATATGACTGAACTGATTTTATTTTTGCAGGGTCTGGTTTGACTCCATTTTCTGTAATTATGTGCCCTAAATACATAATTTCCTTTCTTAGGAAATGGCACTTGTCGGGTTGAAGTTTGAGGTTGAAATCACGAAGGCGGCTAAGTACTGCTGTGAGTCTGGAGATTGTCTGAGATTGTATCCATGGACTACAATATCGTCCATGTATACGAAGCAATAGATATCTTGAAGGCCAGATAAGACATTATTCATGGCTCGTTGAAAAGTAGCAGGGGCTCCTTTTAAACCAAATGGCATACGACTGTATTCGTAGTGGCCATAGGGTGTGCTAAAGGTAGTTTTCTCCCTGTTCTTCGAGTCCATTTTTATCTGGTGGAATCCACTGGCTAAGTCGAGTGTGGTAAAATATTTCGACTTCCCCAACTGGTCTAATATATCAGTGATATTGGGATATTGGGATATTGGGATATTGTGATATTAGGCAGTGGGTACGCATCGCCAATAGTAATGTCGTTAATACGACGAAAGTCTACCACTACTCGCCACTTTTTGTTTCCATTCTCATCTGGTTTTTAGGGAACCAGGAGAAGTGGAGAATTCCAGGGACTATGTGAAGGTCTGATGATGTCTGACTCAAGCATTTCTTGTATTTGCCTATTTATCTCAGTTCGGCTTGCTTCAGGAAGTCTATAAGGCTTGGTATAGATGAGTGGTTTGTCTTGGAGTGTCTCGATTTTGTGGGTAATCGCATCTGTATATGAAAGGAAATCCCCTTCTATGAAGAAGAGATCGTTGAATTCCCTACAGATGTTTCGAATACTCTCAGATTCCTCTGAATTACAGTGATCCAATTTGATAAGGTTTTGCAGTTTATTTATTCTGCCCTTAATTGGACCTCTGTCAGAGTCTGTGGAGATTACCACAAAGTCGTCCAAGGCTTGGTAAACTGGGTTCACCTCGTAAGGTGCCAGATCGGCGTACTCCTCATATGTGTTGAGGATTAGGACTTTTGCCATACCGTTGACTGGTTCGACTATCGAATTTCCAAGAAACAACCCTGGCCTTATTTCCTTCTTGAAACAGACCGATTGATTTTGAATAGAAGGAGTTGGAATTTCTATGATGAATTCTGATCGAGCTGGAATTTTAATTTTATTTAATTTATCCGATTCTTTCGGATTTTTAAAAGGAAGGAGATATGATTCCAACTTTTGTGGAATTTGAAAGGAGTTATACGATGATTCTGTCTCGATAGAATTTGAAGGAGATAAAACTTCATTGAAATTCTTTGACTTCTCTTCTGATTTATTTCTGGAATTCACTTTTGTGAATTTGTTGATGAAGGAGATAGAGTTTTATTATATTTAGCCTTTTGTGCGGCTATATGAAGCTGTCGATGGAGATAGATTTCCTTTGTATGTTGGTTCCACTTTACTTGGAACTACTGATGGAGGCAGTTTTTCATTTAAAAAACCTTTAGGATCCACTTCTTGTGAAGCATTTGGTGGAGATATATTTTTATTTAATTCAGCCTTTTTTATGGCTATAGATGGAGATAGATTTTTATTAGTATTAATATCGGAGAATGTTATCTCCGTATATAATAGGCTTTTTGTATGAGACCTCTTTTCTGGGTCTTCGCTTTTCAAATAAACATATGGATAATTTGAATAGTAATCCTCATATGGATAAAATTCATTTGAATCATTAATTTCTAGAGAAATAAGTTTATTTTTGTAATTAATGCTAGCATTGTATCGAGATAAAAAGTCATGACCAAGCAGGCCATCGTATGAGAGGATGGAGTTATTTCCCACTATTTGAAATGGGTGTTCTAGGATGGAGTTATTTGGTGCATATTCCAGAGTTAATTTCGCGAAAATGAGTCCTTCCGATGAAGTAGATTCTGTGAATAATGTGTTTATATTGCAGACAGCATCTCTGTAGCAGATGGATGGAGTTTTATTTTAAGCTGATCTCTGCTCCTGTATCAATCAAAAAGGTAAGCTTCGGAACAGACAGATATCGACAGGCAAGGAAAGTGTTAGTGAATTTTTATTTATTTGGACGGGGATACGTATTGATTTATTTTTGTCTAGTTTCCTGTCGATATTGCCTCGCGCTTTCGATGAATCTGTGCTGTTGTTTCTATCTGCGAGGGGTTGCCGAAATTGACCCCCCGCTGCATCCAGTTTTCCTGTATGGATGCCGATGGACTTTTCCTCTTTCTCCTCTTTGGAGATGGCGATCTAGCCGAGATATTGGCATTATTATATCTCGGCGGTGAAGTTTGACTTTCTCGGAATACTGGCTGCTGCCAGTTCCTATTTTGAGGCTGTCTGTCAGCCGTGTTTGTTTGCGGAGCTGTGTTTACTTTTTGGAAATTATTTCGATTTCCTTGATTGTCGTTAAACCGGGAATTATTTGCAGCTCTTGTCCTGCATTCTTCTATGGTGTGCCCAATTCGATGACAATATCGACAAGATGGGCCCTGCGACGGAGATGTGACCTTATTCAAATCTGGCGGGCGTTGTAATTGCGAGTTTAGCTTCGGAACTGCTCTGAAATTTTGTGTGGAGCGTTGTGTGACTGGGCAGCTTGATGCAGCATGCCCCAGTCTATTACGTTTGAAGCATTGTAAATTATGACTCGTATTTTGTCTGAAAGGGACTGGATTTGTCTTGTAATTCGTTTGGAGGATAGCTTGCTCGAGCTCCAAACGTGATGCATGATCTAAAAGGATTTATCGGAATGCACTTTGGCTAAAGTCTGTAGTTGTGGATTGGATAATCCATCCTCTATAGCTCTCACTGCTTGCAACTCATTATCTTTTAAAAGGGACATTAAAAGAACTCTATCGCTTGTATATGAGTGTGTTGCTTCATTTAGTTTGGATAGGGTTGTGCTAAGTCTCTGAAGGAAATCTTTCACGCTTTCCCCTATTCTCTGTTTAGAATTACTTAATTGAGACTGTAGCGTAGTTCTGGGATTTTTTACCTCAAAAGTTTGAGTTAAAATTGATTTTAATATGGGCCAATCTTCAACTTGATTGTACCTGAAAATATCATATGCATCAGCAGATAATTTCCTCCTTATTAAGCTAAGGAGGGAGTGCTTTTCGCTTGTCGTCGTTGCTGTTGTGTATGAATCATCACAGCTTGAAATGAATTTGTGGAGATCTTTCCGATTTCCATTGAAATTGGGAATTAATGTTCTCGCGTCAGATAGGAAAAAAATTGATTGATCTCTGAAAGAGACATTGTGGTGATGCTCTGTGGAATTATTTGTAGTATTCGTTACATTTTGGAATCGAGAGTCCAATTGTTCTTGCAGCGCAATTATAGTGGCTGAGAATGATGTTTCCATGTTTATGTAAACATCATTCACGAAGTATTCGCTATCTTTGTCGTTTGGGCCAACATTCAAGATTATTTCGTTATGTGTTCTTCGAAATCGTCCCAATATTTGTGCAACGAGTTTAATTTTTGGTTTAGGTATGCCTGGGTTGCAATTGCAAGTGAATTATTATCTATCGATTGAATAATATGGGATAACGTTTTTGTCTATCTTCTTGCAATCGAAGCCGTACTGTATTTGATTGATCTTTGTCTGTGCTGACTTGGTTATCAGCAGCAGTCGTTTTTTCGAAGTTTTTGGAGGTGGGACGTAAAACGGGTTATTTTTGCGCTCTGTGTGGACTGATATGGATTTCAACCTATCAGACAGAGTTGCCTTTGTAAGATTGTACAAGTCCTCCATTTTGTCATAGCATGACTGCTTAAAATAATCATGAGCTTCAGTAAAATTTTCATGATCTTGAATCAGGGTTTCCGTTTTTTCAAATGAAGCCCATAGTTCTTCCAACTGTTGGAGTTTTCCAGAAGTAAAATCTGAAGTCCTTTTAGGTTTATTCGCTCTATGATAGTCGGCCAGAATTTGTCTAATTTCTGTCATTTTTGGGACTTGTGATAAGCAAAGCTCATCGAAGGATTTGTTTTCTTCTGTCATTGTGGTTAATTTGCTATAAGTCGGAGAATTGGGTTGAAATTTGTGATAAAATTTATCAAAATTCTGAAAAATTATGTATATATTTACGTATTATTTTTTTTGTAGAAGGAGTAAGTATATAGTACATATAAAATCTAAGAGATATGCAGGGAAATAAAATAAAATAAAAACACTTAATTGCTTTTTTGTAAAGGGTATGGCTGGATATATTGTAACTGCTATACAGCTGCAGTATATGTGTATGTTTTAATATAATCAAAAAACTAAATCAATCAAATCTATAATTAAAATTGAGGGTACGAGTATTTTAAGATCAGATTTTAAATTATTTGGCTCGGTTGACCCTTAACGATTAATTACGTATTTGGTATAATCATCAAAAAATGCACGTCAGTCTCTTGGTTTAAGTATTATAAGAAAACTGAACATATGTTTTATAATGTGGCTGCCAAGCAGGGTAACGACAGGTTATTGAAATTCTTTTTATTGTAATTAACCATTTATATGATTAGATAAAAATAGAAGACGTTGTAAAAGGAGAATGAGTTGTTTATCTGTAAATACTTTCGTTTAAATGAAATTAAATATAAGGAGAGATTAATATAAGGAGAATGCAAAGGGAAAATGTAGCAAAAGGAAACGGAACTGTTTGTGGGGTTTGTTAAAGGTGGAATCTGTAATGCAACATTCACTTTATAACAAAATGGAAAAGAATTGCAGCAAGAATCGCTACATCCAACCAAAATCTTTACTCTGATCAATAGGTTTATAAAGCTCTATTGCAGGGAATCGATTATTGGTTTTCTTCGAAGTCCTCTGGCCAGCAAGCTCACAAAGTCTTGCCGCAGAGGTCGCTTCTAGGAAGTGCGTATATATGTTTAAATTTAATAATTTAATAAAAGGAAAACAAAAAATAATTTCTTTTAAATTTTTATGAAAATAGAAAAAAAAATGTAGGTCGACTCTTGTAGTAGCGTCTTCAACGTACACAAAAAAAAATTTAAATTTCAACAAAAATATTAAAAATATTTAAAAAAAAAGAAAAGAAAAGGAAAACCTTTTTCTTTCCCACCTTAGATTTTATTCGGTATTTGCTTTTGGTAGATGATGTTACTAGAGCTGTAGATTAGATTAGATTTGTGAAGGGGTGTATAGGCGTTAGCCTCGCAATCACTGCGACCTGAAAGATCTATTGTGAGCTGTAAGGCTTAGAATCCTTCGTCAAGCATTTTTGTTCTTACTACAGTTGCTGGAGATATTGATGGATTGGATGTTACGTCGCGCGTCGGGGACGACGATTTCTTGTTGTCTTCCTTCTGGAAACCGTCTTTTTGAGGCACGGATGAAGCCTCGCAAGAGTCCCTCGTTGAGCGCTATGGTGCTTAGACTTTTTGTAAAAGAAATTTATATCTTTTTTTCTTTTTTCCTCTAAGTACCCTTTTCGGGTACCCGGGTTTATTATTTTTTTTTCACCACAACTTTACTTTCTATTGTGTATAATTCTTTATTTTTTTGTTTGTTTCGATAAGCACTGATTTTGTATGGTAGGTACACCGCTGCCACCAGCTTTTTATATTACGAACGCACCGTGCTCTCTCGAGAGTACGCAAGTTTAGGATTTTTTGTAGTCAAATAAACAACTTATCGTCATTCTTAAAGGAAAATTTATTATTTCACCATCTATTTTTTTATTGATTTCTACAATTGGGTTAAGTTTAAGCTTAGACTTTTCTCAATAAACTCAATGTTACAAAAATCTTTTAAATTGGCAAACACTTATATTTTATGTAGCATTAGATCTTTCACAAAAAAAAAAAACTCAAAGTATCACAATTTTTTATTGGTAAATCTCTAGATTATCTTTATGGTTAAATCCTTCACAGAAATATTCTATAATACACAAATCTTTTATATTGGTAGATATTTAGATTATCTTTTTGATTAGCACTTTTTTAAACCTCGACTTTTACTTCTTAGCTCTGCCCAGCGAGCGGTTAAAAAACAAACTCCCCGAGGTTTGGGAAAATTGCACCCAGGTACCCATGATCGCTTTTTAAAACTCTTTTTTCATTTATATTGTTTTCTCACGACGTTGAAAAAACGTACGTGAGAAAATGCAAAAGTTTTTTGATGCGAGGTATATGCATCAATGCAAAACTGTAATCCGATATGCACTTGTGCGCCCGTCTGATAATTGTATGTATGTATGTATGTACATACATACAATTAGATTGGATTAAGTAAGTAATGTACGTATGTACAGCGTACATACGGAAAAAAATTAAGAAGACATATATAAACATACATAACAACATATATAAAATGATGCCCGAATCGACTCAAACTTGTTGATATGCACCGCTAAATGTATTATAGAGTTCAGTGCCCAGCCACTGTCTTTTTCCTGGAATTCTTCCAGCTGAGTGTTTATTGGATCCAAAATGTTTGCACTAATTCAAGCAGTTCTTGCTTGGAAATATTTAATGTCTTTTATGTTTTCATTGTCAGCACTTTGTTTAATAAATTCGCTGCAAAACGTTGTAGAAACTTTAATATTAAAATAACTTTTTAGAGTGTTCTTAATAAGGCGCGTAAATAATTTGGCAGCGTCTTGCATAAATAGCTTCGGATCGATATGTTTTGAATTTGCAATAACACCATGTCGAATTCTTTACAAAATCACTTCTTTTTACGCGAGTAATTCCTCCACCTCGACGGGGAGTTCGCAATAGTGCTCTCAATGCTTTAATTTGCTCGCGGCAGCTCCCGAAATGTCGTTTCCTAGCACTCTTATTGCACTTCCGAAATGCAACTTGAAATTTATGCATGTTTCTATTGCACTTTTAACAATATAGTCTTTATTCACTGAATTTTTTAAACACTCCATCGCATCTTTTCGCCTATTTTCAATTATTGAAAAACTTTTAATTACTAACACCGAAAACATTTTTAATTTTTTTGTATGTTTTTAAACTATCACCGAGACTCACTAAAACTGACTGATGCTACCAAAGAGTTTGCTTGGGCTTTTATAGGAACGGTTTGTAAACATGAATGATTCTGCTGCTACAATAATCATTGCACAGGATGAATTCGAACGAATTTGCTTACATGCTGAGATGATATCGAATTACACGATAAACAAAAAAACATGAATCATTCAAATTAATTTGATTACTTTATTCTGCTGGTTGAAATTGTAAATATCAAATAATTAATTAATTAATTTTATGCCCTTAATACTCTCACCCCAACAATCTAGGATCCATTGGCATAAACAAAAAGTTTGTACTCTTAACTTTAATTATTACTAATATTAGTTCAAAACCAAAAGCCTACATTTAGGTGCTCAAGAAAAATCATAATAAAAAGCCTACATTTAGGCGACGCACCCCCATGAGGAAAAAACTTTAATTAATTCTAATATTAACTATATCTAAAAAGGTAAAATCGCTAATATCTCGAAAACCATAGCCCGTAGAGGATTTCTAACAAAAATGTTATCCCCCCTCTAACCCCCTTCCCATCTAACACCTTCTAGAATCTATTGGCATGAACAAAACTATCCTAAGAAGCTTGAATTATTAATAATATTAACTATATCTGAAAAGGTAAAATCGCTAATATCTCGAAAACCATAGTCCGTAGTGAATTTCTGATGAAAATTTTATCCCTCCTAATACGCACACCCCAACCATCTAGAATCCAGTGGCATGAACAAAAATTTCCTACTACTAACTTTAATTATTACTAATATTAGTTCAAAACCAAAAGCCTACATTTAGGCGCATCACTTGAAAACGCAAAATAATAATAAAAAAGCCTACATTTAGGCGCACCAAGAAAACAGCAAAACCGTAGTACCGGAGCATGCTGGTAGTACCGGCTAATGCCGCTAGGGTGCAGTCAAGACCAAATGACACATCCAAGCCATAAGCCAGTCAAAGCTCTATGGTGTATCCAAAACATAAGCCAGTCAAGACTCAATGTACATCCAAAACACAAACACATATTTAGTATGGACTCACAACCACCCAGCGACGGTGGTACCATCTGCGGGTGAGAGTTTTAGATAAAAACTCTGGCTCAGAACTCTATCCATATATAGCAACTTGAAAGAATATTCACACAACACCTCCATGGTCTCATGGTAGAGCGCATCGGATTTTACAAAACCAAGCATTCTCGGACCGATTCCAGCAAAGAATCCAACATTATTTTATTAAAAAATCATTTAAGGCAAGAGCTTGAACAGCTTACGGAGATCAGTCAACCAGATGACGTCATCCCCTGGTCAGCCAGACGGTAGGAAGGAATTCCCTCAGGCAGGCAGTCCCTGTGACGTAGACTAAAACAGTTTGCTCTTTTTGTATGGAAAAAGTGGGCCAGGATCCGCATAGAACAACTACTGTTGGCCCTATGGCCATCATTGCCTCTCCAAAAATGTCTGCTTCCTTCTAGCAAAGTGAGTTGCCTTTCACAGTTGGGCTGAATGAAAAGAGAGTGCTCAGATTGTCCAAAGCCACTTAACCTCCTAAAATTAGAAATTGTTCAGAAAAATTTATAAAGAATACTAATTCTGCTAGAATCTCATACTTGCTAAATTTAAGAGGTTAAGAGATGTCTTAAAAGCCTCTTATGTAGAACCGCAAGGTTAGACTTAATATTTAAAATTTAAAATGTGAACAAAATTCAAAATACCGCTGCGATTAAGCTACGGTGTATCAAAGTAAGCTACCATCTACTGACGTATATACACACATGCTTATTTTCTTCCTCTATTTTGCACACGTTTTTCCTAAATTTGCTTTACATGAAAGTACCACGGAGGAAGGATATAAAATGATAAAGCCAATTGCTATGAGCCGCTACATATAAAGAATTTTGGGTAAAAATTGGGCTTATCAGATAATAAAATGTATAGCCTACAACGATAATAGGGGAGTGGGTTAAACACTGCTTGACTAATAGCGAGCGTCATAGCTCCTACCAGTCAAAAGAACTCTGCGAATCTCTCTAACAAAGACAGGAAAATATAATTTATTTTCTTTCTTCTATCAGTAGAAACAAAGCAAATTTTCCACAATGGTCTTCAATTCGTCTCCTATTAAACATTCCCTGAGCCGGTGTCTATGAGAGCGAAGGGAGGTTTTCCTAAAATCTCGACATTCAGAAAGTATCGTAATTCGTTATTGTTGCTAGTTTCTTTTGGGCTAGTACTGTAACGTTCCAATTTTAATTGAAAGTAAAATTGGACGCCTACATAGCATCCACTCGCCTTTCGGACAAATCCCAATTTAAATCCAAATCCAGATTTAAGTAAATGCGCCAATTGCTGCAAATGTGTTCGATTCCTTTCCGACCCTCTATATGTCAGGACTGAGAACCGAAAAGAAGTAGGGGAACTTCCTTCTGGACGAAAAAGAAAAAAAAAGAGGAAATTGAACGTGTAGAATTTGTAAATGATCTAAATTTAAAATAACTTGTGATAAAGTTGTAATTTATTTTATACAGCGAAATGGCTAATTTTTGATTATATAGATGTATACTGGTGAAAGTGAAATAAACTTCGAACAAAAGAAAAGTAAAACGTTTACCCAGAAGGGAAGTGTGTAATAAAAGTGGAAGATGGCCAAGCAATAATAAAATAAGGAAAATACAGAGTTAAAACTATGCACACAAAATAAGCAAACCAGAAACTAAACAAACAAACATAATAAATCAAAGGACACAACACGCAAAATTTCGAGACCGGACCACGTTGGACAAAAGAAAAAGATAGGCGAATAAAACAAAGAAGATTAGAATCCAGATAAGTGAACGCATGTGAAATGATTTGATTAGTTAGTTGCATAATTCTTTAGATACGATAGGCTTTGTCATATTTATTTAATTCCTTTTAGTTATATATGCATGCATTTTCTTATAATAAGTATTTATTTATTTACTGATTCCTGTATATTTAGAATATATCAATTAGGTGGAGGCCTCCGGAGATTAGGTAGTGCTAAGGTAAGATTGTGATGAAACCGTTAATATAGAGCTCAAGCATTAGAGGTAGATGTGAAAACTGTGTATCATAGTAGTTAAGTAAATAAATGATTATTGAAATGAATTAATAGTGTTCTAAGTATATTAGAGGTAGATGTGAAAACTGTATATCATAGTAGTTAAGTAAATAAATGACTATTGAAGTGAATTAATAGTATTCTAAGTGTACAAATAGCCCTCTCCAAAGTCCGCACGTGCTGTTTAAACAAAAGCCTTAGCATAAACCCCAACAAAACGGTTATCGTTCCGTTCACAAGAAGATCGAAGCTTTCACTAACGGCTCCTCTTCTTGACAATACGGAATTGATATTTTCAGACGAAGTCAAATATCTGGGGATAACCCTAGATAAGAAGCTTACCTGGAATTCGCACCTGTCTAGAGTGACGGATAGAGCGATGCGATCTCTCTACACGTGTCGTCGCTTCATTGGCAGAATATGGGGTCTGAAGCCAAAAATGATGTACTGGACGTACACCACGGTTGTTAGACCCATGGTCACCTATGCGGCCCTCGCATGGTGGCCAAAAACTAATCAAAAGACGGCTGAGGCTCTGCTTCAAAAAACCCAGCAGCTTGCCTGTCTAAGAATAACTGGTGCCATGAAAACCTGTCCTACAGCAGCCATGGAAGCCTTATTAAACCTTGCACCCCTGCATTTGCAGGTGAGAAAGGAAGCGATCTCCAGTGCTATTAGAGTACAAACGGAGAAGCAGTTAAAGCCAGGTGATCTGGTTGGTCATTTAAGTATCTTAAAACAGATATGCTTCGAGCAAGTGACGACAATATCTGATATAATCACACCCAGAGTGGATTTTGTACGACCATTCCAAGTGGTTCTTGGAGACCGACAACAATGGCGCTCCACTAAACCGTCCTTCCAACAAGTATCGATGGTGTGCTGTACAGACGGCTCAAAAACAAACAGTGGGGTCGGATTGGGTGTATACGGCCCCATATGCCATATATCAAAGGCTCTAGGCTGTACCCCTACCGTATTCCAAGCCGAGGTATTGGCCATAGAAGAATGTGCCAATACCTGCATTAAAAGAGCCATAAATGGCTCAACAATTAATATCCTCTCGGACAGTCAAGCTGCCCTCAAGGCCTTAAAGTCCTACACTGTCAAGTCAGGGATAGTCTGGGAATGTCTACAAACCCTCAAAAATCTATCAAGGAGGAACAAAGTTATCCTCATGTGGGTACCTGGGCATGAGGGCCACAAAGGCAATGAAATTGCAGATGGCCTAGCCAAAAGAGGAGCGGAAACTCAGTTTGTCGGACCAGAGCCATTTTGTGGCACTTCAAAGTGTTACCTCAAAGCTACCCTAAATAACTGGGAGAATAAACAAAAATCCCTGTATTGGGAAAGGCTACAAGGACTTCGTCAGGCAAAAAAGTTTATCGACACCTCTGGCGGAAAAACAAAAGAACTCCTACTCCTTAGAAGAACAGAGCTCAAAATGAACACTGAGCTCTTCTCAGGCCATTGCCCCTTGAGGTATCACCTAAACAAGCTGGGTTTGGCTGAGACTTCATCCTGCCGCTTCTGTCAGGATGCTCACGAAACCTCGGAGCACCTGCTCTGCAACTGCGAAGCATTGGCCAGGCGGAGATTACTCCACCTTGAACATGCTTTTCCTCCAGCAAGTTACGTATGGAACCCCAAGCCCGAAATGGTTCTAGACTTTATTAACAGTCTAAACCTATAAATGGAGCAAATTCAACGGGGACTCACAATAGATCTTTCAGGTCGCAGTGACTGCGAGGCTAACGCCTATACACCCCTTTACAAATCTAATCTAATCAAAATTCTAAGTGTATTATTTCAACGTCGTGGAACCTTGCCCTGGACGACTCCTGACTATCCATTGCATTAACAATACACCCGACGTTACATAAATTTGGCGCCCGAGCAGGGACCGGTTATTCAACGAACAAATAGCGGACGACCGGCTATGCACCGAATACATTGAAAGAAACCGGCTGTTCGTAGAATACAATGAAGACGACCGGCTGTTCGTAGAATACAATGAAGACGACCGGCTGTTCACCGAGTACCTAGAAAGCTGTACACCAGAAAAGGAAATCAATAATATAGATCTGAGAAGAAATTATTCTACTAGCGCCCCGATAAAGACGACCAGACCGACAAAATGACCACTGAGAAAACTTCCAGCTGGGTTTACACTCTAAAAAAGGAAGAACTAATGGAAGACTTATTCCAACTAGGGTTAGATAGCTCAGGAACAGTTGATGAGCTAAGAAGAAGACTGAGTGAAAAAATCCAAGAGGAGAAGAGACTCCAAGAGCTAGGGAATAAGCTTTCTGCCACACTAGCTAGTGTTACCATGACTACCATCAAGATCACTACAACAAGCAGCAGATTGACAACAACTAGTGCTCCGACCAGCACCATACGGGTCCCCAATTTCGACATACTAAGTAGTCAAACCCCGACCTATGCTTTCCCCTCACTCGCATTACCAATAACTCATTCGACGACCATGAATCAGCCACCAGTTAATGCAAGAGGAATCGAAAACATACCAGAATCGGAAATCATGAACAAAGTGCGAAAGTGGAACGTGAAGTTCGATCTAAGGCTAGATCCGCTCAACTTTTTAGAAAGGGTAGAAGAATTAGCTGAGTGCTACCAAATACCAATAAATCGATTATTGCGAGCACTCCCGGAACTTCTACACAAAACAGCACTGACATGGTATAGAAACAATCGACAGAAATGGTCAGAGTGGAAAGAGTTTGTCCACGATTTCAAAACATTCTTCCTACCTCCACGTTTTGAACTCAAATTAGGCGATGATATTAGAGCTCGAATACAGAAGCCTACTGCAAAGGCGTATATTACTGCGATACAGTCGCTAATGCGTTGGCAACAAGATCGCACACCAGAAGAAAAATTATATGGTATTTACGAGAACTTACTACCAGAATATCGGTCATACATACGCCCTCGAGGTTTTACCAGTATAACCGAACTCATGAAGTTGGCCGAGGAGTACGAGCTGGTAAAAGAAGAAGAAAAGAAATTAAAGCCAAGACCAAACACTCGAGAGGAGAATAGACCATTTCGAATGGTGAATACGGCAAACCCCGTGGGAATGCAGTATTCACGAAACGAGTGTTGCTGGAGATGCGGACAGCGCGAACACACAAGAGTTAATTGCAGGAATCCAGCAGTCTTATTCTGTCCACGTTGCGGAAAACAAGGCACACTTTCCAGAAACTGCCAGTGTAACCAATACGAACAGAAGAACCAGGGAAATGCCAGCGGGATGCAAGATCAAAAGGGCGGCCCTGCATCTCCAAATATCAAGCCATAAGCCAAGAACCAGACCTTCGATATTTTCTCACACTGCGCATACTCCAATGAGACATCAAGGCCCTCATTGACACCGGGGCAGGAAAGTCGTTTATAGGAGAGGAAATATTAACCGCACTAAGAAGAGCCAAAGTACCTCCCTCGAAATGTGAACTCCACACATCTCTAGTCAATGGTACAAAAGTTACCATCAATGCAGCCTATAATATACAGGTTCATTGGGAGAAGTTCAGTGTAAACCACACCTTTTACTATATGCCGAAGTTGGCCGAGGCTGCCATTTTAGGAATGGACTTCCTACAGAAAACCAAAACCCAAATATCATTATGGGGAGAAGAAATTACACCCGAACCGCTCCCCCCACAAAATTTCTTGTATACCGTAGACACCCCAACTGAGCTAACATCAGCACAAGAACATCAATTCAAGGAATTACTGATGAATCATTTGCCTAGATTTGAGGCAATCACGAAGCCTACACATGTGACGTCCCACCGAATACACATGAAGAATGACGCACCATTCAAACAACGATATTATCCAAGAAACCCTGCAATGCAAGAGATAATCAACACCGAAATCAAGGAATTGTTAGACACCAATAAAATAGAGCCGTCCAATAGTCCATATAGTTCACCCATAGTTCTCGTGAGAAAGAAGCAAGGAGGATGGAGACTTTAGACCAAGACTACCGCCAGTTAAACGAACGGTCTATCAAAGATGCATATCCATTGCCTCAAATAAATCACATTCTCGATAAACTAAAAGGAGCACAATACATCTCCACGATAGATTTGAAACAAGGCTACTGGCAAATACCAATAGAAGAATCCAGCCGACAATATACGGCATTCACTGTACCAGGCAGAGGACTTTTTCAGTGGAAGGTATTGCCGTTTAGACATCACGCCGCTCCCGCTACTTTTCAGGGGGTATTAGACCGAGTTATAGGCCCCGAGATGGAGCCGTATGCATTCGCATACTCGGATGATATAATCATAGTCACAAAAACATTCGACCAGCACATTTCGAAATTAAGTGAAGTCTTCGAAAGACTGATAAACGCAAATCTGAAAATAAACGTAGAGAAATGTAAATTTTTGAAGAATGAGATAAAATATCTGGGACATATGGTAAGCAGGCATGGCATGCAAACAGATACCGACAAAATAGAAGCGATTAAAGCAATACCACCACCAGCCAATATCAAAGAATTGAGAAGGTTTTTAGGTGTAACCTCATGGTATAGACGTTTCGCTAAATCCTTCTCCGAGCTCGTAACACCATTACACAAGCTGCTACGGAAACACAAGAAATGGCTATGGCGTGAGGAGCAGCAACAAGCATTTGAGACACTCAAGCAGCAGCTCACAGCAGCACCCGTCTTGGCCTGCCCAGATTTTACCAGACCAGTCTCTAGACCGATGCAAGCCATAATGGACGAGGGTTAGTGCTCTCACAAGAAATAGAAGGAAATGAAAGTGTCATCGCATATGCCAGCCGCACACTAAATGAGGCTGAAATTAAGTACTCCGTAACAGAAAAGGAATGTCTCGCTGTAATATAGGGTATACGGAAAATGAGGCCATATTTGGAAGGGTACCAGTTCACCGTCCTTACCGATCATCAAGCTCTCCGATGGCTCCACTCCATAGAAAACCCCTACGGAAGACTAGCCCGATGGGCCCTAGAGCTCCAGCAGTATGATTTCCACATTAAATACCGAAGAGGCAAACAAAATGTGGTAGCAGACGCACTCTTACGCCAACCACTAGAAGCTACTCCCCAGCAAGAAGTATACCTGATTACTCCAACCACCGATACATCTGAATGTTCCTGGTACAGGAATAAAATTCAAGCCGTGAAAGACATCTATATCGCCATTTTCACGACACGACTACCTATGCCGACAATGATACCGGTTCCGAATGAAAACTTTGCGTCCCGACATCTCTGCGAATCAGAGTACTGAAAGAGAACCATGACGATGTCACCACCGGACATTTTGGAGTAGCCAAAACAATTGCGCGAATAGCTAAAAATTACTACTGGCCAGGAATGTTCAGAGATATTGCCAGATGCGTAAGAAGCTGCCCGTCATGTCTAAAATACAAGCCTCTACAACAACAACCAGCCGGAAGAATGCACATGACAAAAGCTACAGAACCATGGCAAATAGTATAGGAAGGCAGTATACCAGTCATATTTTTACGCGAATGCTAAAAGACTTCCGCATCCAGCACCAGCTAACCCCACCATACACTCCTCAAGCTAACCCGACCGAGAGACTCAATCGTGCTATAAAAAACATGATAGCACAATACATTGACCAAGACCAGCGAAAATGGGATGAATTTCTGCCTGAACTAATGCTAGCTCTTAACACCAGCCAAAGTTAATCAACTGGCTGCACGCCTGCATTTCTAAATTATGGAAGAGAATTGCATCTTCCCACAACTCTGTACAGCGAACAGAATATCGACGACCCTAAAAATATCACACCAGAGCAGAACCATAAAAAACTGCAAGAAATATTTAAGCTCGTACACATAAATATGAACCGAGCATTTACCAAACAAAGTCACCACTACAACTATAACCGTCGACTATGGTGTCCAAAAGTAGGCAAGCAAGTACTGAGGAAAGAGAGGCAGTTGTCTTCTCGTATCAAAAATTTCAATGCCAAACTGGGACCAAAATACGAGGGACCAATCGATGTAATCAGAATAATCTCGCCTGTAATAGTTGAAATAAAAAACAACACAACTAAAGCAACTGAGAGAGCCCCTGTGAAAGATCTCAGAACTTATCACAACCGATTGAGTACCGTTAGAAGTGCTGATTATAAATACAGAATTGCAAGCCAAAATTCCACAAACGTAAAAATGAGTTCAAAGCGAGCACCCAAATTAATTACTGACGCCAGGAAAATACTGGACAAGAAGAACCAACAAATGAAGCGAGACCCCACAGTGAGGGCGCGTACAAAACCGATGAAGCCAGCTAAAGTAATAGCTGGGAGATCGATGCTGAACCTGGAATCGTCCCCAGACGAATTTATCAGGAAAGGACCAATGATCAAAAAAATGATCTTTGAGACGTGGCAGGAAAACCTCCAGAAAACACCTACAGGTAACACAGCCTTGCATAGGATTAATACACCGACCACACTGATCAACAAATCAAACTCAACAAAAGAACCAGCAGGAAAACAGCCACATTTTACGGTAACCATACCGAGGGAAGAAGCACCAGCCGTAAGTACATCACCGCAACTAACCAGCAAATTGAATATAACAGCAGAAGAACCGGCGATAAAACAGCCACATTTTACGGTAACCGTACCGAGGGAAGAAGCACCAGCCGTAAGTACATCACCGCAACTAACCAGCAAATTGAGTATATCTCCAGAAGAACCGACCATAAAACAGCTACGCTTCACGGTCACCATACCGAATACACGACCGCCAGCCAGAAATTCTGCAACCACTAAGGGAAAACCACTGCAGACCGATCAAGCTGAAATGCAAAATATAATTGAGCAGCACCGAGAAATATTACAGAGGATGCCCAACGGTAGCGGCAAATTCGTGCCAGCCACTAAAACTACTGCAATACTCCGTGTTCATCACCGGACCGATGGTACCTATAATGTGCAATACAAAGCACAAAAAGCAGTACGAAACAATAATTTAACAATAGTAAAGAAAAAATGTTTTGTAATTATATTAAAAAAAAAAAAACAATAGATTACTAAATATTTTACTTGAATGAGGGCAACTACTAAAAGTGAGAATATTTCATGGAAAGAGTATTTTGTTTGAATTTGTCAGGAAATTGAACTGTTAATTTTAATAAAAGATTTACAATAGGTTAGTTTTACTTAGTTTTCCCAAGAGCTAAAATGCTACCACCTAGAATTAAAATAGCTGGAAATAAAATTGTTTAATTTAAGTGCCTAATGAAAGGTTAGATTTTTTTTAATGAAAGCATTCAGCACTCATGAAGAGTTAGCATAGATGTACAGAGACCCAGAACTCCAACTATTTACTTTTAATAACCTTTTTCCAAATAAAATATATAGATAAGGATGGTGTTTTAAGTTATGAGAGATCGTTTAACCATATTAGAGAGAATATTGTATAGAGAGGTCGTAAAGAAATATTGCACATTTCTTTTTTTTTAAGGAAGGGGAAGATGTAACGAAGTCGCATGATCACTCATTTATTCAAACACATCCAGTCCACGTGAACACCTACTGATAAGCTCTTCACAGAAAATCAGTAGATGACTGCGCTTCTCGGTGGGCAGATCATCCGACACCATAGTGATCTGCGCCTATATAAAGGGAGCCGCCAGAGCAGATATTTTTGGTTATCAACCGAGAGTCACCCAGCACAGATCACCAGACACGAGTTTATTTTCCGCCAGTAAAGTACAGACTAGTAGACCAGTCAAAGCCGCCAGTCGGATAGGGGAAAGTATAAGAATAGGAACCGCACCAGACCAGCAGCCAGTTGCCTCCCAGCATCTCGACTGGACACATCGTTCTCTAGTCTTCCCGTGCTGATTAGAACTACAGCATCCGTACGTTATCCGTACATGCCGTAGTGATAATATTCGCACGAACCAGTCAACCGCTTCTCTCCGTGCTGATTAGAACTACAGCATCCGTACGTCTTCCGTACAGGCCGTAGTGATAATATTCGCACGAACCAGTCAACCGCTTCTCTCCGTGCTGATTAGAACTACAGCATCCGTACGTCATTCGTACAGGCCGTAGTGATACTATTCGCACTAACCAGTCAACCGCTTCTCTCCGTGCTGATTAGAACTACAGCATCCGTACGTCATCCGTACAGGCCGTAGTGATAATATTCGCACGGATCAGTCAACCGCTTTTCTCCGTGCTGATTAGAACTACAGCATCCGTACGTCATCCGTACAGGTCGTAGTGATAATATTCGCACGAACCAGTCAACCACTTCTCTCCGTGCTGATTAGAACTACAGCATCCGTATGTCATCCGTACAGGCCGTAGTGATAACATTCGCACGAACCAGTCAACCGCTTCTCTCCGTGCTGATTAAAACTACAGCATCCGTACGTCATCCGTACAGGCCGTAGTGATGATATTCGCACGAACCAGTCAACCACTTCTCTCCGTGCTGATTAGAACTACAGCATCCGTACCTCATCCGTACAGGCCGTAGTCATAATATTCGCACGAATCTCTCCACCGCGTCGTTCCGGGCCGATTAAAACTACAGCATCCGTACGTTATCCGTATTGGCCGTAGTGGAAATATTCGCACGCACCACTCAACCGTATAATGAACATCTCTTCAAATTCAAACATCTGAGTGTTGGAGGTATAGGTGCCGACCTACCGTAGGAATAAACAGACTACAAGAATTGAAACAGGTGTAATAGTGTTAATAATCTAGAAGATAGAACTAAGTGGAAAAGAAATACATTTAAATAATATAATAACATTAGAGGTAGATGTGAAAACTGTGTATCATAGTAGTTAAGTAAATAAATGACTATTGAAGTGAATTAATGGTGTTCTAAGTGTATTAGAGGTAGATGTCAAAACTGTGTATCATAGTAGATAAGTAAATAAATGACTATTGAAGTGAATTAATAATATTCTAAGTGTATTATTTCAAAGTCGTGGAACCTTGCCCTGGATGACTCCTGACTACCCATTACATTCACAATACACCAGACGTTACAAGCTAAAAAAAAACAACTGATATGTTGTCTTAGATGAGTACATAGTTATAATTGAAAATATCTTTTGCTGAAAAAAAAAACAACTGCGGATTACAAAGTCAAGAGTGATCATGATATCTAAAAATAGATCACGGCAGCTTGTAAGAAGTAGTGGAAATTAAAGCCTCGGTGGCCAGGTGATATCGCCTCTTCGCACCGTCAAGTAAAGTAAACAATGGTTTTTGCATCTAGGAGTGTGTATTGAAAAGTAATAAGTTTTATGAAACATTGTTTTTTATTTTAAAGTTTCTTTTTACAAAAATTTGAATTTATTTCCAAAAAAAAATTCTTATTCCAAAAATATTTCTTATAGCACATTGTCCGATATGAACTAAGCAAGATGGTTCATTTGTGTTAGTCGCTGTTAGTTTTCTACAATTGTATTCATCTTCTATGGTGATAATAATTTCATTCTCTCCAAGTAGCTTCTGCATCCATTGTACTTTTTCAGCACCTTTTACATATATGGTTTTGTTTCGAAGCAGTGGTTCAACTATAGTGTACAGCTTGTGATACGGTATGTAGCCATCATACCAGCGGAATCCATGAAAATTGTGTTGAAGCCATTTTACTTGTCTCTCTTTTGCTGAAGTCAAGTCTTGTATCTGAACGGTGGTTGAAATATAAAGTGCCGCATCTTTCTAACTTCACTTGTCAGCGGACTGTATTCCACTATTCGATCGTGTAGAAGCAGGCAATATGCTCTTGTATTAGCCGGTTTATTTTCAGATGTCTTGAATTCCAGACCTATGTGAACAGGTCCACTTTTTAATGTTTCATTTTGATGTGAGCAATCAATGACAGCTATCGGAGCATCGGTTTTGAACTTCTCCCATGTGAGGAATGGCTGATACTGATGACCATAGTATGATTGTGTAAACTTTGTATACATCTCATACAGTAATGCGTATCTATTCAAATCAAATTTCAAATTCAAATCATCATAGAGATATGATTCTGAGTTCAAATGAACTGTAACATCGGTGAGTTTGCACTGATCAAATTTGATTGCATCTTTGGTTTTATCGTTCTTTCGATCCATTTGTAATGCTAAGATGATAAATCGTGGTTTCTCCAGTTGAGTAGAAGTCTTAACTGACCAGTTTTGATGCGTGGATTCTGGCAGTACTGGACATTCATATATGTCCCAGCTACGGAATGGTATTTGTATCTAACGACCTCTCCCGATAATTTTAAATAGTTGCAGCTTTTCATCATTTGGAATGCTCCATTGAAGTTTGGTAATTTCAATTTTCACCACATCTGTGGGCGATATAATGGCATTATCATCTGTCCTGATCCGGATTAATATGAGTTCATGTTTGGAATTTATAAAAATTTTCTTGTAATCTTCAGCGAATCCCAATAAATATTTCAGAGGTACACAATAGTTGAACAGCCCATTGATTGATATAACGGATGAATCTGGTGACCAACTGCCGTTGAGTAGTATCCTGCTTACATTTTCATTTAGCGATACGAGTTCTTTAATGTTGTTACAATCCCAAGATTTCTTGTACGGTCGATTTCCACTGCAATCAATTCATGGCATATTTCCTCAAGAAATGGTAGAGCGTTGTTAGCTAATTTTGCGGTTGCTGAAACGGTTCCATCCAGCTTTGTTAGTGACCCCTCAATGTAAAGAATACTTCTGCTGGGTAGAAGATTAAAGTCCTGATGTTGTAGAGAGATACGGATTTCGTCGCTGTTTTTAAATGACGTTAGAAGTGGTGAATAGGAGTGATGTTCAAATTTAGTAACACTATTATCAAAGCGAGCGTCTGGTGCAATATCTACTATTCCTTTGCACATTGTTTCAGCGTTAAGCCTTTCGATTGTAAATATTCTGTATTTGCAGGTGTTAATGTGGTCTTGCCCGCTTCAAGGCTGTCCGCTGACTAATGATCTTGTCTGTTCCGAACTAGTATTTACCATTATTGTATATCAACATGATGTGGCTTCAAATATAACCTGATAGTTATAGTCTCTCCTGTGAAGTTGATTAAGTCACCGCCTTATACGTTTGGTGTTCACAGGCAAATAGATTACATTTTTGGGTACCTCCACTATTTTATACCCAGGCCCCACGTTCGGTGAAAACTCGTGGAGAGTGTGCACTTGTGTATTGTTGAAGAATGATCCTGATATAATATTACATTCGATGCGTATGGTATTTACTTTAATGATGTTGACTGGCAACTCTGATGTATGCACTATATTAGCAGATAAGTTTCTTTTCCTGAATTCTAGCAGAGGAGCTATGGATACCTGTTTTTCAAAATGTATTTCTTCAGTGGCCTTAACTTCACTCTTCAATGTGTTATTGTTAGCCTTTATCGTAAACTTTATCCTTTTTCCTTCTTTATCCAAGTATCCTTGTACATATTTTGCTATATCATCAATCTCATAGGATCCAACAGGTATCTCAACAACCTCATTCCCTACATGAACCAGAATATTGCTCACATCAATATTTGGTATAGAGTTGTATGTTTGAAAATCAATTAATCCCGTTTCGTTTGATGGAGCATTACTATCTGATTCACCGTCACTAAGAATTCTTGGCATTAATATTTCCAGAAAGTTAAGCTGGATAGATCACATCTTCTCGGTTGCCAAAGAAGCATCAAAATGTCTTGGTTTTTTGAAAAGGTGTAAGAAATATTTCAGCCCATCAAATATAGCGCTCCTCTACAAGTCCTACATCAGACCTAGAATGGAATACAATTCCCATATCTGGGCCGGGGCTGGTCGCACAGCCTTAGCTTCATTGGATATTGTCCAAAAGAGAGCCTGCAAGCTCATTGGCGATGTGGCAATTACTCGTCATATCGACTCGCTCGAGCACCGTCGCAATGTTGGATGCCTTTCGCTCCTTTATCGCTATATGCATGGTCAATGTTCTGATGAAATATCTAGTCTGATCCCTTGTAGAATAGTTCCTGCACGCAATACTCGCGCTGCATCCCGCGCTCATCCTTTTACCCTTCAAATTACCTTCGGCCGTACACTAAAATTCCGTGATGCTGTCTTATCCCGAACTGTGCGAATGTGGAACAGTCTACCATCTTCTGTCTTTCCTCCGGCATACAACCTGCGAAAGTTTAAGGGCGACATACATCGGCACCTCCGCCGCTCTCCTCATATCCCTTAATCCTTTACCTACCTCCTTCCTGCCACGCTGTGCTTTGCATGATAGGGTATCCCCTGAGCTTGGCTTAATAATAAAAAAAAAAAAAATTCAACAAAAAACGAGTTTTCTTAGAAAATAAGTACACACAAACACTGAATCACACATACAACATAATTTGCATAACTTACCTTTATGTAATTACCACAATTTTCACGAAAAACACGCACAGGAAAACTCGCGATCGCGAACAGTCACAACAAACTTTTAATTATCGCGGAACTGTCAAATTTCATGTATTGCCAACATATGGAACATGAATTTGGGGTATTTTTTACCGGGGAATCTGATGGAGGTATTACAAAGGTGCTAAAGTATCTCAGTGAAAAGATATTTACGAATTTATGAGTTCTCATGTAACTAATGAGAAGGAAAGTGATAGCAAGTGGAAATGAGTTTGATTAAAATGCGTTCCACATCAAATTCTCTCAACATGCACGACAAGAATTTAATTGCGCCATGTTATAGCACAATTTAGAATTTTAATTTTCATTCAATGAAATGAAAATGTGTAGAAAATCTTTTGATGAGAAAAGATAGATATTAATATTCTTCATGGAATGAGATAAATCACACTTGGTGAAAAATAATATATTCTGAGCAATTTCCATTATGGTTGCGAGTTCCACACACAAAAATGACGGTTCAGTCCCTGTATAAGGCCGAGCTTTTGCATGAATCTCTCTCTTAAGACTCTCGAGTTCAAGGAGTTTAGTTCGTGATAGTTGGTGCAATTTTAGTTATTTTTTTTTTTTTTAGATCTCACTTTGTGCAAATCGTGGAATTGGCTTATAATCTGCCTATGGTAAGCATAAGCTCACATGCGATTTTTTGGTAAAGGTAAAATTTGTGCAAGGACATAATTTAGTGATATTATTGTGATTAACAAACATATATGTTTATTTGAATAAAGTAAATTAATTTTATTGTGATTTTTACTAATTTTCTGATAACAAATGAATAGTAAAATAAAGTGTCTTGAACAGGATACATTCAAGACAGTTATTCCTATACTTCCCAAATCGGGTTAGCTGGAATATACCTGCGAATTATTCTTTGTTTGCTTGAATTTGTAAATAGCTTTAAGATCATAATTTTGAAGAATTTTCTCGATTTATATTAGATAAGTGCCTTGCTGTGAATTAAGCTAACCTGCATTTGTAATTTTTATTAAATCGAAATGTAAATCTATTTATGCCCGTTCTGTTTTTAATATATCGCTACACTAACATAATCCACCAAATATAACATCATTACATGTGGCTTGTGAACGGTTCTACAGCAACTGTTCCGTTATATACGTGCTGAAATTGCAGTACTAATAAATAATAAGGTAATTTTACATCAGGCTAGTATACCAGCATATGGTGTGACCTTTCCCCATATCGTTTTTATATAGTTCCAGGAACTAATTACTGCATATTAAATTGTTTGGTGATCCTACAGGAACCAAACTACTTGCGCAAACATTTTTGGTGGTTCCATCCAGGAAATAGAAACATTCGATTTAATATAATTCATTTGTTAGATTCTTAAGTTCATTCGAAATAAGCAATCATCAATTCACATAACAGTACTAAGCTACAGTTATATACATTACCGTTACATAATACATTCTTAACGACAAGATGTCGTCGCTACAAAGATTATTCACTAAGAAAACGCTGTTGAGATACAGATTAGACAAATTTATCGAAAATGCAAAAAAAACTGCAATACCTAAAGGCACTCAAGGATTCTACGAAACAAGAATTGCAGATTTGAGAAAACTGTGGGAAAATTATAGCGCAATTGATTTAGAACTCAATGAATTATCGGTTGGGGAGGATTCAGATGAATCAAATACATTTCTAGAAGAAGACAACGATGGTAAATCAGAGCTCAAATAGACAGAATATATGAGCGAGTTTGTGGAAGGCTTACGAAAATATTCAACTATTATTGAGTCACAACCCGAACACATCTGTTTCAACACAGCAAACTATAATCATGCAACAAGAATCCTCATTACCTAGGATCGCATTACCTACATATAATGGCGATCATTTCATGATCTGTTTGTGTCATTAGTCCACAACAATTCTCGATCAACAGATGTACAAAAACTACATCATTTGAAGACATGTTTAGTTGGTGAGGCCGAGAAGTTTTTAAGACATACTCCTATTACAAACTAGGACTATATGCCAGCCTGGAAGAAGGTAAAGGAACGGTACGAAAATCAACGAATTCTAGTCAATCACCAGCTCAAGGCATTAGTTAACGAACCTAAACAAAATCTGGAAACAAGTACGGGCATATAGTCACTAATAGATACAACAGGAGAATCATTGCAACAATTAAAGAGTTTGTCCAGCTACTATATCACATAACCAAACAAGGTTAAAACTAAGATCTTGCGGATCAAACTCGACCACAATAAAAGAAGATTTTCTAATTTTAAAGAACATCACACATGCTCTACCAACAAGGGTAGCTTCCAAAGGAGATTATCGACATCTAAATGGACTGCGACTAGCAGATCCTACATTTTGGGAACCTGGTGAAATAGATGCGCTACTAGGAGCAAGAATATACGCAAAAATCCTCCAAGCAGGTATCAGACGAGGCTCTGTCACAGCACCAGTTGCTACTAACACTATTATCGGTTGGATCTTACTAGGATCCACGAATTAAGCAGTCAATGACATAGAAGATAGTCATACCTTCACCACTACTGAAGCCAGTTTGAATATACAGCTCAAACGATTTTGGCAGACCGAAGAGCTTCCAATTCAATCCATGCTCAGCAAAAGCGAGCAAGAATGTCAAGGCACATTTCAAACTACATTTCAACGACTAAGTAATAGAAAATATCAGGTCAGTCTTCCATTCGTTGAAAATTAGGTTCCTACATTAGTACAATCAAGGCCACAAGCGCTTAACAGATTTATGAGTCTACAAAAACAATTTTCAAGGGATGCTGATTTCGAATCAGATTATAAGAATTGTCTTAAAGACTATATAGAACATGGATACATGGAGGAAATTAAACCTCCAAGGGATAGTGAAAAATATTACTATATCCCACATCACGCAGTTTTCAAGGATAACACTACAACCAAGTTGAGAGTGGTATTTGATGCCTCAGCAAAAACAACAAACGGAAAGTCAATCAATGATTGTTTGTTGAAGGGACCAACATTACAACCAAAACTATTTGCGACATTTTTCAACTGGAGAAAGTACAAAATAGCAATGAATGCGGTCATTGAGAAAATGTATAGGAAGATTGACGTGCATACAGATCATCGTACATTTCAAAGAATCATATGGCAGCATTCTGTTACAAAACAAATTCAGGATTATCAACTTAAGGCAGTTATACATTTGGTAGATCGTCTGCTCCATATCTAGCTGTCCGCACACTGCACCAACTGGCAGTGGATGAAGGCACAAACTGGCCACTAGGCTCAAGAGCTACGCTGACTTACTTCTACGTTGATGACATATAGACAGGTGCTGATAGCATTACCGAAGCAAAGGGGTTGCAAACAGAGCTACTGAATATGATGAAGGCCGGCGACTGAGGAAGTGGACTAGTAACGAACCAAGGGTTCTGGAAGACTTGCCAATGGATTATCGTGAAGTTATGGGCACTTTAACATTTTCCTACAATGAGTCAATTTAAACTCTATGAATCCGATGGCATCCTGCATCTGATTATTTTTCGTTTACAATTGCTCAAGAGGAGAAAAAAATAATCATAACTAAGAGAAATATATTGTCAAGGGTAGCATCTCTGTATGATCCACTTGGATGGCTTGCACAAATAATAATTGTAGCAAAAATATTGATGCAAATGCTATGGATCACAGGCTGCGCTTGGGATGATCCAGTTGCTAATACAATTCATACCCAATGGGAAAACTTTCAAAGATATTTGCAACATGTGGAATTAATAAACGCAAATACGCATTTACACGGCTTTTGCGATGCATCCGAGAGAACGTATGCAGCTGTGTCATACTTGCGGGTTGTGAATACTGATGGCAATATAATCGTGACTCTCCTAACAGCCAAGTCAAGGGTAGCACCCATCAAGCCAACAACTATACCGCGACTAGAGCTGAACGGAATTCAATTAATCAAGGATCGCCCATCTAAATGGAAATCATATTTATCCAATCGTGTAGTGGAAATAAAAAATGTCATCAAATTTTACCGTTGGCAACATGTGTCTACTAAGGATAATCCAGCAGATCTTGCGTCGAGAGGGAGTTTAGCTGAAAAGTTGCGCAAAGATAGTCTGTGGTGGCATGCACCATCATGGCTATGGAAACGTCAAAATGTTTGCCCCAAATCAACAATGATCAATCAGAGTTGGAAGCCAAAAGCGCAGTACCCAACAATTTTTTCAATAACTGTGAAGATGACATTTTATTTCGATATTCATCCTTCACACGTTTAGTTCGCATCGTAGCAACGCTACTACGATTTAAACAGAATTGTAGAAATCCACAATAAGAACTAATAGATTTCTTCACTAGTACAGAATGGAGTCAACCTACCAATACCAATCTGAAGATCACACAACAAACAGTATTTATAGATGAATACGATCATTTGTTGCACAATAAGCAGTTTCCAAAGAATAGTTGCTTATTGAAACTTAATCCATATATGGACAGTGATGGATTAATACGAGTAGGTGGAAGATTAGAAAATGCTCACATCTCGCATACAAGAAAGCATCCAATCATCTTACCACAACATCATCACATCACATCAATCATCATCGATAAACTTCATAAGGAATCATAGCATGGCGGACCATCATTACTCTTGTGTATGAGTCGCAATCAGTATTGGATTCTAAATACAAGACGATGCGTTACAAGTAGGTTACATAAATGTATCACATGTGCTGAACATCGCAAACTAACTAGCACAGAATTAATGGGAAACTTACCTTCCTCAAGGGTAAACATAACCAAACCGTTTACCAAGTTAGGTATGGATTATGCAGGTCCGATAACTCTAAAGACTTCAACATTTCGTAAAGCCAAACGTCAAAAATGGTACATTTGTATATATATCTGCATGGCCACAAGGGCAATACACATAGCATTAGTGTCAGATCTGTAAGCCGAAGCCTTTTTAGCAGCCTTAAGGAGGTTCGTAGCCAGAAGAGGATTGTGCACCGACATATTTTCGGATTGTGGAACTAACTTCGTCGGAGGCAAAGCGATGCTAGATAAAGGCTTAAGGCAAGCCATTAAGGAAGCTGAACCAGAAGCTGCACAGAACTTCGCAGCAAAAATAATAAATTGGCACTTTAATCAACCAGCATCTCCCCATTTCGGAGGAATCTGGGAGGCTGGCGTGAAATCGATTAAATATCATTTACGACGAACATTAGGAAACGCAATACGTACGTAGAGAATACAACACAGTCAAGCGGTGACAATAAAAAATGACAATCAGAAGTATACTTGTTTATTTATGTTATTTGTTATTTATGTCGTTTGGTGACTGTCCCCTGTTACATTCAAATCACTAATTCAGTACAATTTCAGATGTCTAATATTGAGAATCAAGATAAAGATGTCCTATACATCCTCGAGGACATCCGCTTTTCTCCTCCAAGGAGTCCTATAGAGAATCTGTTTGTAGAACCTGGATGTGATGTGTTGACGGGTCTACCAAACCCATCTTACCACAATGCTCCGTCCACATCTGCATCTGTGCAAGACACTCAGTCCCATGAACAGCAGAGATCCAGGCAGCAGCAATCAGCAGCATATGTCACCACTCCATACACAAGGACTAATCCGTCTCAACCAGCGTTACTCAATGGAAGGCAACGGACATTTAAAACCCACAACAACCATTAAAGAACTCAGAATGCGTGCCGAAAATACTCATCAGCTGTTTATCACGCGAGAAGGAATAGATATCTATCTACAGCGACACATTCAGGAACGTATCGACTTCGACGCCATACGAAGACAAAACGAGTAGTATAAATATGAGTCTTCTGGATCATGCAAAACTGGGTGCAAAATTTGTATGGAGAAAAAGTCGATCGGTGCAAAAAGAACCCGGGTAGTATAAAATCCATTGAAAAAAATTGCTCTGCACTTTAAATTTAATAGGGTGCGTTTTGTACCGCTATTTCTCCATAGAAATATGCACCCAGTTTTGCTTGATCCAGTGGACTCATATGACATTTTCTTCATATAAATCTGATTCTTGATACATACTATATATCGAGTTATTTGTGCAAAAAGCGGCCGGCCAGTATAAAATCTAAATCAGAAAAGTGCTCCGCACTTTAAACCCGGTTTTACTTGATCCAGAATACTTATATGACACTTTCTGCATATAAATCTAATTCTAGGTGGTGCGTTTTTGTGGGAGCTTTTACTACTTACTATGAGTGGTGATACATAATTGTACGTAATGCTATTTTGGGTATATGGAGGTTGAGGTCAATGAATGAGACGATGTAAGCTATTCTTGCGTAAGGTTAGTTATTTGTTCGAGTGGTAACATTTGGAGGCAGCTGTTTATGGGAAATGCGGTTTTATATTTTTGCTTGCGAGTGTTAATTTTTTAACAATGCATATACCAGATTAGAAGACTGTCGGGTTTGAATTATTTTTTAAATTTGATTTGCGTGAGAAAGGAAAATAGCGGTTACGAATGTTTGAAGAAGGGACTGATTCTTATGAGGAAGCAATAAAACATATTTTGCACAAATTCCTTAAACGTGAGAATAGAAGAATTTTATGTTTTATCAACATCAACTTATTCCACATAGTTGGCTGGAAAAGAAACTATAGCTGACCAATTTTTTTCTCTATCAACAATAACAGAATTCTGCTGTTTAAGTCCATGAGTATTGGATAAATTGGGCTATAAATTAAATTATAATTTTAGAGGTATTTGTCAGTACGTTCGCAGTGATCAATAAGAAGACATCACTTAAAAGTAAAATATAATGTCTTCTCCAACGTTAGACTGTCCCCAGGAAACCTCGACAGAGGAAGACTTTCAAGTCTTAGAGGAACTAAACTAACTCAACTTTAAACCTCTGCTGGCCATTAAAAACATGGAGATATGTCAGGCTTATAAAATTCTGCAATGAAAAAAATTGTAAACGAAGTTTGGAGAAAGAGTTCATCTTGATTTAGAGAATTACCAGATGTTCTTACCAGCGCGGTTTACCAGAATCTCTCAACGGGCTGTTGAAAAAATCAACACAGGAGATTTTTACATTACCTATGGGGGATCAATTGGAAAGGCGTACAATGTAACATTTTCGAAGTGGTTCATATTTTAATTGTACTTTAAGTTTGTGAAGAATTTTTTAAATAAAGATTTTGTTTTAGCATAACATAATTCTAGTTTTTATGCTCATATACAAAAAAAAACTCTGAATTCTTAATCTCATTTTGATTTGAACCCGAAACAAAAAAATACTTCACTGTACCAACCAGCATTTAATTATCTAATTTAGCTGCCTAGCCAACTGATCCAGTGAAGTATTTATCAAAGCTACCCCCAAAAGTTCTCTTGCTATTATATGCGGGACAAAGATTTTCAAGGTTCTTTAAAGTTTAGATAAGAATACTTTCTAATAAACATTTATAAGGTTTTTAGCTTCTTACATGTCAAAATATCCTTACAATTGCGTTTTGTTGAGTCTCTTGAATTAATATTATAAATACTTTGGCCTTATTCAAAAGTGTTCAGTAGATCACCTATGTTCAGAAGATGTTTTCGTCAGAGACAATTAGGGGGAGATCCAAGTATTGTGCATGTGAAGCCGGTTGGTTGTATTTTAGAATTATACATATCAATCCTCAATCTGGTAAACTTCTCGAATTATATATGACACCTGAAGATGGCAACAGAAGTCTTGTACTTCAATTGAGAAGTGGTGAGCCTATAACCTTGTACTACATTTTCCGTTCAACTTTAGTCCTTGGCAGCACGATAGATTAGAGCTTTTTGGTAAGAATCATATAAAATAAGGCGAAATACTTACTTAGCGATACCTAAATCTCAGGAGGTGAACTTGTCTTAGTTGGCGAAGCTCAGGCCGGAACAGTTAGATATAACGCGACAAATCATTTTCCGCCGAATGGCCCCTTTGGTGATGAGGATGATTGGAAGTGGAATCATCCTATGAAAATAAAAACAAGGAAACTAGGAGGGAATGCTATAAATTCAAGGGAAGACTAAAGAATCACTCAGTTCTTTTGAGTAGCGCAACATAATAACATGAAAAAACAACAAGTAGAGTAAATGAAACGGTATTCCATCAATATTTTGATCCTAGATTCATACTAAGTATATAGTAATAGTCATCCTATCTCGTTAAGTGTAAACCTTACAGATAAAAGTACTACTAATTTGAATTTAGCTCCGAGTCTACCTAATAATGACACTGTTCAAATCGGTTTAACTTTTCGTCTGATGACTTATAATAATGCTAGCGATCATCACAAAGAAGAAAGCTCTACTTCACATGAACGCGATGATGAAATTTTTACCACTACTACATCAAGGATAATTAGAAATGATAATAATAATAAAACAAATATAGAGATTGTTTATATAAGAAAAAGATATTATATGGAAATATGCTAATTTTTAAATCCAAGATTCATAATTTATACACCCAATGCATTAATAAAATTGCTTTAATATATTTAGATGACAAGAGGTACATTCGAAAAGATGGAATTAGAACGTATGCCTGAGGCATTATAAATTAGATAAAATCGATGTAGACGAAGAGGATTAATAAAAAGCTTTGAGTTAACAAAAAAAGAGACTTTTATTGATATAAAAATCATATTTTCCTCTTATTTCTAATGTTGGTTATTGTATTCGGTATAGGAATTACTCGAGGTGTTCTTACATACTTCTTTTTTCTCTTAAATACATCCTTAGTAGCAGCAAGCGCAAGGCATATGGCTTCTTTCAGCGAATCTGGTTTTTTCGATTTTAAAATATTTCTTGCTTCACGAACTCCTGTTTGAAATGCTAACCTGGTTTTCTTCTTCTTCTTAGGGCTAGCTTTACTTCTCTTTAGCCATATTCCGAATTTCACTTTTGTTTTCATCGCGTTTGTCACAAGCCAGGCATTAACTCGTTCTCCAAGCGCTGCGGCTCTAGATTTTACACGTTGCCAAGCTTTTCGGTTAATATTCGATCAGCTATATGACGATCAGTAGTTACGCTATGCCGATACCAGACCACTTTTTCCATACAAAAAGTGCAAGGTAGATTCCAACTATTTTGGTAGCTATGGACTGGGGTTCTGGGCCACTGAGAGGGATTCCGTCTAGTGGTATACGTCACAGGGCATGCCTGGAGAATTCCTTTCCTACCGTCCGGCTGACCAGGAGATGACATTAACTTTTTTTAGTAATAATTCAAGTGTTATTTTTTGCCCATGGTGTCCTGCGGCTAAATGTGGGCTTTTGGTATTGAACTACTATTAGTAATAATTGAAGTTAACCTTATGCTATTCTTTTTCATACCAATAGATTCTAGGAGGTGCCAGTGGATAGAGTATTGGTACTGTTGGGGGACAAAATTTTTATCAGAAATCCTCTACGGGCTATGGTTCTCGAGATATTAGCGATTTTACCTTTTTAGATATAGTTAATATTAGTAATAATTGAAGTTAACACTATGCTATTCTTTTTCATACCAATAGATTCTAGGAGGTGCCAGTGGATAGGGTATTGGTACTGTTGGGGAACAAAATTTTCATCAGAAATCCTCTACGGGCTATGGTTCTCGAGATATTAGCGAATTTACCTTTTTAGATATAGTTAATATTAGTAATAATTCAAGTTAATCCTATGCTATTCTTTTTCATACCAATAGATTCTAGGAGGTGCCAGTGGATAGGTATTGGTACTGTTGGGGGACAAAATTTTCATCAGAAATCCTCTACGGGCTATGGTTCTCGAGATATTAGCGATTTTACCTTTTTTAGATATAGTTAATATTAGAAATAATTCAAGTTTTTTTTGCTCATGGGGGTGCTGCGCCTAAATGTAGGCTTTTTATTATGATTTTTCTTGAGCTCCTAAATGTAGGCTTTTGGTTTTGAACTAATATTAGTAATAATTAAAGTTAATAGTAGGACATTTTTGTTCGTGCCAATGGATTCTAGATGGTTAGGGTGGAGCTATTAGGTGGGATGAACTTTTCATCAGAAATCCTCTACGGGCTCTGGTTTTCGAGATATTAGCGATTTTACCTTTTCAGATATAGTTAATATTATTAATAATTCAAGCTACTTAGGACAGTTTTGTTCATGGCAATAGTTTCTAGAAAGTGTTAGTGGGGCGGAGGTCAGAGGGGGGATAACATTTTTGTTAGAAATCCTCTATGGGCTATGGTTTTTAGATATAGTTAATATTAGTAATAATTAAAGTTTTTTTTGCTTATGGGGTGCTGCGCCTAAATGTAGGCTTTTTTACTATGATTTTTCTTGAGCACCTAAATATAGGCTTTTCAGGTTTGTTTTGAATTAATATTAGTAATAAATAAACTTAAAATTAGAATACTTTTTTCATACCAATAGATTCTAGAAGGTGCCAGTGGATAGGTTATTGGTACTGTTGGGGGACGAAATTTTCATCAGAAATCTTCTACGGGTTCTGGTTCTCGAGATATTAGCGAATTTACCTTTTTAGATATAGTTAATATTAGTAATAATTCAAGTTAATCCTATGCTATTCTTTTTCATACCAATAGATTCTAGGAGGTGCCAGTGGATAGGTATTGGTACTGTTGGGGGACAAAATTTTCATCAGAAATCCTCTACGGGCTATGGTTCTCGAGATATTAGCGATTTTACCTTTTTTAGATATAGTTAATATTAGAAATAATTCAAGTTTTTTTTGCTCATGGGGGTGCTGCGCCTAAATGTAGGCTTTTTATTATGATTTTTCTTGAGCTCCTAAATGTAGGCTTTTGGTTTTGAACTAATATTAGTAATAATTAAAGTTAATAGTAGGACATTTTTGTTCGTGCCAATGGATTCTAGATGGTTAGGGTGGAGCTATTAGGTGGGATGAACTTTTCATCAGAAATCCTCTACGGGCTCTGGTTTTCGAGATATTAGCGATTTTACCTTTTCAGATATAGTTAATATTATTAATAATTCAAGCTACTTAGGACAGTTTTGTTCATGGCAATAGTTTCTAGAAAGTGTTAGTGGGGCGGAGGTCAGAGGGGGGATAACATTTTTGTTAGAAATCCTCTATGGGCTATGGTTTTTAGATATAGTTAATATTAGTAATAATTAAAGTTTTTTTTTGCTTATGGGGTGCTGCGCCTAAATGTAGGTTTTTTTACTATGATTTTTCTTGAGCACCTAAATATAGGCTTTTCAGGTTTGTTTTGAATTAATATTAGTAATAAATAAACTTAAAATTAGAATACTTTTTTCATACCAATAGATTCTAGAAGGTGCCAGTGGATAGGTTATTGGTACTGTTGGGGGACGAAATTTTCATCAGAAATCTTCTACGGGTTCTGGTTTTCGAGATATTAGGATATTAATAATTCAAGTTATTTTTGTTCATGTCAATGGATTCTAGGTGGTGTGGGGTGGGAGGGGGAACGAAATTTTCATCAGAAATCCTCTACGAGCTATGGTTTTCGAAATATTAGCGTATTAATAATTCAAGTTACCCTAGGGAGTTGTAGATATCAGCATGATGTCGCCTTGGATTTGCTGTTTTCTCACTTGTAGATTTCTTAGCGAAGAATTTGTAGATATCAGAAGTTCTGGATCACTTTCTATGGGGGTTTTGGGTATCAAATATTAAATGTTTACCAAACATTAGGCATGCTTCCCCTGTTTATGATGTAACTTGATATCACCGCTGTAAACAAATTCGCATTTAAGCTGAATGGTTCATACACACCCGTGTAAACTTCCTGTTTACAAATTCGCATTTTAGCTGAATGAGTCATGCACACCTGTGTAAACAAATTTAGGCAATATCAGCACATTTATTCTTTTCATGTAATTTGATAGCACACTTACTGTAGGCGGCCAAAAAATTTTATTTTATTGTTCCAAGAATTGTGTTTTATTGTTTATTCGATATAATCCCAGCCTGTAAGCAAATTCGTTGGAATTCATCCTGTGCAATGATTATTGTAGCAGCAGGATCATTCATGTTTACAAACCGTTCCTATAAAACCTCAAGCAAACTTTTGGGGAGCATCAGTCAGTTTTAGTGAGTCTCCGTGTTAGTACATAAAAAATAAAAATGTCTTCGGTGTTAGTAAATAAAAGTTTTTCAATAATTAAAAATTTGAGGAAGGATGTGTCGAAGTGTTTAAAAAATTCAGAGAATAAAGACTATATTGTTCAAAGGTGTAATAGAAACATGCATAGATTTCAAGTTGCATTTCGGAAGTGCAATAAGAGTGCTAGGAAACGACATTTTGAGAGCTGTCTCGAGCAAATTAAAGCATTGAGAGCACTATTGAGAACTCCCCGTCGAGGTGGAGGAATTACTCGCGTAAGAACAAGTGATTTTGTAAAGTGGGAGGAAATAAAGACAGCGTTCGCAGACAGAATTCGGCAAGGTGTTATTGCAAATTTAAAACATATCGATCCGAAGCTATTTATGCAAGACGCTGCCAAATTATTTACGCGCCGTATTAAGAACACTCTAAAACGTTATTTTAATATTAAAGTTTCTACAACGTTTTGCGGCGAATTTATTAAACAAAGTGCTGACAATGAAAACATAAAAGACATTAAATATTTCCAAGCAAAAACTGCTCCAATTAGTGCAGATGATAATTTGGAGGAGTGGTTTAAATCAAACATTTTGGATCCAATAAACACTCAGCTGGAAGAATTCCAGGAAAAAGACAGTGGCTGGGCACTGCACTCTATAATACATTTAGCGGTGCATATCAACAAGTTTGAGCCGATTCGGGGATATTCGTATGTATACCTCTACCAAAGGAGATTGCTTTAAAGCAAGCTTGCATTAATTTGAAGAATAATGATGAAGCATGCTTCGCATGGGCCGTAACATCAGCGCTATATCCTGCAAATGTTCACACCGACAGGACCTCATCATATCCACATTTTTCAACTGTACTTAATTTAACTGGGATAACGTTTCCCATGACACTTAAGCAAATTACGCAATTTGAAGACCAGAACGATTTATCAATAAACGTATTCATCCTAGATAAAGAGCGTTTCTTCACCACAGTTCCAGTTAGACTTACGAAGCACTGGATGGAGCGACATGTTAATCTCCTAATGCTACAAGATTACTATGACCAGGCTGAAGATCATATGGATGATGATGATGATGATGCTGGCAGATATCATTTCTGCTGGATTAAAGATCTTTCGCGCCTTGTATCGAAACAAACTTCAAAACATGGCCATAGAGTGTATACATGTGATAGATGTTTGCTCTACTTTTACTCTGCGGAAAAATTAGCATCACACACACCCGAATGCGAGAAGCAAAATGATTGCAGAATTATGTTTCCATCAGAAGAAAAGAAATGGTTAGAATATAAGAATTATAACCATAAGAATCCCGTCCCGTTTTGTGTGTATGCAGATCTTGAATCAATATTGAAACGATCAAAATACACAGCGAATCCAGGAACATGAAGTTCACAGCATAGGATTCTACTTCCACTGCAAACATGATGCTAATCTCTCATATTACAGAGCATATCGAGGCAAGGACTATCAAAAATGTTTTGCATTAGAATTGCAAAAAATGGCATCCATAGCTGTAGAGGAAAAGCTGAACATCAGGCCAATGCAACCCCTCACTAAAGAGGAACGGCGTTCACATATGGAAAATACTTGCTGCCATATATGTGAAAAAACGTTTGAAGCTGATGAGGAACGAGTTCGGGATCATTGCCACTTAACAGGAAAATATCGAGGACCAGCGCATAATGCATGCAATCTCATGTATCAAGATTGCTACATAGTTCCAGTAATTATTCATAATTTATCCGGATATGATGCCCACTTCATTATTAAGGATATAGCTACATCTTTCCCAGGAAAAGTTGATCTCTTACCAATAAACAAGGAAAGATATATCTCGTTCACCAAGCACATGGAAGGCAGCCATATAAAATTCAGATTCATCGATTCCTTCCGTTTTATGGCAGAATCTTTAAATAAGCTATCATCATTGCTGCCAATGGATAAATTAAACACTACAAGATCAGTATGGCAGGGATTGGATGACGACACTATCAAACTTCTTACGCGCAAAGGTGTCTTCCCATATGATTTTATTGATGACTGGGATAAATTGGATTTCCGGAGCTTGTCAACACAGGAAGCGTTCTACAATAAACTGACTGACAGTGCTATATCTCCTGAGGACTACAATCATGCTGAAGAGGTCTGGCAAAAATTTGAAATACAAACACTTGGTGAATATTCAGATCTATACCTTAAGACTGATGTTCTCCTATTGGCTGATGTGTTTGAGAACTTTCGAGAAGTGTGCATGAAGACATACAATTTAGATCCAGCACATTATTACACCATGCCAGGCCTAACATGGGATGCTATGCTAAAATACACTAATGTGAAATTAGAGCTGATAACCGACGTAGATATACTGCTATTCATAGAGAGAGGCATTCGAGGTGGTATAAGTCAATGTTCGAACAGATATAGTAAAGCCAATAACAAATATATGGATGATTTTAAGCCTGAGGAGAAAGAGAAATACTTGATGTATTATGATGTGAATAACCTTTATGGATGGGCCATGTCACAGCATTTACCAACCGGAGGATTCAAATGGGTTGATGTTCACTATATTGAAGTTTCCGAAATTCCTGATGATTCTCCAACTGGATACATATTCGAAGTCGACTTGGATTATCCTCAACATCTACATGATAAGCATAAGGACTTACCGTTTTGCTCTGAGCATGCAGCATCACCTGGAGCAAAATTAGAAAAGCTTTTGACAACATTACATCCAAAAACTAAATATATTATACACTACCGAAATTTGAAGCAATGCTTATCACATGGACTCATCTTGAAAAAAGTGCACCGGGTTCTTCAATTCGACCAATCAGCTTGGCTTAAACCATATATTGACTTAAATACTACCAAACGGATGCAGGATACAAGCGATCATGAGAAGGACAGCTATAAAAAGATGAATAATGCAGCTTTTGGTAAGACCATGGAAAATGTGCGCAAGTATAGCGATATCAAGCTTTCCGTCAAGTGGGAAGGTCGCTATGGTGCAAAAGCTCGGATTGCGGCACCCAACTTCCACAGTGCAACGATATTTGATGAGAATTTTGTTGCTGTGGAATTAAGGCGACTCAAAATCTTATTCAATAAGCCTCTCTATATTGGAATGGCAGTTATGGGAATTTCAAAGATATGCCTCTACGATTTCCATTACAGTTTTATGCAGAGTTAATTTGGAGATAAATGTAAAGTCATGTATACAGATACAGATTCTCTAATATATGAACTTGAAGAAAAAAATGCATATGAGTTCATGGCTGAAAATATAAACAAATTTGATACAAGTGACTACCCAGAAGATAACCAGTTCGATTTACCGCTCATGAATAAAAAGATTCCTGGTCTAATGAAGGATGAGCTTAATGGGAAAATCATGAGCGAATTTGTAGGCTTGCGCTCGAAAATGTACAGTCTGCGTATAAACGATTGTAAAACTGTAAAGAAAGCAAGAGGAGTAAAGACTAATGTAGTCCAGAGGCATATCAATTTCGAAGACTACGTCGAATGTTTGAATAACAAGCGAGTATTAACTGCTAATCAGAGCTCCATACGATCGCATAACCATAATGTCTACACGATCAACCAAAAGAAAAAAATTACTTGAATTATTAATATGCTAATATCTCGAAAACCAGAACCCGTAGAGGATTTCTGATGAAAATTTCGTCCCCCAACACTACCAATACCCTATCCACTGGCACCTTCTAGAATCTATTGGTATGAAAAAAGTATTCTAATTTTAACTTTATTTATTACTAATATTAATTCAAAACAAACCTGAAAAGCCTATATTTAGGTGCTCAAGAAAAATCATAGTAAAAAGCCTACATTTAGGCGCAGCACCCCATAAGCAAAAAAAACTTGAATTATTACTAATATTAACTATATCTAAAAAGGTAAAATCGCTAATATCTCGAAAACCATAGCCCATAGAGGATTTCTAACAAAAATGTTATCCCCCCTCTGACCCCCGCCCCACTAACACTTTCTAGAAACTATTGTCATGAACAAAACTGTCCTAAGTAGCTTGAATTATTAATAATATTAACTATATCTGAAAAGGTAAAATCGCTAATATCTCGAAAACCAGAGCCCGTAGAGGATTTCTGATGAAAAGTTCATCCCCCTAATAGCTCCACCCTAACCATCTAGAATCCATTGGCACGAACAAAAATGTCCTACTATTAACTTTAATTATTACTAATATTAGTTCAAAACCAAAAGCCTACATTTAGGAGTTCAAGAAAAATCATAATGAAAAGCCCTACATTTAGGCGCAGCACCCCCATGAGCAAAAAATAAACTTGAATTATTTCTAATATTAACTATATCTAAAAAAGGTAAAATCGCTAATATCTCGAGAACCATAGCCCGTAGAGGATTTCTGATGAAAATTTTGTTCCCCAACAGTACCAATACTCTATCCACTGGCACCTCCTAGAATCTATTGGTATGAAAAAGAATAGCATAGGATTAACTTGAATTATTACTAATATTAACTATATCTAAAAAGGTAAATTCGCTAATATCTCGAGAACCATAGCCCGTAGAGGATTTCTGATGAAAATTTTGTTCCCCAACAGTACCAATACACTATCCACTGGCACCTCCTAGAATCTATTGTTATGAAAAAGAATAGCATAGTGTTAACTTCAATTTTTACTAATATTAACTATATCCAAAAAGGTAAAATCGCTAATATCTCGAGAACCATAGCCCGTAGAGGATTTCTGATGAAAATTTTGTCCCCCAACAGTACCAATACTCTATCCACTGGCACCTCCTAGAATCTATTGGTATGAAAAAGAATAGCATAGGGTTAACTTCAATTATTACTAATAGTAGTTCAAAACCAAAAGCCCACATTTAGGCGCAGCACACCATGGGCAAAAATAAAACTTGAATTATTACTAAAAAAAGTTAATGTCATCTCCTGGTCAGCCGGACGGTAGGAAAGGAATTCTCCAGTTATGCCCTGTGACGTATACCACTAGACGGAATCCCTCTCAGTGGCCCAGAACCCCAGTCCATAGCTACCAAAATAGTTGGAATCTACCTTGCACTTTTTGTATGGAAAAAGTGGCCTGGTATCGGCATAGCGTAACTACTACGATCATCAATATTTTTGAATCTGGAATATGCGATGTCGTGCTCTTTACAAGCTGTGTCAAGAGAATTAATTCCAGAATCACCTCTAGCTATTATTTCCTGCAATTTGGTACCGCAATACTGGTATCCTGGTAGATGAAGTTCAAAAGGTAAATTGCTAATAGCAGTATTTAGCAGACCACCTCCTTTTCGAACTTTGCGTTGGGGGTAAAAGATCCGAGATTTTTCATGTTCTATCATTCAAATACGAAAATTCTCTTAATAGACGTCCGTACATCATCATATTCTGATTAAGACTGATATAAAAGAAATAGTTTCCTTAATGAATAGGTTTGTTCTCATGATGAAGTTCATCAAGCAGAAGGAATCCCTATCAATCAAAAACCTAGACATAAAATCTGAAAACTTGAAGAAAAGGCATAGCCCACTTTTATCAGATAATGTAAGAGCCATAGTTGTTGGACCTTCTAACTGCGGTAAAACAAATCTCATCATTGGTCTGATTGAACATCCTAAGACCTACAAATTCCTTAACTATTTCACCATTTGCTTCATCTTTGAAGCAGCCTACTACCTTTTTATTTTTTAATGGTATTTTATAAATATTATAAGGATCGTATTCAGAGGTATGAAATTTATCATCCATATCATCTAAAATATCATTATAAAAATCAACAGTTTTCACCGTGTATGTAAACGAATCTGTGTCCATATAATTTAGCATAATATTTTGATTATATTTCGGCTTTATATAGTCATAATGAAAGCTGTACATCTTCCATTTAGATAACTCAAGTACGCTAAATCCTAGATAAATAGGTTTATTGTAATAACTTTGAACTCTATTCAGTTGTATTGCCACCATATCATCTGTAAAGTGAGCTAAGCTATGAAAATTTGCTTTAGCTATTAATGCTCGAGCTCCTAAACGTTTACCGCAACTTTACCATTTAGTAACGATTTTAATGTCTTTTCGTTTATCTACGTTTTCCATTGTTTTTCCAAACACGGCATTATTTAACAATTTTAAAAAAAAATTCAAAGGCGTTTTTTGCTCTTGTACGATAAGAAGTATTTAAATCAATATAGCTTTTTAACCAACAGGATTGTTTAAATTTTTATATCCTATGAACTCGTGAAAGCTTCAACCCATGCTTAAGACATTGTTGGAGTTTTCTGTAATGAATGATGTATCGTGACTTATTATTCAAATCTGCTATTAATTTTGTAAATTTTGATTTTGGGGTTTTTTTTATTTTCATAGGAGTTTTCAGGAACTTTCAAAATATCGATAGTATCTTCAACCCATTCAAATTCTGAATGAGGGAGTGGTTGTGACATTGCCCAACCATACAAATTGTTCGCATCTACATACGTCAAATAACATGATGGCTTGCTTTTATTAAAATTGTACATATATGGTATTTATTGTTTGCTACAGAATGTCTATGAGAACATTGGGTAATACCGCCTCTGATACCTCGTTTAAAAAAATTGTACATATTTATATCCGTTAACAGCTCGAGCTTCACTTGTGTAACTTTTAGCATCGCATCCCACGATAATCCGGGGGCTGTGTAGTATTGACAGGGATCTAACTCGTAGATACTTCTGCAAACTTTTCGAAAATTCTCAAAAACATCTGTTAAAAGCAAGACATCTGCTTTCAGGTACAGTTTTAAATAATCCCACAACTTTTGCAGTTAAATTTTCCCCAAACTTTCTTAGCGTGACAATAATCTTTATGAGAACACACTATTTGTTATCGAATTTATTTTGTGCAGGCAAACTAGTTTCGTCCAAGCGTTCCCAAGAATTGATATATTCGTATGGGAAGACACCCTTCCTAATCATTAATTTAAATGATTCCTCATCATTGTACGTTGATCGAACAGTATGAAAATCATTAGCAGTTAAATTTCTCACTAATGATTCTAGGCTAGATTGCATGAATCTGCTAGAGTCGAGAAATCTTAGCTCGATTGTGTCTGTCTCGTTAACAAAAATTCGTTTGGAAAGTGATACATACAGTTCTTTATTTAGTGGGATTACATTTATATCTCCTTCAATTTTTTCAAGAGCTTTAACAAATAAATGGCAATCATAGCCGGAAAAATTATGGAAGAAGACTGGGAAAAATTTGGGGACTCTATATAGCAAATTACAATTACTGTGTGCTGGACTTCTGTATTTCCCTGAAAGATGGCAATGATCAGCAACCCTATCATTACCTAATTCTAGGTTGCAAATGTGGCAGTTTTTATTCGTTTTTTGCTGTAGAATTTCTTCAGTTGTTAGGCGATTCATTTTTTTAGGATTAGTAATACATACATGATATAAGTTTTAACATCTTCTATTAAAGATAGAACAAATTTAATAGCTGAATCCTTACCTTTATATATCTTTAATTTGCTTAGATTATCATTAAACGAACATTTAATATTGTAAGCAAAAGCACATGATACGTGTTCCTGTACAACAGTAGTAGATGAACAAATGGGGATAGGTAGACACGTAGCCACATCTTGTAGTAAGCATTCGAAATCAGCGTAAATGACAAAGGGGACCTCCAGCTGTCGTTCGAATTTTTCGAATTTTAAAGATGACTTTTCTGGTGATAGCATCACTGTAACTATCTTACTGCATTCCAGTTTGTGTACATCTAGAGCTTTTTCGCTGTAAAAATGCTACATAAAAAAATTGTATGCTTCGATATATAAATTCGACTATATAAATTAAAATATAATACCTTGATGTATTTTTAATCCAGATGTAATGACTTTTTTCTTCAGCCTGAAGAAGGAGTAGATTAATATGGATGCTTTTTTCTTCCTTGGTGTAGTATTATGGACCCACAATTTTCCGAATACAGTAATACTTATTGAAGAATTCATTTCCTCAAAGTACTTAATATCTGCTACCTTCAAGGGAAATTCCAGTTCTCCAAATTCTAATTTGATGTTATTTTGCAGTATTATAGTGCTTGATAATATGTCGTTTACTTCATATGAGCTTGGGGGATTGCTATTTGTATCTACTGGATACAAAGCCGAGATAACAGCCCCACTTAAAGCAAAAAAATATCGTTATTCTGAACGTTGACACAAGCGTGCTTGTGGGCAATAATGTTGCTAAAGGTAAATATTGAGCGCTCTTAAAGGCTTGTATTGATTCACATTGATTTCGAGAAGACAAATTCTAATGAGACTCCAACCACTGTCTCTTTCTTGAAATTCCCTCTAGTTTGCTCACTATATTATCAACCATTATTTCGAAATTGGTGATAATTCTTCTTTAAGATTTATCACATTCATTTTTGCTTGGAATGACTTTATTGATGTTATAAGATCATAATCATCATCATCACTTTCTTTTGTCATTTTTATATATTCGCAAAAGACCTCTAAATTAAACTTAATCGCCATTTAAAGCTTTTAATATTGAATTTTTCGAAATTTAAAAAAAGCGACTCATCTTTATTCTCTAAGATCAATGTCTCTACTCTTTCATTTAAACTACTTTTAACGACTTTTAAAGTATCATCCAGCGGTTGTGTTAGCGCTCCTTTTATGCGCATTGGTCGAAGGTGGTATTCAACTCTCTAGGATGAAATTCTAACTTACATGCGTCACGATATATTAAAGGTGCTTCAGATGTTGAAGACCCTGCTTCTAGTAAACCTTTAGACACTATATTTTCTGAATTTTTCACATTATTTGTTGGATTTATAATTCTTCATCGCTCATAATTTCATCTCTATTATCACTTGTAGATAACAAATGGGTTATACTTGAATGTTTATGTAAGTGTTCTAGCTTTTTAAATTGTTCATCACACATTTCACAGATATAACCATCCCCATAGCATTGCATTTAAGTGTCTTTTTAATGAAGGACGCTCTCGTGAACGTTTTCTGACACCATTATGCTTTTTCACTGAACGTACTTTAAACTGAGTAATTAAATCAAAATAATTAACTTCTTAAACGCGGCTACAACTTCGACTTTCACTGAACTTAATTTAAACTGAGTAATTTAAAAAATTAACACTCGCAATCAAAAATATAAAACCGCATTTTCCATAAACAGCTGCCTCCAAATGTTACCACTGGAACAAATAACTGTAGTTAGAATAGCTTACATCGCCACATTCATTGACCTCAACTCCATATTACGTAATCTTGTACAATTCTTTATTCTCATAGTAAGTAGTAAAAGCTCTCACAAAATGCACCACCTAGAATTAGATTTATATGAAGATTGTGTCATATGAGTATTCTGCATCAAGTAAAACCGGGTGCAAAGTGCGGAGCAGTTTTCTGATATAGATTTTATACTAGCCGACCGCTTTTTGCACAAATAACTCGATATATGTATCAAGAATCAGATTTATATGAAGAAAATGTCATATGAGGCCTCTGGATCAAGCAAAAATGGAGAAATAGTCGAGCGGTACGAAACGCACCCTATTAAATTTAAAGTTCAGAGCACTTTTTTCATATGGATTTTATACTACCGGGTGCTTTTTGCACCGATCGACTTTTGTCCGTTTTCTTACAATTTAGAATTTTAATTTTCATTCAATGAAATGAAAATTGTGAAGAAAATCTTTTGATGAGAAAAGATAGATATTAATATTCTTCATCGAATGAGATAAATCACACTTGATGAAAAATAACATATTTTGAGCAATTTCCATTATGGTTGCGGGTTCCACACAGAAAAATGGCCGAGCTTTTTCATGAATCTCTCTTAAGATTTTCGAGTTCAAGGAGTTCAATTCGTGATACATAGTTGGTGCAATTTTAGTTATTTTTTTTTTTTATAGATCTCACTTTGCGCAAATCGTGAAATTGGCTTAAAATCTGCCTATGGTAAGCATAAGCTCACATGCGATTTTTTGGTAAAGGTAAAATTTGTGCAAGGACATAATTTAGTGATATTATTGTGATTAGCAAACATTTTTGTTTCTTTGAATAAAGTCAATTATTTTATTGTGATTTTTACTAATTTTCTTGATAACAAATTAATAGTAAATTAAAGTGTCTTGAACAGGATACATTCAAGACAGTTATTCCTATACTTCCAAATCGGGTTAGCTGGAAGATACCTGCAAATTATTCTTTGTTTGTCTGAATTTGTAAATAGCTTTAAGATCATAATTTTGAAGATTTTTCTAGATTTATATTAGATAAGTGATTTGCTGTGAATTAGAGTGTTTAAGCTAACCTGCATTTGAAGTTTTTATTAAATTGAAATGTAAATCTATTTATGCTCGTTCTGATTTTAATATATCGCTACACTAAAATAATCCACCAAATATAACATCATTACATGTGGCTTGTGAGTGGTTCTACAGCAACTGTTCCGTTACACACGTGCTGAAATTGCAGTATTAATAAATAATAAGGGAATTTTACATCAGCCTAGTATACAGGCATATGGTGTGACCTTACCCCATATCCTTTTTATATAGTTCCAGGAACTAATTAACTGCATATTAAATTGTTTGGTGATCCTACAGGAACAAACTACTTGCGCAAATAAAGATTGTTTGATTTAGTCTTTCGACCATGCCATCCGATTGCGGGTGGAGAGGCCGTCGTTCGTACTTTTTTCGATATTGAATATCTTCAAGACTTCTCGGAAAATACCGATTCAAAACTCTGCCTTGATCGGAATGTATCTTCAGAGGTACACCGAATCGGAAAAAACACATGGATGAGGGCTTCTGCTACAGTTTCGCAGTCCGGTCTATAATTTGTAAAGTAGTCCATTGCTACGAGGATGTATTTATTGCCACGGGTAGTAGTAGGTAACGCCTTAAGATATTGGCTCCTATTCTCTCAATTCTCTCAAATAGGGCTCCTACATTATAAATTTGAAGCTCAGCTTTTTTTCGTGCCATCGGTCCTTTTCTCTGTTGACACAGCATGCATTTCTGACACCATATTCCATGTCTTAAATGCATCCTACCCAGTAATATCTTTACTTTGGCGGACGTTTTTTCTACTCCTAAGTGTCCCATAGCACTACTATGGAATTTTTCCAGGACTTCATCCGTATTGGGTTCTAGAACCAGATGGTGTGTCCCACTGGTGTTTGAAAATATGCGCAAAGCGATATCATTCTGTAGACGCAGAGAAGGCCCATTGACCAGTATGCTTTCACATTGGGGTGCATGGCTGTGATTTCCTCTCTCGGTGGACGTTCGCCCGCATTAAGCCAGGCCTCTACTATTTTGAAATGTCGATATTAGTCTTGGTGCATTCTGATCGAATCTGAACGACTGCTATTCGTTCCAAAAATACTTGCTGGGTTCCAATCGCTCACAGTAATTGCAGTCCATATTTACACATGGGCATCATGAAAGAGCATCGCACTTTTCCATGTTTGCTCCCAGGTCGATATTGTATTTCAAAATCAAAGCTTTGGAGGCGATTCAGCCATCTGGCCGTCTGTCTCTCGGGCTCCTTCAAATTCATAAGCCACCTCAACGACGCATGGACAGTCCGTAAAAGGCAATGTCGAAGATAGGGCTGGAAGTGGTTTACTGCCTTAACTACGGCCAGAGCTCTTAACAACTAACGCAATAGTTCCGCTCAGAACGGCTGAGGGTTTTACTGTGGTACTCTATTACTTTTCTTCACCTCAATGGGCTTATTATAGGATAGCTCCCATGCATATTGGCTTGCATCTGTGTCCAAGATAAAAAGTACATCTTCATTCGACTGAGCTCATATAGGTGTAGTAATTAGCTTTTCTTTGAGGGTAGTGAAAGGAGTTCCACAATCTTGGGTCCAAATAAAACTCGCTCTCTTTCGTAAGGGCTGTCAGTAGCTTGGCTATTTTTGAAAAATCCTGCACAATGCATCTGTAATACGCACATAGTCCTCGGAATGACGTATATCCGTCCGCTTAGTAGGTCTCGGCCAATTTTGCACAACAACAAGTTTTTTAGGATCAGTAGAAAGTGCCTTGTTGGACACAGCATGACCAAAGAATTTCACTTCTTCTCTACACATTTGACATTTGGCTGGCGATAACTTTAATCCCGCTTGTTTCAGGCTTTTCAGCACAGTTTTGGAATGGTCTGGCATGTTAGTGAAATTTGTGTCATGGACAATTATGTCGTCTATATAAACGAGGCAGGTGGTGTGTGAATACCTTCGAGGATTAACTTCATTAATCGCTGAAAAGCAGCTGGTGCTTTAGTGAGCCCAAAAGGCATTACACTGATTTCGTATAGCCCACTTTGTGTGCTGAATGCCGTTTTCGTTCTATTAGCATCATTCATTTCAACCTGCCAGTAGCCTGATTGCAGGACCAAAGTCGTAAACCACCTTGATTCTCTTAGAGCGTCTAGAGTAAGGTGTATGCGCGGTAGAGGGTAAGAATCTTTACGGGTAGCCTCGTTAAGCCTTCGGTAGTCAATACGAAATCGAAGTAATCCATCTATTTTCTTCACTATAACTACCGGGGCTACTCCAAGCACTCTTGGAGGCACTTACGATAGCTTGCTGTATCATTTCCTCTAAGATTGTCTCCGTCTCCGCACTACGAAACACTGGTATTCTCCAAGGTGGCTGCTTGATGGGCTTGGCAGCCCCAACATCATTCTTGTAGCATAGTAGAGATGTACGTCCAATATCTGGGTTAGAATGAGAAAAGATGTGACGATATTTTGACAGTAATTCCGAGAGTTCAATGCATACTTGCTCTTCTAAATGTTGAGAGCTGCGTACTAGTAATTCATCGAATTTTTAAGAAGTGGTTCTTATCGTAGGCTTATTATTTTTTATAATTTTAGGTTTGCACTCTACATGTCCGATATAAGTGCAGAGTGGGATCACCACGTCTTCGATAGATAAATTGGTACTGTGGAGAGTATCAGAACTTGGCATTACGAGGACATCATCATCAATAGCTAAGCTGGAAGATAGTTGCAGAAGGCAATCGTCGCCTGGTGGTACGATTACTTCCAAATCGTGCCTAATTGTAGGTCCAGCTTAGTCTACCCCGATAAGGCAGTCATCCAATTTTCAGCGACAAAGACTGAGTGCTTGTGGAAAAGCCTGCCACTTCGATGAGGACTTCAGATAGTCCATCTACGGGAAATATTTCACCGCTTACACTCTGAATGTCGGCGTTGGAAGGACGCAGCTTGATGTCGCGGTGATTTTTTCATAATAAGCTTCTATATATGATGGTCTGGCTTGCCAAGTGTCAATAATTAACTTACAGTCCACGCTCTCAACACTTCAATACAAAGATGATTCAAGGCTTCTACAACTCCTATTAGGATTTTCACGGTTCTTAGAGCTCTACTTCCGACTAACTTCATCCCCCCCCCCCGAAGTCAGTGATTGACGATTTAAATCCTGCTGGAAGTTATCTACGAAGGCGGCTGGTGGAGCTATATCGACAGCTGCGTACAGAATTTCTGCCATTTGCGCAGCGTTTTGCTAACATCTTCGCCTTTTCCATTTTTTTTTCTGCTGGAAGTGGTAGGGAAAGCTTTACAAGTGGGGTATTGTTTCCTGAGGTCTTACATTTGGGTGCGAAGCAGCTACCAAGTACAGATTGGCCTCCAAGTCCAATGACATTTACAGCTCGTCAGCTCTTACTTCCGGGTGATATGTCGAAAAGAACTCTTTCATCGTTTGCTAAGGACGACATGCGGTGATCAGGGTTGTTCGCGGTTTTCTTTTAAGTGTGTACAGGTACTTTCTCGTTGTCCTTGTCACAGAGTATAAACCCCTTTGATTATTGAATAAATAACTTTTGGTGAAAAGTACTTTTAGTAAGATACTGCGATAGTGCTCTGACAATGAGGGGCATGACTGGCTGGTTACAAATTAATGGGTTGTAGGTTAAAAGTAACTTTCCTATTTCTTTCCTATTTCGTGGCCCTGACATAATGCCACTTGGTCCTTGCTCTGTATAGTACCTGAAGTCATGTGGGGCAGCAGCTGGTTGTTCTGTAGGATGTAGAGCATAATTAGTTGCTGTCTGGTGGACTAGAGGTGAACTTTGCGGCTGCGACGTTAACGGAACGGAACTATCCTATGGTTCAGCAGATATACTGTTAGAGCCCTGTTCTACGAAACTATTAAGGTTGGTTACAGAGTTGGACCAAACCTAGATGGTTGCGTCTCAGCGAGAGCGAGTTCGTCGATGCGTCGCCTTACGGCCTCCTCCTGACTTATTTCCAAATGATGCACTTTACCTGCTATGGACTGCACAAGTGAGCTACGATTTTGGATTTACTGGCTTTGTTGGTATAGGAAATTTCCTAGTTGTTTTAAGGAAAGTGGAGACTGCATGGTGCTGGAGTTAGATTCATGACTATTGTCGCTTGATGGAATCCGTTGGGTGTTCTCCATTTCGATTTTCTTTGCTTGGTGTAAGATTCTTTCGAAATCCGTTCGATAACCTTTACTTTACACCAATGTTACGAAATCTTCTGTCCTGTTTTACCAAATTCTACCAACATGATGTTCTGCTATACTGAGAAGGAACTTCGTCTTCAACAATGTATCAATTGCCTAGCAGCAACACTATTCACCTAAATCTTCCTTGGGTTGGATTAGCAATTTCTTTCCTTTTTCAAATGGCGGATCTGCTACAATTGTAAGTATCTGACCTTTTTATATAAGTGCTGTATGTCAGCCTTGTGAGCGCACAAATTATTTATCGCGGCGTATTACATTCATTCAGCAATAACAATAATGGCTAATTTACATTACTCGTACATTGCTAGAAAACAGAGTAAGTAGTTTCCCCTTATCTGAAAATACTTTAGAACGATAAGGACAAAAGATAATCCAGCAAAATTTTTCTGAGTTAAACGTCAAATTCCCCGAAGAAGGGGAAATTTTTACTGCCATAATTAGCCAGAAGTATATTTAATGGCAGTAAATTTTTCTATTATAGCAGTAAACTCATACCTATAACTACTAGCGTATACGAATATATACACGCAAACAAATTAAAAAAATTTGAAGCAAGTTTGTAGCTGTCAAATGTTTAAAAGAAAAGAAAAAGAAAAGAGATGAAGTATTGAGAGTTGAAACGTCTTTCGTTCGTACCTGCATCCTGATGGATGCAGGTACATTCAAAAATTCTCAGTGATCCCATTTGGATTAAATATTCCATTAAACTCTAGACATTATATCAAAGTTCAATTTTCCAAATATATTTGCAGTGAAACAGCGCAGATAGTGAAAAAGATGATGGCCTTATTGGAGAACCGTTCTACTTGTATATCCTACTGGCTGATGTAATAGTCTTGCTCTTAGTGCTTGGAAAACAATTTTTAGTTGGATCAGTTGGCAACGGCAGCGATCTCATACTACACAAGCGAAAGTGGAACTATATTATGGATCTAGATTTGAGTAAGTGACGAGGAAGACGTTCAGTTAGATTCTGTCAGCAGAAGCTGACAGCTCACTCCGTAGTAGTTATGTGACAGGGAGGCATGCGAGCAGCTCGACCAGTTCGGAAAAGTTGTGGGGTGGGTAAAGCAAAAACCTGCACTACCACGTGCCACAATCAAAAAATAAATCATGCCTGATGAAAAAAAAAATCACACATCGGGCCCAGACGGGACTCCAACCATTGAACTGCAGAGGATCCGGTCGTAAAGATCCTCAGTGTCTTGGACCCCATTCCACCCATGACATCTTTAGCACCTTGCTCCTTTAGATGACGATTCGAATCAACAGGGCTCCGGGAGTGAGAGAAAGGGTGAATTAAAGATTTAGCGCTTCTTCACGTTATATTGCATTTATTAGATAGCATCTACTTTAATCTCTTAACATAGTACAAGTAAAGTTTCCTGTTTCTCCTCTAGGTTGGGAGTTAGTCAAAATTTTACAACTGCCCTATCATTATATTCTGAACTTGATTGAGCATGTCAGGGAAACCTTAATGACATAGGAGGATACCTTCGCTCACGTGACTCTTAGATTAAAAAAAAATTTACTGAAGTGAACTGTGGGTTCAAAGAAAAAACTCGATATCTTGTATTATTATGAAAATTTTCACTATATCGCTGGTTGACGTGGACTTAATCTGAATATAATTGTATAGAAAGGAATCCTTATAATAAGTCAGCAAAAAAACTGGCTACAAACAATGGCTACCTAAACATGCAATATTACTAAGCCATGAATGGAAAGCGTAATTAAACAAAAAATTTCAATAAAAAGAAATCACTTACTTATATTATTATAATATTATTATATTATATTAATTGAGCTAGCACCATTCCTACTTCGATCAGTGGACGCTTATTCCTTAGCTAAAACTGTATTTTGAAGAGTAGGTTGTCTTAGAGATACACAAATCGAACGGGACTCTAACCCTGAATGAACTTGTTTATATGTATTTACCTTTTTAAACATGAGGCTTGGTATTAATGGAACCTTCAAGGGAATATGTAGGCTGGATATAAGACTATTGACTAATGCCATTTTCCGCAGTTATGTGTATAATAAAACGTAACTAGTAATATTTGTCCTCTTTTTGTTTATAAAGATATATACCGAACCGCTCAGATAATAACTCAGGAGGTCACTGTCAGTATACATATTTAGTATATATTATATATATTTAGGCGATTTCGTTACGTAATTTCGCTGGTCACAATTCGAAATTGTGTAGACGCTCACGAAATTCCTCATTCAGATAAGGTTATATATCGAGATGCAAAACTGATACTTCAAGCAAGTCTTTATAGAATAATATTATCACTATAAGCGTTAACATCAACCGTGGTATTAAAAAAAATCTTTATATTTTATAGCTATCAAACGAAACGTCCCCCAAGGTACTAATGCCAGTCTTTATGGTGCACATATAGTCAGAGACTGCAAAATCTACATACTAATGCTTAATTCCTATTGATATATGTGGCGACATAAGATGACGTTTTACTACTAATTCATCTTCTTTGCCGATATAACGACAAAACTTATAAAACTATCATGATAGGTATTATCCTCCATACTGGAGATTATGTATTAAAAGGTCCTCCACATAGATTTATATATATAAAAGCCATAAAATCTAGCTACTAGTGCTTATAACAATGCTTTCAATAAAATTCTAGCAAGAAATTTCTTGGCATATTTAGGTACTAGAGCCAGGATTAATGGTATACCTGTAGTGAAAGAATGCGATTCTAGCTACTAATGCTTAATTCTTACTGAATCTGTGGCGAAGAATGAATATACATATATATATCTGAACATGTAATTTTCTCAGTGAAAGTCTATGTTTATGAATAAATATTTAGAAAAAAAACTATATGTGTGTAACTCAGCTTTCCTGCCTGGGTTTAGACTTCTTGGATAGCGGCTTGAGGACCTGTTGATTTCGTGGGGTCCCCAAGCTTAATTGTTGCTGGATGTTGTTGGGAGTCCAGCATGGGAAGTCTCAGCTGCCGCCAATGAAGACGCTCCTATTCATAGGATCCCTTTCTTTACTCTGCTTCGGTTTTTTTTTACTTTGTTCCCTTTTTTTAATATCCGTATGCTGACTATACACTCTTTTCTCTTCCTTTCTTCGCTTTTAATAAATTTTACTTCTTTCCTTAACTTCTGATTTCTCTCGATTTTCATACCCAAGTTATACTAAGTTTGTCATTCCGTTTGTAACACCTCGAAATAATGATGGTAGAGCAACATGGATTGGACACCCACGCATAATATTAAAAGTTATTTTGATTTTTGCATGTCCGTCCGTGCGCACGATAACTCGAGAACGCGTATACTTAGAGAGCTGAAATTTTACAGACGGACTTTAAAAAAAAAAGTAAAATTAAATTTGAAAATGAGACATATCAGGCAACTCCGTCGTGAGGTTGCCTTACAAAACTATCGTTTTCCACTATATATTTGGACACTGCCTGAGAACGCATCGATATAGAGAGCTGAAATTTAGTAATGGTGTTTTCATTGTACTAGCAAATAAAGTTTCAAAAATGGACTATATCGGACAACTCCTTCTTGGTGTTGCCATATAAAAATTTAGGTTTTTTACATATACTGTGAAAACGATCAGTCCAAGACACTTTTATTGTACTAAAAACTTCTTCAAAATACCAAATCCTATAAAATTGGTTATGATCATTTTTTCTGTGCGACAAACCGTTCTAGAAATATATGCGAAAAACCACTTCAAAAATCAAACTTGCACAGAAGGGTGACAAAACGAAATTTTATACGCATTCATCTAGGTTATCATAAGAATTGGTCTTAGACCGAGCTTTTTTACTTTTTTCTATAATAAATTCCCTTTAATTATTTTTATAATAATTCCTGGGTTAATTATTTTCTTTTTAAAAATTCCTGGTATTATACAACAGGAGATGATAAATTTTAATTGTGATTTAAAAAAACTTTTTATTTTAACAATCATTCTTCCCAAAAACCAAAACATGGCGTCCTTTCTTACTTCCGGCCTCTTCGTTGTCCCGTTTTTTTCCCACTCCTATTTGCCAGCTGTTTCTGACAGCCTGGTTTCTTACGTTTGATACAAGATGCCAGAGGAGTTGTTACAGAAGTTATTGCCCATCCACATGCGACCATAACAGGGCGGGGTCGTTGTTTCCACTGTGAAGCATACAATGCTGGAAAATAGTCCCGTCCAAACTAGACTGAGGTAGCCGGTCTTAGACATTACCTCAGCATGCGAGCACCCACGGTGACTGGACCCATGCCCAATTATGCTAGTAAAACGGATGCTGCCCAAGCGCTATTGAAGCCACTAAAGCTTTATCGGACTTGCTCTGTGCGTGACGAATAGGAGACACTGAAGGATATTAGCTTGATGCTGGTAATACTGTAGAACCAAGTGCTGATTGCTCTCTATTTAGTTCTTTGCTCAGTTACTTACAATGTACATATAAGTTAGTCAATAAAGGTCGTCAATGAATAAAGACGTATAATAGAACCGCTTCTTTTAATTTTCCTAATACATCATGGCGCAGTCGGTAGCTGAAGGTTTATTTTAAATCGATAAAAAGCAAAGTTTCTAAAACTATACGTGGTTGAGAGTAATAATTTCTCGAAACGATTAAAAGTGCGGCATATCGATGGCAGATTTTCCGAAACCAGGACCGTTAATATTAGGCGGCAATGTGTGAGATAGCTGGACAAAATTTCACAACATGTGGAAGATATATTGTGTTGCGTCCAAGACAAAATCTGAAAACGAGGAAATACAGGTCGGAAGATTCTTAAGTTGCGCAGGGGAAAAGGCTATAGAAGCATTCCAGAATATGCCACTAACAGAGGCACAAAGAAATAAGTTGGATACAGTTATTGCAGCATTTGTATACGATCGCTATCTGTTCTTTTCACGCAGTCAACGTGAAGGTGAACTTGTCGACCAATACATATCAGATTTGGTGAAATTATGTGAGAGCTGCGAGTTTGGTGAACAAAGGGAGTCAATGATTAGGGACCACATAGTAATTGGCATAGCAGAGCAAAGCGTGAGGCTGCAGTTGTTGAAGACATACGTACTAACGTTGGTAAAGGCGAAAGAGATTTGTCGAGTTACTGAACAGGCGTCAATGCAGGCAAAAGAAATGCAGAACGAACGGAGCACCGTTGCAGCAGTAAAGAGAAGTGAAACCAAAAAGAATTTTATGTCACACAATCACAGAGATAAAGAGAATGCTCAATTTAATTATAAAGTGCCAAACACAATTCCGCCGTTCCGATTCAATTCGATTCGATTCAATTCGATCCGTTACGTGAATGAGCACAATTGTTCCGTTCAAACTTGCCATCAGTTTTAAATTTCTCATTGAAATTTTTCCAGATTTTGTCTTTTCTTTTTACATCCATGTAAAATTTGTTGCCTTTGTCATAAAGCTCTTCATAATTTTTAATTTCTTCAATAAAAACTTCTTCATCCATCTTTAGTTATACACAAACATTGTACAGGTAATTTTTCTAGGTTATGTCATGCGTAAAAGTTGAAATTTGCTCAACTTCTCCGTTTCGATCCGTTTCGATCCATTTCGGCGAATGTGTCTAATTACACGTACGTCTCATATAAGCAAATTTGACATTTGTACGTATCGGATCGAAACGGTGCAATTGTGTTTCCCACTTAATTTTTATTTTAGAAATTGTAAAGAGAGTGGGAATCAGCACAAGGGATCAGGCAAAAGAAGAGAGTTCAATATTAAGAGAGAAAATTGCAAGAGATGTAATAGAACGGATCGATATGGGGACTGCCCTGCGGTTGGAAAAAGATGTTTGACTTGCTGCAAATTGAATCATTTTGCGGCAGTTTGTATTGAGAAAAAAGGAATAATGAAGGTAAGAGATGTGGATGAAGTTTGTTTTGACAGCGATAACAGTTCGGTGAATCTATCGCGTATGTAAGCGCAATACATCAGATCGACAGTAGTATCGTTAGTAGCAAGCACAAAATTGGTATGAGGTTTTAAATGTAAATGATTTTCTATTTAATGTAAGCTTGACAGTGCTGCCGTGCTAAGCATAAACGACGTAAGTGTAGGAAGACAAGTGTTGAGATATTTGACATTTTATATTTATCTCAATGCCACACACAGAATTTTCTTAAAAAGCTTTTTTTAATGAAAGAAATTTTCTATTGTACAATTCAAATTCTTAACAAATCAAAGTTTTTGCAAAACTTTTTTGGGTCGCGAGTTTTAGCAGATACGCCGTTTTTGAGTTGTATGAAGAACGATGTAGTGATAGGGTAGCTAAACATAAACGCCTGATTGTTTATAACTTACATGAATGTATTATCTGAAACTTTAAACTATTTATTTCATAATGTTTGTACAAGGTAGATCAGTTTTTATTAAATATGAAAATAATATTTTTACACCAAAGAAAAAACAAAAAACTTTTCTTCAAACAACAACAAAATGAAAAACTTTCTTCAAGTAAGAAAAAATAGGTACTTTTTCTTCTTATTCTAATCTTTATCTATTGCTATTTCATTCCAAAATTGTAATCGAATTTTCGGAAGTATTTGGCCCAATTTTCGTAAAATTTCATGTTTTCACTCCTTCGAGATTCCTTCGCATTTCTTCTTTGATTTCGGATTTTCGACCTCATTTTTAAACACCTTTGCAGTAAGAAAATTAATCGGTCGTGGTTCTATTTTCTTCAACTTTGTTTGTGAAGAAGAATCTTCCCAATTATAAAAATCAGTAAAATTTAGCTCAATAGCAGTAGTGTGCTTTGCTGCGGTTTGAATACACTCGGTGAAGTACTTAAAGTCATATACATTTTTCTTCATGCGCAGCGAACGCTCAACTCTGTGCTGGAATGAATCTGCAGACATAAAACTGTGGCCTGGTTCAAAATATTGAATTTGCAGAATTTGCAAGGCAATTTCATCAGTATTAACTATGTATACAAAAAAAGAAAACAAAGCCCAATTTTTATTTTGCGCTGAACAATTATCTAACCATAATGTTATTGAAATTTCATCCTCTTATGAAGAAAGAAAGCATAGTATGTTGAAATAATGTCTTTTTTTTTCTGCCGGATATTGCTTCGTGCCAGATAGCGGCCACGGGAGGCTCCTTCTCTTTTCCCAACGGCACAAAGCTTTCATTATAAGCAATTAATCTCGGCATGAAAAGGATTTCCTTAAATGCGTCACAGCGTGGTAGCATAATTATTTTTTGCAAATCTGCAGAAAAAACTTGCCACATTTTTCATCTGAAAGTTTATCCTTTTCGTATTCATTCCTTGCATTAGTATAGCGTGCATTATGTGAGTTCCATTCTTTGCACTCTTCACACGTCATATCTAATTCTGTTTTTAGATGATTTGTACACTTTTCATGCTTCAAACGTTTTTCACAATTCCAACACTCTTCATTTCCCAGTGCAGCAAAGGATATATTCATATCAGAGACTTTCTTCCTGTAGAGTTCGTACGATAAGTCAATTCGAAGCTTCTGTATAAAATCTGTATGCATTGCTTTTATGGTAACATCGCTTGAGAGATATCTAGTGTTCGTTGCATGTTCCCTTCTGTAATGCGATATTTGAGGATGGAAACTTTCAATATGAGCTTCTATTGCCTTTTCATCTATTTTGTATCTTCTTTTATATTTTCCACGTCTTTCTGTCGGCGGTTGCATTCCACATTTTTCAGAACTGTTGTTCGTATCATACTAACATTTCTCGGGCCGTATCCAAGAGTGGAAAGAAAAAATAATTTACACACTATAACTCTTTCACCACGATCATTTGAGAAATAATATTGTATCGTGTTATTTCTTTTGCTATCAGAGGAACCAGTTGTCCTTCTCTTAACGGGAACTTTCGCCGTATTTTTGAAGACATACCATTTCCTACTTTTCGGTGACATTTTCCAAAATTCTTTGTTGCTCATGTTCCTTTGATCATGGCTTATTTTAGACAAGCACCTTTTCTGGCAAGTCTCTTCACAAGGTGCTTTTAGTTTATGCTTTTTGGCACATTCTACAATTTTATTCATATTTCTCTGTATTAACCCTTCCGAAAACTTTTGTCTTTTCCGTTGTGTTCCTTTTTTCATGAGTTGGATATTTTCATCTTTTTCTTCCGGTTGCAATCTGCTTGTAATTCCACTACCGTGTTCTTCTTCGAAATTATCAACTTGCATATCAGAACTATCCTGACTCGTCCTTATCACTTCATATGATGAATTTCCGCACTCTTCTTTAGTATTACTTGAGTCGTAGGTTTGATCTCCATCCATATCTCTTCTTTCGTTTCCAGAACGTTCCTCAAATTTGTCTGTCATTTCCTTCTTTTTTTATTCAACGCCGTATTTAACGCCAATAGTACTATTTTTTATCTCCACTAAAAGTATCCAGTTTAGTAATTATAATACCTAATAATTGAACGTAACAATATAAAATTTCTGTAAATTGCTGAAAATTATTCTTACTTAAACCAATGTATTTCACAGTAGGTATTAGTGCGGTTTGGCCAGGCATTCTCTGACGTCACAGGCGCCAGGTAGTGATCTTGCACGAGGACATTTACCTTTTATCACTCACACACGCACACAAACACCCACACACACACACATACACACACGCACACACACACACACACACACACACACACGCGCACACACACACACACACACACACACACACACACACACACACACACACACACACACACACATATATATATATATATATATATATATATATATATATATATATATATATATATATATATATATATATATATATATATATATATACATACATACATACATACACACACACACACGCACACACGCACCCCAATGCATTTATATATTTATAGGTACTGTATAACTTTAAATTTGCACTACTAAGTAAAGATCAGTAATAAATTATAGATATTTGACTTGATCGTGTGAGGCCGCCCTGTATACAAGAGTAATGACAGGGTTAAGAAATTATTTATTGAATCGACGTATGAATTCTAGCACCATCGGTTCGAGATATTTCGTATTACTTGGGAATAAATCGTCGTAACATAAAAATTATTTCAGACCTGGTTACTGTAAATATACCGAAACGAGCTCGTTTATCCCATTCTTAATTGGATATTTAAAGTGTTCGGTCATAACAATTTATTAAAATGTAGGAATTTACCACCAAATCGATTTAAATGAAACTATGCTATTTCCTTATCTTCTACGATTTCACTTTATTCATTAATTTAAACTTTAAATACTTTTAAGCGGCCAACATAAAGCCTCATAATCTTGCCTACCACTCATTTACACGTCTTCTCTTAATGACTATCTACATTCGACTTCCTTACATCGCTTCCAATTTTTAAGTTCCCTCACAAGCATAATGACAGCAAGAGAAAAACACTAGCGCCAGCTATAGGAATTGCCAGATCGAAGCAAATGGTCCGACACTGATCCTACATTCGGCCCTCCTGACGGTTCATTCGCCTCGAATGATACATCCCACCTCTTCATTCCATCAGCTGCGGAGGTAGTCGTCCTCGGGCCCTCATGGTCGCCGACTTTTTCTACCTGAAATCGGGCATGCTTATGAGCCTTGGTCACCTTATATGGTTCAAGGAATTTCGGTTTCAACTTTAACCCTGGGCCAAATTGAGTCCTCCTTATTGCGACCAAGTCGTTCAATTTGTAAACGGTTGGTGTCTCCCTTTTTTTATTATAAGTTCGATAATTTTCTCGTTGGATCTTGGCTATGTTAACCTTAGCTTGTCCTCGGATAGCATCTCGTTGTTTATCTATCTCACATAAGTTCTCTTCATCCAATATTTCCCGGAAGTCCGGTAGAGTACACGTTTTCATTTCAAGTCCAGTTAATATCTTGAAGGGGGAGAATTTGGTACTCCTTGTCGGCGTATTATTTATGAACTGCTTTACTTGGTCGACGTGTTTGTACCAAACCTGAGGCTTCTCAAGTGATATTTTTGTAAGTAGGCTTATTAAGACGCGGTTAAGCCTCTCCACTTGACCATTACCTCTTGGTACCCCTGTAGTAATCAACAAATGTTGAATTCCTTCTTCCTCGCAAAAACTCTTGAATAAGTTGGACGTGTATGCTGTTCCTCGGTCTGAAATAATTCTTCTAGGGTTTCCGAAAACCGCTGCTTGTTTTCTTAACCGGTTCACAACTTCTTCGCTGGGTGTGCTTCTCGTTGGGTACAGCCACGTAAACTTAGAAAAAGCATCCACGACCACCAAAATGTGATTATATCTCTTTCTTGTCTCCTCCATGGGACCGATATGATCTATATGATAGGTCTGTAGTGGTCTATCTTCCTTGTCAATGGGCTCTAAAAACCCGCCTTACGCTCGGCCATTATGCATTGTATACAGCTCTTAACCAATCTTATTACCTTTGATTTTAAGTTAGGCATAGTAGTTTTTCGAGACCAACTCTTGTGTTTTTGCCGATGAAAAGTGTCCTTGTTGATGTGCACATCTGATAATTTCCCCTTCCATTGAAGCAGGAATAGCAATTAGTTGCTTTGTCGAGTCTTTAAACAAAATGTTATTTTTGATTTAAAAATCTTTGTATTCGGAGCTTTGTAAGATCTTTCTAATTGCCTCCAAATATTCATCTTCTAGCTGCGCTTCTCTAATGCGAAGAGTCATCGTATCTATAATTGTCATTGCATTTCTACTTAGAGCGTCCCCATGCCTCATCTTTGAACCTGACCTATGTTCGATTTCGTAGTCGAAATCCTGCAAAAACATAGCCCATCTTGCTACTCTCAGCGGGACATCTTGTTTTTTCATCGTCATCGCGAATGCATTGCAGTCAGTTACAATTTTAACTCTTCTGCCCAGCAGATATATTCTCCATTTATTAAGAGCTTGTACTATAGCTAGTACCTCTAGCTCATATGAATGATAACGTTGTTCTGGGGAACTAGTCTTACGACTCATGTATTGCACGGGGTGTAGCTCTTGATCATCGTTTTCCCTTTGAAACAATATAGCTCCATAGCCATCTTTACTAGCGTCAGCATGAACTTCTGTATAAGCATTTTGATCAAACAGTTTGAGGACTGGAGATCTAATTAATACTTCCTTCAATAATTGAAATGCATTTTCTTGCTCACTTCCCATCTTAATTACCACATCTTTTTTTAACAAATCAGTTAATGGTTTCGGTATGGTCGCATAATTTGCTATGAATCTTCGAAAATATGACGTTAATCCGAGAAATCTTTGGAAGGATTTCCTATCTCGTGGAATAGGAAATTCGCAAACAGCTTTAGTTTTGTCTAGCGATGGTCGTATAGTACCATCTTCAATACGATACCCCAAGAAGTCTATCTTGTTTTGCATTATTTGGGACTTTTCCCACTTGATCTTCAGTCCACTTTTACTCGCTACTTCCAACACCCTCTCTAATCTTTCTATCGCCTGGTCATAATTTTCAGATGGAATTACCAAGTCATCCATTTAGGTGAGCAAAATGCCTTCATTTACCAGTTGTTTAAAGACAACTGCGATAAATCGGGTAAATACTGTAGGCGAATTACAAATACCAAACGGTACCTTCAGGAACTCGTATTGTCCGTTATGTACAATAAACGATGTATATTTCCTAGAGTCAGGTGCTACCGGCACATGAAAAAATCCATTGACAAGATCTAGTGTTGTAAATATCTTGGCCGTCTGTAGTTGATCGAGTACGTCATCAATTAATGGTAATGGAAATCGGTCTTTCATGATCTGTGAGTTAATTTTCCTAAAATCACAACATAATCTCTTTGAACCATCCTTCTTTGAAACTAGAACGACGGGACTTGCGAACTCGGAATCGCTGGGTTGTATTATTCCATCCCGAAGCCATTTTTCTATTTGGCGTTCTATTTCTCTTTTATCCTCAATGGTCATTCGGCGAGGTCTTTCGAAGATTGGGGTCTCATCTTTCACTATAATTGACATTTCGACCGGCCCAATATGGCCCAATATACGGAAGATTCTTCCAGCAGCCAAGGGCGCATTCTAGCGAAATAATCAGCAATTGCTAAACAATAACTTCGCATGGTATTGTTCTGCAACTGTCGGTTATTTTGCTGATTAGCCCAACAGCTGGCTGCGATGAGCGGTTAGTGAAACAATCGACGATTACGATAATAATTAACCTAGCATGGTAATTATTATGTAAGGCGATTGTTTACTACTAAGCGACTCAGGTGCTGCAACCGGTAGAACAAGCGGAAAGGTTGTTGTCGTTTGTTTACATCCGCGTTGCGAGTAAAAGTTTACTTCCGAATATTGGAGCATTAAAGACCAATGACTGGTCTGTCGAGGGCCTGTAATATTCTATTCTTCCAGTTCAGTCGCGTTGTAACTCTGAGGTGTCAAGTTACCGTTCGATTCGGGTTTGCTTAATTTTAAAGGTATTAAGATAGGTCAGTTTGTTTGAGTAAAATAAAGATTTATATATTTGAAATTCTAGCGTTGTTAATTATTCGATTTTTCGCTAAGTGATTGCTTTGGGACACGACAATTTGGCGCAGCCGGATTAAAAAGATAAAAAGTGTTAAAGTTAAAATAAAATAATGTTGTAAGGTGGAAAATTTTTAAGAGAATCTATGTTTTAGCTATTTAACTTATTGCGTTAGTTAGTTGTTTTACTACACTAGTTTTTTACGAGAATAATTTTGGGTTCAAGTATGGTTAGTTATGTTTGTTTGTGATTGTGTATATCTGAGTAAGGACAAATAAAAAATTTAGAGAAAGCGTGTCTGTTCTGTATGTACGAATAATAGCTGAATTCAGAGTAATGAAGTACGGTAGTTATATTATAGTTTTGCATGTTTAAGGTTATATAGAGCATTGGTATTCGATTAGCACCTTTAATAAAGATTTGAGTTTTGCGAAAAGATTTTTCTAGAGTGTGTTGTATAAATTTGTCGGAATGAAGCATAATCGTAGTTAGAGAAAAAGTGAATTTCGGTGTTAATGAAATTACCAGATCAAAGTAGATTCGAAATTATAAAATATAAGAAATCAGTAAAAGTGTACAAGATGGCAGATACATATGAAAAGATCATGGACATGGTAGCTAAATATGTACCAATGTTCTCGGGGGAAAGATCGCCAAAACTTGGAAAAGAAGTTTACAAATTTCTTAGCTGCAGTAAGGGCTTGTACGATCGACTAACGCAGAAGGAGCAGGACATTTTTATCACATGCAGAAAATATCGCCTGGCAGATGATGCTTATTACCTCATAAGTTCTCAGGAGCCTAAGGACTTCAAGTCTTTGCAGCAAGCGATAAAAACTGCATACTTGCCGAGAAAATCTTTCAGTGAATTGCGCACTGAAGTGCTGGCATGTAGACAGAGACCTGGAGAGGACATCAGGGAGTTTGCGGATCAAATGAAAGAACTGCGCGATCAGATTAAGGAGGCTGTTTCGGCCAAATACCCTGGAGGGGAGAAGGGACTACTAGCCGAGTTGGAAGCCGATGTTGTAGCTACTTTCAAAGCGGGTGTGATGAGTCGATCCACGCAAGTGTACCTTATAGGGCGCAAGTTTCAGTCACTGGAAGAAGTGAGAGACGAAGCCAGTTATTTTGAAAAGGATGCCAAAAGACTTCAAGTGAGAGAATCGGGAGTATGGCATGAAGACCGAAATTCGAACACAGTAAGTGCAACAAACAGATGGACAACGGGGGATCGTTATAGAGACGATCCCAGACAGAATTCAAGACCGTTCTTACCCAGAACAGGGCCAGTGTCATCAGGAAGATACCAAGCATCTTTGACAAGGAGAACACCTCCCAGATCTATTGAGTGTTTTCAATGCGGAAAGCGTGGACACTTTGCGAGAGAGTGCCAACAAGCACTCTTTTGTAGTGAATGTCAGGAATATGGACACGAGGAATACAATTGCCGAATTCATCACGTGAGAGTGGCAAACTATGCAACTTGCATCCAAGATGAATTCCGTTCAGGACGGAAAGGGCCTTATTGCCAATTCTGTCGAACACAGGATCACTACACGGCAAACTGTCTGAAAAAGTATTTAGCCGAGAGGGAGAGTGAAGAAGTGATTTCCAAGAGTAAGTTTGTCATCACAGTGCCATCGGACATAGCGTTAGAAGGTAAGTTTAGACTTTTAATTGACACTGGGTCTACTTGTAGCTTAATTAAGGTCGGTAGGATAAAAAGAGATACACCCATAAATACGCACCAGAAAATACGAATTGGGGGACTCTTTGGATTTGCCAGGTGGTCCATAGGCACATGTGAGCCGAAGGTGCTCATAGACACCGGTCAGCAAGACTGTAATTTCAACGTCATTGGTGATACCGACTCGATTCCAGCTGATGGTATCCTTGGAATGGATTTCCTCAGTGGCAGAATCATTATTGACTGTGTAAATAGAAAACTTTGGGTACAAGGTGCCCGGAAGGGTAACGAGGCAAGTGCATCTGGTAAAAGTGTTGCAGCTTGTGCACGAGTGGCACCCACAGCTTGGCAAAGTAGCAGTCAAGGAAGTCCATTTCAGGCCAAGATAGAGGAGGATAACATTAACATAGCGGAGAGCATCGCATCTTGTGCTTATGACCGACACCTCGAAGCGAAAAGTCCGGCACACAATGTAGAGAAAGCTTTAGGACAGAGAGAGAAAAGTATACCCATATTGGAGCAGCCATTACGGGCACAATTATGGGACAATACTTTGTCCACAGCTTATGACGGTGCGGTATTTCATTATGTAAGTGACGAGGAATTTAGTGAGGGGAGAAGACAACCAGAATATAATGGGTACAGTGGAAATAGGCGGGAGGATAAGCGTGCATTCGTGAGAATCGCTAATGCAACAGCCAATTTTATAAAAGACCCAAATTCCTCGCATGGCCAACCGGAACCATGCAAGTTTTATAGACGACCTGCATGGAATCATAAGAACAATTACAGCCGAGGACGATTTGAGTGGACCTTGCCGCAAAAAGGTAAAATAAAGCTACAAAAATATAGCTTGCAAACGGGTACGATGACACCGATGCGAAGTAGGACCAATATGAAGAGTATCACGCCTAGCTTCGCCAGTCTATAAAAGGTAGGTAACGGTTATGACCCAGGAATCGGGGAGCTTAACCACAGAAATGTCCAAAAACTTCCCTCCAATTTCAGAAGAAATTCGATGAGCGGAGTTTAAAATGAGCCGGAAAATATGGAAAGGATATAAAAAGGTAACCGAGTGGATCCAATGTAAGGTAAATCTATAAAATAAAAGGTACAAAGGTAGGGAAATGTCTTAAAAAAAAGAGAGAGAGCAATTGAATAATGGAAATTTGAAAATTTTATATAAAGATTTTAAAAGAGAATGAAATTGAATAAAAAGGAAGAAATAGAGATTTTGATGTAGAGAGAAGTTTGAAAAAAAAATAAATAAGAGATGTAAAAGAAAGAGAAATTTGAAAAGGAAAAAAGAAACAAGAAAGAAAAAGTTAGAAGAATAAGAAATGTATGAAGATAATAAATAAATGTTTAAAGTTAGAGATGGGAAACTAAAAAGTAGGTTCAAGAAAGATAAAAACTAAAAGAGTAATGAATATAAAGGAAAACAATTTGTTAACAATGTTGAAAAACAACGAAGTGGTTGTTAAAATAAGAGTTAAGAAAAGATTGAAAATTTAGAAGAAATATAAGATTTATAGAGAAGATATGGTAAAATTTAAAGGTTTTTAAAACATAGGAGTTAAAGAAAGAAAGTTGTAAAGGAGACACGAATGAAAAGATAAAGGTTTCAAGTAGAATACAGAACAAAAGTAAAGATTTCTAAAGTAAAAAAAAAACATGTTTAAGGAGAATAAAAGGGTTCCCATAGATTAGTATCATATAAGTATAGGGTTTAGTTTTTCGCCAGGAAAGCGGTAATCACGGTCATTTTTGCACTCTTCACCTTGCTGGAGACAGAGCAGACAGGATATAGTATGAAGCCGTACAGGAGTGTTTTTCGAGCACCGTGGGAAAGTTAATTTATACACCACACATTGAACTATCCTGCCCACACGGAAAATGCTGCACTTAAAAGAAGACACAAACTCCGCAACCATAAAGATTTGCGTTAGACATGCACAAGGTAACCGTAGATGAAGTCCACAGAGATGATCTGGATGCCGAACTTGGAGCAACAGTGAGAAGGCCCGAAAATACAGCTACATCTTAGATAAACATTTATTGGAAAGCTAAAATTAGGAAACCTGACGGAACTACTACCGCATAATTTTGTGTTAATTGGTCTGTAATATGTTGTACTTTCTAACATATATATATACCGTACTATATGAGATGTAAAAAAAACAAATCTTTAAGTACACGTGGACTCTCAATATAATTGAGAGAACTCCATCGTACTAAAAAGATGAGTCCGTCCTACCACGAGCAACGATTTCCATTGAGATGTTTCTTGAAATGAAATTGAAAAAGCGCCTGTAAAGAGAAATGGTCACACGTTCTATGAAGCTACAAACTGATGTGATGGTTTCCAGAAATGCAATGTAGATAAAATTACTCTTACCAAATAATTAATGGGATAAAGTAGCATTTCGGCGTAAAATCTTATTTGAAATTCAAAGGTGATCAAGTGCCAGCAGCATTATCAGGAAGAGTGTACCGTTTGAAACGTTAGAAAAGTGAAAAGTGCGAGCGTTCATCGGAAAACCACCAAAAGGGTCAATAAACCAGAGGTTATCCAAGCTATCAGAGGCCAGGATATAGTCATCATGTCAAGAACAACAAACCTGCAAACAGTAAATTTACCCTCGTCGGAAAGCAGATGGTACAATTAGAGTAGCCATAGTATTGTAATTAGAGAAGTTTTGGGCACCCATAGAAAGTATACTCTTAGATAGAATTTTTGTATAAGTAATTTTGTTCTATATATAAGTGCTATAAACACTTGTAAAAAGAAAACTTGTAATTTTTGTTATTTTTGTTGTTAGACAGACAATAAATACGTTGTATATTTTTAAAATGCATGTGAATTAATTAACAATATTTGTTTTAATCATGTAAAGTTAGTTAAATAAAAAAAAGAGATCAATAGATTGCGACATAATATAGAGAAAATTTTTGATTATAGCATTGGAAAGATACATAGTTTTTGGGAAAATATGTTAGTTGTGAAAGAAAAATTTCATAAAGTAGAGATACGCATGAAGAAAAAAAAAATGTGTTAATTGTTAAAGAAAAAATTTCATAAATTAGAGATAAGCATGAAGACAAGGAAAAAATATATATAAGGATATACATAAGGAAATAAATATATGTCAAAAAGAGTTAAACAGATAAACTATAAAATTATTAGTGAAAATAAATAGTGTAATCAAAAAGAAAAGTTAGCATGCAGGTGGTAATAAAGAAAAACAATGCAAAATGATAAAAATGTGTTGTATATACAATACAATATACCTAAAAAGAGGTTAAAAAAGATATATATAATTAATAAATTATCACTCATGCATAATATGTAGAAGCTAACCATGCTTAAAACTTGGTTAGCTTATCTATCTATAAGTCGAAGAAATTGCCATCAGCAATTTCTCCACATTCCTTTATTAAAAACAAAAAGTATTTCCCACAAAATGACTTGGGACAAACAAAAGTGTTAAATATCAACCCAAGTCGTTTCTATAGAAAAATAGCCCCACGATAAATCTTACCTTCAGTAAGATTTGTCGTATATGCTATATGTATGTACATATATACATACATACATATCGGGCGCATGAAAATTTTACGTCGGTGAAGACTGAAACGATCGAGTCTTCACCGAAAAAAGCTCTTATCAGCAAATTGTCGCGAGCTGCATACATTGTGATCGCAACAATGTATGCACGGTAGCAAGACGATGGTTGATATTTATGAAAATATCAAATTTCAATTTCAACCATCGTTCGTCGCGATAATTCTGGGCATGTTTAAACATGCCCAGCGTAAAATAATTTTCTCAGGATAGGAATGCTAATTAAGCATTTTCCTATCCTGAACGAAGAGACTTACGATTGAAAAATCTAAGTCTCGACACAGTCGATTTTAGAATTTCGAGTTGATTTTTGGATAGCACTACGGTCGCCTCGCGAATGAATTTCCCGGTCTGAAAAATAGAAGAAAAAGGTTTGGTCGTTTTTGGCAAACTATTAGGAAGGTTATCAGTATAAAGAATTAAAAGAGATTGTAGTATGATAAAGTGTAACTGTCTCGTTTGTTAAAAAAGTAAGCTGTGTATTAACAGATTAGTGGCAATTTCAGGTGTAGCAAAAAAGAGAAATAAAGCTACGATTGCACGGATTAAAGTGTTGTGGTTTATTTGTGTATACCCCTTAAATCTGACAGCGAATAATCAAGGTGAAAGTGTCGAACGTATAGTAGGCGGTAGTCCGAAGGTGAAGAGTGACTTGTCGACGCAGAGTCCCGAAAATATATAGTGTTTGGATATTATTGCCCCGTCACTGGTAAGTGATCTTGATTACCCCCGAATATATATAACAAAATTGGCGCAGCCGGTAGGATAGTGGAAGCCTGCTTTCTAAAAGTCAAAATAGAAAGGCATAAGAGCTTTAAAATCCGCTATCCTGCGAACCTAAGGGGTTCCCTTGACGAAGCCACTCAGGCCAAGTCACCCACAATACTCGGGTAAATACCATCTCTAGGCGCCTCTGCTCCAGGCGGGCAAGCGTTCACCCCACTTAGTGCAAAAGCATCACCGAGGGATAAAAGTGAACAGCCCAAAGAAGGAAGTGGAAAATATTTCAAACTCCCCCAGAAGGACGAATACTGAGCAGCCAGGACACAGCCCGATAAGCAGCCTGAACTTTTAGCAGCCAGCGCTCATCTATAAAACGCTAGCAGTCAACGATCCTGAGTTGAAGAGGAAATCGAAGACGGCTCATAAGCCCCCTTTTCAACTAGATCCAGGGGAAGTTAAGACGGCCCAAAGGCCCCCCCAGATGCAAAACAAACCGAAATCAACCGACAAAGGATTCAGAGGGAACTCGAAGGCGGTTAAAGAAACCCCCCTCTCAATCACAGCAAAGGGACTTAAGCAGGCAAGGAGCCCCCTTTCACCAAACAACGCATCATATGCCAGCCGACAATCCTGCTCTAACTCAGCAGGAAAGAGAAACAGCAGCGAGGGAAAATTCTCCATCTTTAACCGACTCGGGATCAGCCCCCGGTGCAAAAACACAGCACCCCGGTGAAGGTACAGCATCTGCTGCCGAATCTTGCTCAACAGGACCTCGACTCCGAAGCGGAACCGTTCTGCCAGGACTGAATAGTCAAGTAAGTTTAGCTAAAATTTTAAATAAATTATACAAGAGAGCGCGGAAATCGGATAAACTGACGATTACCCATTGTGACGCCTTAGATCACAAATTAAAAACAGAGCGTGAGACCAGACTCGCCAAGTTAAATACCTTAAAGGAAAAAACAATTAAGTTCCGAGAGGAACTAGAACAGTTTTCCGAATCTCGACGCTCACTCACATCTAGAAAAGAGTAAGAGTGTTAGGTTAAGTGACAGTGATAGTGATAGTGACAGTGACGGTGAAGCAGCTGAACCAACCCCCGAAGACCTGCTAATAGATTGGCTCGAAGAATCCTTAACGGAAATCAGCCCAGAAACAAGCCCAGTTAGTCCACCCAATTTTAAATTTCCAGTCAATAGACTTCGCGAAATGGTGGACTACGCAAAGGTAGCTAAGCTCACAGCTCAACTCGTCCCCTTATTTTCGGGTGAAAATACCCCACAAATAGGACGTGAATTACAGACCTTCATCGGCTGCTGCAAGCAAACTATGCAGTGCCTTGACGATGAAGAAAAGGTGGCTTTCCTACAGGTCCTCCCCACAAGATTAAGAGGTGATGCATATCAATTATTCGCTTCAGACGTCCCTGCTTCATTTAGTGAAGTCGAGGAAATTCTAAATAGAACATACCTTCCCCGTGAGACATACCAAGAGTTAGTGAATAAGTTAATCACTACTAGGCAAAACCCGTTAGAATCTCTCACTGTGTTCATTACAAGATTGAAACAGTTGTTGACGATTTGCAACGAGGCAGCGACACAGAAGTATGGAGCTGAGGCAGTCCCTGCTGTGAAAACGCAGCTGATGGATTTTGCCAAGAACGCTTTGAAAAGTGGAGTAACTAACCCACACCTGTGTCAATATTTGCTCACGCAGGGAGAAGGTGATTTAGAAGAATTAATTCAAAAGGCCCTGGATATGGAGAAACTACAACAAAGTGCTACATTCATCCAGACTCCTCTGGTACAAGCTCCTCCAATGGCTCAAGTAGACCAAGATTTACGAATGAGACCTTACTACAGAGCTCCTTACTATCAAATGCCATTTACACCTACGTTCGCATCACCTCGAGCTCCAAACCCAAATCAGTTTTCACGCAATGCGAATAATCCAGGTTCATCACAGTCACGGCAAAGGCCATTTACAAACACTGATACCAGAAACTCGGATACAGATGCCCTGGTCCGTAACATCACGTGTAATTTCTGCCAGCGAAAGGGTCATACGTATTCAGATTGCCTTAAGCGCAAGAACACCCCTTTCTGCTCAAACTGCAAAATCTATGGACATGACGTCCGTGATTGCAGAAAAACACAACAGACGCAACAAATTGTTCCTCCACGCCTCTCCAATAGATCTACACAAGAGCAACATAACACAAAAAGTTCTCAAGTCTTCAACATAAGACTCAAATGCACCTTTTGTGGTCGCCGAGGACACGCAGACGAAGATTGCCGCCAAAAGAAAAAATGGGAAGCCCGGAGTCAGGGAAACGACATGCAGTCGACCCAAAACTCCCCGGCTCGACTTTAAACCCACAACGCAAATCAAAAGGATCACCTCAAGCGCCCGAATCCGGTGTCCCTACAGTGAAACTTCCACTGCACATAAGCCTTAACGGCCATACAAAACTAGTAGTGGACACTGGCGCTGAGGTTAGTATTATTAAGAAAAGAGCAATTAAAGACCTCAAAATAATTAATTCCAATGAGGCATGCACTTTACAGACCCCCTTTGGAACCGGAAAGACATTGGGAAATTGCAAGGGCAACTTCAATTTTAAAAATAAAATTCCCTGCAAGTTTCAGGTGGTACAAAACCTGCCAGGTCTTTCCGATGACGGCCTATTAGGAAACGATTTCCTATCAAACAATTGTAATGTTGAAGGCCCAAATAAAGCACTCAAGTTTCCTTGTACGGAAACAAATCCCGAAGAGTTTACTGTGCCCTTGTCATGCAAAACGGTCAAGCTGTATTCCAGAAAAGCAGTCGGAGTGTGGTCACTTGCTGAAAATATGGAACCTAAACAGGTTAAGCTATCTACATGCAGTGTCTCCAAGGCATCTCAAAAGAGTAATGCTGGTTGCCGGGTTCAACAAGAGCCGACGGAATGCGAAAAGAGCTGTCTGGGTGATCAAGAAACCTGCGAAATGAGGCAGCATCTGGTTACTTTAGAGGAACCAATACGCATACCTGCTAGGTCACAAATGATCACCACAGTCCCATTGCAAGTGAAGGAAGAAATGCTCTGTCTATCGAAAGAGATAGGCGATGGAGTCTTCCTGGCCAACAGTTTACTCCCTACTGGGAAAGAAACAGTGCTAGTTGCCATACTCAACATTAACAATTTCCAAGTAGTCATCAACAGTTTATTGTTACAACTGCTCCCTATACATGACTACGCCGTCATCCCAATAGGAGAAGCCACTGATACACAGCACGTTCTCAAGCCAAATAAATCGCAAGAGAGTAACACGAACATCAGTGAGCTTCCCAAGGCGGAACAGAAGTCAAACAAGACTTCCTCCTCAAAAATACCTAGATATAAGTTACTAACGAGGCCCAAGAGCCCTATACAAGACACGTGCGACCTCAGTAAGACCCGAGTAGAGGCAAAAATGACTCCACCGTCCAAGATAATAAGTTACAAAAATTTTACATGGCCCCATAGCCAAATTAAAGATGCGAGCGAGATCCAGAGGCCGACAAGCAAAATGCAGCTGACTCCTCCATCCAATATACCTAGATGTAAGATAACCACAAGAATAAGAAGCCCAACAACAGGTGCGTGTGAGCTCAGTAAGACCTATTCTCAGGCAAAGACGACTCCACCTCCCAACAAAGTTAGTGTTAAGAAACAACAGTGGCCCAAGAGCCCCATCAACCGTGCGTGCGAGCTCAGTAAGATCTATTTAAAGGCAAAGTCGACTCCACCACTTAATAAGATTATTATTAAGAATAAAAAGTGGCCAATGAGCCCGATAAAAGACGCGTGCGAGATCCGTAAGACCTCATTGAAGGCAAAGTTGGCTCCACCGTCAAATAGTATTAAGAAAACCAATTCTTCAAGGCCCATAAGCCAAAATACGAATGCTTGCGAGTACTCGGACCAATCAAAAGTACCCATAAAACATGGTACTCCACCATTAAAACTGCAGGAAGCCCATTCCCTGCCATCTAGTAATGTAAGTAAAACAGATAGTAAGTACACAGCTCCACAAAGTGAGAAAAGAAACGTAAGCTTTTCGGAAAACACAGCTATCTTACAACACGTAAGATACTTAGTTCCGGATCAGGAAGATCCCACACCTACTCCGCGAGTCAACAGGCTAGACCAAGAGCTCAGCCTAGACCCAAATCTAAATGCGGAAGAAAAAGCTTCGATATCCGAACTCTGTTATGAGTACGATGATATCTTTTACCTTAAAGCTGATAAGCTTACATATACAAACGCTATCACCCATAACATTCCATTAATACAAGATCAGGCCCCAATAAACCAAAAAGCCTATCGATTACCAGAGACCCAGAGACAAGTAATCAACGAGCAATTAAGAGAAATGCTAGACAACGGGATAGTCTAAACTAGCAAAAGCCCTTGGAATTCACCCTTATTAGTAGTCCCCAAAAAGGCGGGACCCGATGGTGAAAAAAGGTGGCGCGTCGTTGTTGATTTTCGCAAATTGAACGAAAAGACAATTGGCGACGCTTTTGCGCTACCACGAATCGAGGATATTCTTGACCAACTAGGTCATGCCAGGTACTTTACCACTCTCGATTTGGCCAACGGCTATCACCAAGTCTTAGTCGACAAAAAAGATCGACATAAGACCGCTTTTAGCACTAATAACGGGCACTACGAATTTAAGCGTATGCCATTCGGACTCAAAGGAGCTCCCGCTACATTCCAACGCCTCATGAACTTCGTTCTGACAGGCCTACAAGGCCTCGAATGTTTCGTTTATCTTGACGACATCGTCATTTATGGTAAGAACCTAAATGACCACAATGATAAACTTCGCAAAGTCTTCGACAAATTGAGAGAAAACAACCTCAAACTGCAGCCAGAGAAGTGCCAGTTCTTGAGAAGAGAAGTTGTTTATCTAGGGCACAAATGCTCTAGCGAAGGTGCATTACCAGACCCCAGCAAAATGGCCTGCGTCCAAACATTCCCTGTTCCTAGAACAGTTAGGCAAGTTCAGTCCTTTTTAGGACTCGCCAATTACTATAGGAAGTTCATTCCGGACTTCTCAAAAATCGTTCGTCCAATTACGAATTTACTCCGCAAGGATGTAAAATTCACTTGGACCGAGAAATGCCAAGAAGCATTTCAAAGCATTAAACATGCTCTAATTTCCCCACCACTCTTAATCTATCCAGATTTCTCTAAACCATTCAATCTTACAACGGACGCCAGCAACGAAGCATTAGGCGCTGTGCTTTCCCAATGAGAAGTGGGAAAAGACCAGCCTATCGCCTATGCAAGCCGGACGCTAAACAAAGCCGAGAAAAACTACTCCACTATTGAAAAGGAGTTATTGGCTATAATCTGGGCACCTAGAAATTCCCGATGCTACCTCCAAGGCAGGAAATTCACGGTCTACACTGACCACAAGCCTCTCAAAGGAGTCTTTAATGTTAAAGACCCAACTTCCCGTTCGGTGAGATTTCACCACAAATTGTCAGAGTTCGATTACACCATCGAATACAAACCAGGGGAGTATAATACCAATGCGGAGGCATTAAGCCGCATTCCACAAGTATTAAGCGAAGACAATACAGGCAATACCTTAACGGTACAAGCCCAAGTGCACCACACTATGGACTCTGATGTGGAAGAAAATAATTTCCCAAATAAAAAGAAAACAAAGAAACCCGCTCATTGCTTCGCCGTGACCAGAGCTCAAAAACAGAAAGCCCAAGAGGCCAGTACGAGCCCCAGCGCCGAAACACAGCCCACGGCAGCGGAACATAAAGAAAATTAACCCCCAGAGGCAGAAATACAACCCCCAGCTACGCTTGAACAAGAAATATGTCCAGTAAAGGCACCTGAGATAATCACGAGCCCCAAGGAAGTCCAAACAATCCTAAAGGATTATCACGACTCTCCTTTCGGCGGCCATCAGGGTGTCATTAAGACCTATAAACGTATTAGACGCAAGTATTGGTGGAGACACATGCTTAGCGATATAAAAAGGTACATAAAGAAATGCCCTAAGTGCCAAACAATGAAAGCATCCCCACAATTCAAGATGCCCATGGTAATAACGGACATCGCAGAACAACCTTTCGACAAGGTTTACCTCGATATAGTAGGTCCACTAGAAGAGACCATATCAGGTAATAACGATATCTTAACTTTTCAAGATAACCTTACCAAATTTGTCGTTTATAACCACGAAAGTTATTATCATATGCTCAAATACAGACTCCAAAAATCATATGCCACGGCTCGTAAAAACCTCTTAGCCAGCAAACAACGCTCAAAGGCATACTACGACAAAACAATCAGACCTCTCACTTTCCACCTAGGAGACAAAGTCCTCCTCAAAAGTGAAAGCCGCAAACACAAACTGTCTCAAATCTGGGTTGGCACATATCCGGTAATCAATGTACCCAGTCCAACAAACACTACCATAAAAATAGGCAAGCGGCAGGTTGTCGTCCACAACAACCGTTTGAAGCCCTATTATGAGTAGTATACTGGTACATATATCTTTAGCAAATAAGTTAAGTCCATACTAAATTCTACAATTAAATTAAGTGCTATTAGAATTACCACAAAAAGCTTCCAGTATGACTAATTGACTAACGAAGCCTATCCTTCATTTTCTACAGAACATGAAGCACATATTGGTGTTAATATGCTGTTTCCATCTGGCAATGGGACAAATACAAACGGAACCCTACACCATAAGTCCCCTGAACAATACAGGAATACTGTATGAGGATCTAGGAAAATTACAAGTCTACCATAGTACATGGAACATCTTAACTGAGATCAATCTAATGGAACTGGACAACCAAACGCTTATGGCAGAACAGGCGGAACACTTAGTTCACCGACTATGTTCAAATCGCTCTCAAACGGATGAGCTATGCCTGGTTCAACAAAAACACGTTCATTCTCTCTTGGAAAATATCAAGAGAAGAACAAGTGTCATTCGAGAAGTGGTCCCAAAATCAAGATCAACAAGATCTATCTTTGATGGAATAGGGAATGGATTGCACTACCTATTCGGGACCATGGACAGCAATAATGAACAGGAAGTATACAGTCGACTCGAGGAGCTCGAAAGAAATACAAAAGCACTAGCCGACCTGGAAAGACAGCAGATCAGTGTAGTCAAAACTACACTACAGCAAATTCAAAAGCCATTGACATCTCTGCAGGAAAGACAACGTCAAATAAATCTCCAGGTAAATAAAATGCAAAACATAACGGATGATTTACTGATGAGACAATTGAGACAGGAAATAATTTCAAGCCTGACTTTACAAATTGTCGAGATTGAGTACAGGCAGCAAGCCTTACTCGACATAATAATCGCCAGTAAAAATCACCAGTTACATCCGCTAGTGGTGTCTCCCAAAAGTCTAATACAGATATACCACAAGTCCCACGCTACTTGTCCAGATGCACAAAATTGTCTCTCCCTGCTATATCAGACAGCGGAAACAAAGGCTCGTCTAGTCCAAGACAAATTAGTCATTCGAATACAACTTCCGATTTTCAATCTACCACAAATGAAGTTGTATAGAGTACACAGTTTTCCCATACATATTAACAACAAACAATCATTGGTACCCGATATACAGTACTCGCACGTAGCGCACCAGGTACAGACACAAGATATTCTATTATTAAAAACACAAGATCTTAAAAGCTTTAAAAAGATCACTCAATATTCCAAAGAGGACACTTACATCGCTAAGCTATGCATTCCCGTAACAAAGGCAATTCTGCCCAAAGAATGCATAGTGAACCTGCTCTTTAATCCATTAAAGGAAGAGCCTCAGTGCCATTTCAGAGCACAAATACCTCCTAGAGACCTGCTTATCAAATTAAGTAAGCCCAATTCGTGGATATTCTCGTTGATAGAACCTACAATAGTACACCTCCAGTGTCCCCAACAATTTTTAACTTCAAAGATTGAAGGTAAAGGAATAATCACTATCAACCATCCCTGCCAATTGCAAGTAGGATCCCAAATCCTACACTATGAGGCAGAGAATATCCAGTCATTGAGTCTCAAAAAACCCAACTACTTCCCAAATATCGCTCCATTAGAGCAAGTGGTAGAAAAATATCTCAACCAAAAACAAAGTACAGTCTGAAAAAATACAGACAGAACTATATTCAGGAGATGACACTAACAGCATCATCCTAGAAGGTACCCAGTCATTAAAAGAACTGGACGAAAAATTACAAAAAATAGTTCCTCATATCAGTCACCACCCTACACATGTCCTAGCGGCAACATCAGTATCCTTAACTGGTGTTGCCATCACATGTATGGTACTGTACCTGGTCGCCAAATGGCTAGTCCCATTCATTAAAAATTACCGTTCACGCAGATCCGAGAAAACCCCAGAGGCGGAGGAACAAATCGAACAAATCGAAATAACCGAACCTACCCCTCTTAAAAGGACCCGCACCCTACCACCTGCTAGGTCAGTGCAAGTGGTCTAATGTCACCATTTCAAACTGTCACAATAACGAAGCACTGTCACTGGAAGTAGAACACATAAAAAAAAAATGTAAGTGGTTTCTATTAACCACAAATAAATCAGTAAGTAATAATTAATAAAAATAAAAACAAAAGGGGGAGAGGACAAACAATTATTAAAGCATAGATGTAAGGAAAACTAGTTTAATAAATACATATATACATATATATATATATAAACTAAAAACAAAAGAAAAAAAACAGAACCCTCCCCCGCTAGTGTTAAATAATAATTACAAAATAATAAATATTATATTATTAAACTAGAGACCGACCATCCCATACCTCCATGAGGAAGCAGGAACAGGTTGGTAGTGTAGGAATGCCCGGCCACCGCGGGCTCCATCCAAACCACAGCAGAACGCTGGCCCCGCTCGTGAAGAAGTAGGCGAATGGGTCCTTCCCACTCGCGGACAACCCGCAACACGGAAATGGTAGTGAGCCTGGCGGTAAATAATCCGGGAGGAAACCACGGCGTGCGATCTAAATCCACTCGAAACGACATTTCAAATGAATGGCCCAGGCTCAGCATAGTCTCAATTAACCTCGAGATACATTACAATGTATCCTAGCCATTATGAAACAAATCTTTCTCAACTTGAGATAAGACTCATAGTACTAATAAAAAAAATTTTAAAACATAAACATCGGAACAATACGATTGTGCTAACCTGCACAAATTACTTAGTCCCCTCACCTTCCCCGAGAGTTATTCCTCTTCCAAGAATAACTCTCTTTTTCGCGGAGGGAAGGATTGTTGTATATACAATACAATATACCTAAAAAGAGGTTAAAAAAGATATATATAATTAATAAATTATCACTCATGCATAATATGTAGAAGCTAACCATGCTTAAAACTTGGTTAGCTTATCTATCTATAAGTCGAAGAAATTGCCATCAGCAATTTCTCCACATTCCTTTATTAAAAACAAAAAGTATTTCCCACAAAATGACTTGGGACAAACAAAAGTGTTAAATATCAACCCAAGTCGTTTCTATAGAAAAATAGCCCCACGATAAATCTTACCTTCAGTAAGATTTATCGTATATGCTGTATGTATGTACATATATACATACATACATATCGGGCGCATGAAAATTTTACGTCGGTGAAGACTGAAACGATCGAGTCTTCACCGAAAAAAGCTCTTATCAGCAAATTGTCGCGAGCTGCATACATTGTGATCGCAACAATGTATGCACGGTAGCAAGACGATGGTTGATATTTATGAAAATATCAAATTTCAATTTCAACCATCGTTCGTCGCGATAATTCTGGGCATGTTTAAACATGCCCAGCGTAAAATAATTTTCTCAGGATAGGAATGCTAATTAAGCATTTTCCTATCCTGAACGAAGAGACTTACGATTGAAAAATCTAAGTCTCGACACAGTCGGTTTTAGAATTTCGAGTTGATTTTTGGATAGCAGTACGGTCGCCTCGCGAATGAATTTCCCGGTCTGAAAAATAGCAGAAAAAGGTTTGGTCGTTTTTGGCAAACTATTAGGAAGGTTATCAGTATAAAGAATTAAAAGAGATTGTAGTATAATAAAGTGTAACTGTCTCGTTTGTTAAAAAAGTTAGCTGTGTATTAACAGATTAGTGGCAATTTCAGGTGTAGCAAAAAAGAGAAATAAAGTTACGATTGCACGGAGTAAAGTGTTGTGGTTTATTTGTGTATACCCCTTAAATCTGACAGCGAATAATCAAGGTGAAAGTGTCGAACGTATAGTAGGCGGTAGTCCGAAGGCGAAGAGTGACTTGTCGACGCAGAGTCCCGAAAATATATAGTGTTTGGATATTATTGCCCCGTCACTGGTAAGTGATCTTGATTACCCCCGAATATATATAACAAATGTAAGAAAATATAAATTAGAATATTTATATTGATATGTAAGAAAAATGTAAAACAATCTGAACCGAACGGAGACCAAAACTATTTTCAATTTTTGCGACTATTGCACTCTCCAGATCTAGTTCCCTGCGGAAACTAGTTTTTCTAAGAGGGGAGGGATGTTATATCCCAATATACGGAAGATTCTTCCAGCAGCCAAGGGCGCATTCTAGCGAAATAATCAGCAATTGCTTAACAATAACTTCGCATGGTATTGTTCTGCAACTGTCGGTTATTTTGCTGATTAGCCCAACAGCTGGCTGCGATGAGCGGTTAGTGAAACAATCGACGATTACGATAATAATTAACCTAGCATGGTAATTATTATGTAAGGCGATTGTTTACTACTAAGCGACTCAGGTGCTGCAACCGGTAGAACAAGCGGCAAGGTTGTTGTCCCAAAGTTGATATCTTATGATTTCCTAGACTATTCAGCATTGTTAGTGATGACACAAGTTCGATTCCGTCTAATTCGTTAAAGACGTCGAGTCTACAGATGGTTAAGTCACATCCCGTATCAATGAGGGCGTCGACTTTTTTCCCCTGCATAACAATATTTTTCATCATGTTGTTCCTATTATACGTAAAATTCACTGTTGGTTCTATCTTCGACTTTTCTTCATATATAACTTGTTTTCCACATTCGAAAGATCGATGACCAAATGTATGACATTTGAAGCATTTATAACCCTTTGACATACTGGGACAGTTGTTTGAGAAATGCGACGGGTCTCCACATTTGAAGCAACGTTTCTGCTTCTCCCGCTTGATCATAGTCGTAGCTTGTCTAAACTGAGGATCGTGAGCTTGATGGTTGCCTCTCAATTTTTCGTATATTTTAAGCCTATTTTTAAATTCTTCGATAGTTGTCGCTTCATACAATACTATCTTGTTCACTTTTTCATCTTTTATTCCATCAATGATATATTCAATTAGTGATTCCTCATCCAAATCAATTGGGTTTGATATATCAATCATCTTATACAAATACTCACGTAATGTTTCATTGGGATGTTTACGACGATTTCGTAACTGCCTATGTATTTCAGCTGAGTTCACCGGAGTGCTAAATTCGCTTAATAATGCCTCTTTAAGAGTGATCCAATTTTTAAAAGTGGGTGTTCCATTCATGAACAGTCTGGCCGAGCTTGTAATTAAACGTTTCGCGTAAATGTATTTTTGTAACCTATTCCATCCCACTAGGGAACTTATATCCTCAAATTCGCCAATCCATCTCTTGATGGATTGGTTATTATCCCCTGAAAACGGAGAAAGGCTTTCCTCGATGTCTCGAAAGTTAAACGCGGCTGTCATTTCCAGAATTTTAGGGGTTGACGTGCCTGTAGGTAATCTTTGTAACCGACTGGTGATGGGAGTGACTCGATCGAAATCTCGTTCGTTACTTTCACTTAGTCTCGACCTTCCATTTTCATCATCTTGTGAATGGATTCGATCAGGGAGTTCCTGATGTACAACTGTATTATCATAATTGGTTTCGTCATTTTGAGGATTAAAATGTAGGAACAGTTTATCTTTTAAATCGTTCTTGTTGCCTGAAGTTGGCAATCCTAATTGTGTGAGTCTATTTCTCAATTCTGAAACTTTTAATTTCGATACTTGGTTTCTCTCCATGGCGCGAGTGTTCTTTTACAATACTTGACACTTCCAATTTTATTATTAGAAAATTTATGTATATTCCTCAAATAGAAAACTAAAATTCAGTATAATTTCAGTTTGTCAATACGATTTGACACAACTGGGAAATTTTCCACCAATTTGATATAATATTTCTCAAATAGAAAATTAAAATTCAATATAATTTCAGTTTGTCAATATGATTTGACACAACTGGGAACTTTTCCACCAATTAAATATAATTTTTCTCAAATAGAAAATTAAAATTCAATATAATTTCAGTTTGTCAATATGATTTGACACAACTGGGAACTTTTCCACCAATTTAATATAATTTTTCTCAAATAGAAAATTAAAATTCAATATAATTTCAGTTTGTCAATATGATCTGATATAACTGGAAACTTTTCCACCAATTTAATATAATTTTTCTCAAATAGAAAATTAAAATTCAATATAATTTCAGTTTGTCAATATGATCTCACATAACTGGAAACTTTTCCACCAATTTAATATAATTTTTCTCAAATAGAAAATTAAAATTCAATATAATTTCAGTTTGTCAATATGATCTGACACAACTGGGAACTTTTCCACCAATTTAGTATAATTTTTCTCAAATAGAAAATTAAAATTTAATATAATTTCAGTTTGTCAATATGATCTGACACAACTGGAAACTTTTCCACCAATTTAATATAATTTTTCTCAAATAGAAAATTAAAATTCAATATAATTTCAGTTTGTCAATATGATCTGACACAACTGGAAACTTTTCCACCAATTTAATTTAATTTTTCTCAAATAGAAAATTAAAATTCAATATAATTTCAGTTTGTCAATATGATCTGACACATCTGGGAACTTTTCCACCAATTTAATATAATTTTTCTCAAAAGAAAATTAAAATTCAATATAATTTCAGTTTGTCAATATGATCTGACACAACTGGGAACTTTTCCACCAATTTAATATAATTTTTCTCAAATAGAAAATTAAAATTCAATATAATTTCAGTTTGTCAATATGATCTGACACAACTGGAAACTTTTCCACCAATTTAATATAATTTTTCTCAAATAGAAAATTAAAATTCAATATAATTTCAGTTTGTCAATATGATCTGACACAACTGGAAACTTTTCCACCAATTTAATTTAATTTTTCTCAAATAGAAAATTAAAATTCAATATAATTTCAGTTTGTCAATATGCTCTGACACATCTGGGAACTTTTCCACCAATTTAATATAATTTTTCTCAAAAGAAAATTAAAATTCAATATAATTTCAGTTTGTCAATATGATTTGACACAACTGGGAACTTTTCCACCAATTTAATATAATTTTTCTCAAATAGAAAACTAAAATTCAATATAATTTTTTTTTTTTAATTTAGCTTTACCTCTTTAGAATCTATGTATCACATGAGCGCAACATAACCATTAATCTACATATGTGCTTTCCTCTTTTGGATTACTTTCTTCTCTGCTAAACTCTTGATTAAAGACAGGGATGACTTTCTGCTCTCTCACTTGAACTCTGCTACTTTTCCAATGATATTTTGGTGTGGCTGATGCAATACTGCCGCTCCAACTACAATGTCGCTTGACGGCGACCTTTTCATATGTCGCTTAAGGACGACCTTTTCATATGTCGCTTAAGGACGACCTTTTCATATGTCGCTTAAGGACGACCTGCTGGTTATTCCCGAATTATTGTGGGTTATGTTTAATGGCGTCGTGCCCACTACAACTCGGCGTATGTCGCTTAGCGGCGACCTGCTGGTTTTTTCCAAATTATTGTGCGTGATGCTTAATGGCGTCGTGCCCACTGTAACTTCTCGTATGTTGTTTTTTGGCGATTTCCTGGTTTTTTCCCAATAATTGTGGCTGACGCTTAATGGCGTTGTGCCCACTGTAACTTCTCATATGTTGTTTTATGGCGATTTGCTGATTTTTTCCCAATAATTGTGGCTGACGTTTAATGGCGTCGTGCCCACTGTAACTTCTCGTATGTTGTTTTATGGCTGGGTCAGAAGACTTGTCGCTTAATGGCAACTTGCTGATCCCGGTTGAGCCCCCATAAATTGTAGGAATTTACCACCAAATCGATTTAAATGAAACTATGCTATTTCCTTTTCTTCTACGATTTCACTTTATTCATTAATTTAAACTTTAAATACTTTTAAGCGGCCAACATAAAGCCTCATAATCTTGCCTACCACTCATTTACACGTCTTCTCTTAATGACTATCTACATTCGACTTCCTTACATCGCTTCCAATTTTTAAGTTCCCTCACAAGCATAATGACAGCAAGAGAAGAACACTAGCGCCAGCTATAGGAATTGCCAGATCGAAGCAAATGGTCCGACATTGATCCTACAAAAATATGGAAAAATTCATTATTATAAAAGACAACATAACCTATATCAAAAGGTTCAATATACGAGGCCGTAAAGTAGAGTTTAAAATCGCACCGGTGCCCCAAAATGCGAAGCCCACCTCGTGGATTAAGACTTCGGTGGAAGCCATTATTCAACATGCCGTGAAGGGGCTCCTACTAAATGATCAGGTAGGGATTACTTTTTGCGGAAACAGTTTTAAGGAGAGGGGGCCGGGGTGGTTGAATTTTAGACCTGCTTCGGAAATTATAATAGAAGATATCTGGGAAATGATTTCGAAAATATTTCAAAGCAACTCTGAAGGTATGTTTTTATATTTGCACCTGATTTAGTCAAGGTTTTCTAACAAAATTTTTATTTTAGGATTAAGTACAGATACTTTTTGCTTGGGGGTGACATCGGTGCGCCTACCAGAAAGGCGAGGAAATAATCGCCATAATAAATATAATACTTTAGAATAAGGACAACCTGTGCTTACCTCGAGCATTGGTGGTTGCAATCGCGGGCGTAAAGAAAGATGTCAACTATAGGAAAATTAGAAGAAATATTCGAAAACTACAAACTCATCTTGTTTCAAAATTGTTAGCAGAATCAAGAATTCATATTCCGATTGAAGGCGGCGGAATTTCTGAACTTCAGCAATTTCAAAACCATTTGAAAGCATATAGTATTGTCATTTATCAATACGGAACTAAAGGACGAGATGTAATTTTTGAGGGACATAGCGATGGCCCAAGGCTGAATCTGTTATATCACAATAATCATTATAATGGTATAGCATCTCTCACTGCTGCCTTTTGTTGCAGTTATTATTGTGAAATATGTCATATACCGTATAATACTAAAAACGATCACAGGTGTGGCGAGACATGCCCTTGTTGTCAACAGTCACCAGCCTGTACTAATAAAAATATAATCGAAATTAAGTGTTCAAAATGTAATCGCCGCTTTGGAGGCCAGCAATGCTTCGATAATCACAATGCGTGTGTATCATTAAATAAGAAAACCGTCTGTGAACAGATTAAAAGATGTATAGATTGTTTGATAACATACAAAGCTGATAAAATTCATGTATGCGGAGAATATTTCTGTAAAATATGCAACAAACATGTACCACAGGGGCATTTATGCTTTATTCAACAGGATAGTCGTAAACCCTCCATAAAAGATACTCTTTTTGTTTTCTACGATTTAGAGACACGACAGGAAAAAGTGTTGGGAGAAAAAGTTGTTCAAGAACGATCAATAGGAGAAATTAAGCTGCATGAGCCAAATTTATGCATTTTTCAACAGCGATGCGAGCACTGTATTGAAAAAGATCTGCACATATGTGAAAAATGCGGAATAAGAGAACAGGTCTTAAAGGTTAGTCCTGTTCAGAGCTTTGTATAGTATTTACTGAATCAGCGAAAATTGTTCAAGAAGGTAGTTGTTATAGCACACAATGGCCAAGCATTTGACCACCAATTTATACTAAACCATATTTTGCAAAATACAGATTTAAAACCCGAATTAATTATGCGAGGTACGATGATGCAACTGAGAAATGTGAAATTTATAGATTCTTTGAATTACTTCCCGATGGCTCTAGCCCTATTACCAAAAGCATTTGCCTTACCGCCCGTTTATAAAAAAGGTTATTTTCCACATCTTTTTAATACTGCTGAAAATGAAAATTATGTTGGCACACTGCCGGCAATAGATTATTACGGCCCTGATACAATGAAAACAGAAGAACGAGCTGTATTTCTTAAATGGTATTAAGACCATAAAAATGACGAATTTAATATGCAGCGTGATATTGTTGAATACTGTGTTAGCGATGTGCAAATTTTGACAGAGGCATGCTTAAAATTTAGAAGGCTGATGTTAGATGAATGCAACGTTGAGCCATTTTTGGAGGCAGTGACTATAGCTTCCGCGTGCAACCTTGTCTACAGGCGCAATTTTCTCAAGAAAGACACTATTGGGATTATCCCAAAAAATGGATATCGAAAAGCTGATAACCAGTCGGAAATAGCAATGCAGTGGCTGATATGGGAGGAAGGTTATCGCAAAATTAATATCTTGCATGCAGCTAAACAACGAGAGGTTGTACTAAATGGGGTTAAGGTAGATGGATATTGTCCAGAAACAAATCAGGTTTTCGAATTTCATGGCTGCTATTATCATGGGCACGAAATATGTCTAACACATAACCGCGATGCTCCACTGTATGATGACCCCAACGATAGTTTAAACAGGAGATATGAAGCTACTGTGGTAAAAGCCGAACGCTTACGTTCTTATGGATACGAAGTAATAGAAATGTGGGAGTGTGATTTTCGCAGGCAGTTAGAGAAGAATAAAAACATGCGATATTTGAAAAACCATCCTTTGATTTGATGGTAAACATGCCGTTAAATCCTCGCGATGCTTTTTATGGCGGCCGAACAGGAAATACTGTGATGCGCTATCATTGCAGACCAGGCGAGAAAATTAAATATATCGATGTATGCTCTCTGTATCCCTGGGTTTGTAAATATGGCAAATTTCCAATCGGCCATCCAAAGTTATATGTTGGAACCAGGGCCTGTTCCATTTGGGCTTGACTAATATAGAGGGGCTAATTAAATGTAAAATTTTACCCCCAGAAGAGTTATATCACCCTGTTCTACCAATGAAACAAAACAATAAGTTAATGTTTTCACTATGCCGCCTCTGTAGTGAGGAGAAAAATCAGTCTGATGAATGTCCTCATACAGATGAAGAAAGGGCATTAATAGACACATGAAGTTAAGGAGGCCTTAAATCAGGGCTATAAATTGTTGGAAATATATGAAATATGGCGTTATGAAATAGAGCAATACGATAAATTGACTCGAGTGGGCGGATTATTCACGGTCATGATGAATAAATTCATCAAAATGAAGCAGCAAGCGTCAGGATGGCCGAACAGTTGCCAATCTGAGGAAGAGAAGAACCGCTATATTGATGACTTTCTGGAGAATGAGAGAATAAAGCTGAGTTTTCACGAAATTACATCCAACCCAGGATTAAGATCTTTAGCCAAGTTAATATTAAATTACTTTTGGGGAAAGTGTGGCCAGCGTGAAAACCAGCAAAGGACAAGTATAATAAATAACCCAGCAGAATTTTATGCACTGTTTGCTAACCCAGCCACCGAAGTCTACCATATCCTCCCAGTCGGTGAAGATACGGTTATCGCCAACTGGGGTTACAAAGAAGAGGAAGCCGACTCTTTATCAACTGTAAACGTCTGTATAGCTGCTTACACTACTACACAGGCGCGGCTTAAGCTGTACAGCTACCTGGAAAAACTTGGAGATCAAGCTTTATATTATGATACCGATTCTGTCATTTATGTTAGCAGAGAAGGAGAATATGACCCACCAACAGGGGAATTCGTTGGCGATATGACAGACGAACTGGATTGCTTTGGCAAAGGTAGTTATATAAGGCGGTTTGTGAGCGGAGGCCCTAAAAATTATGCGTATGAATACTTCAACGCAAAAGAAAACCAGTTTAAAGCAACAAATAAAGTTAAGGGTATACGCGGAGATCATAAGACTTCAGAACTTGTGAATCTTGACTCTATGGAACGTATGATATTAAACTCTGTAGAAAACGGCTGCATTCTCATAATTTCGCAAAATATACGACGCACAGAAAAGCATGAGGTATTATCAACCCCCGAAGTAAAAATATACAGGCCTAAAGCAGAGAAGCGCAAATTTTTCAAAGATTATAGCTCTATACCTTACGGATTTAAAAGACAATGCATATGAATATGGTAAATTTAAAAAATAAAAGAATATTTTCAAATAATGAAAAAGCTGTTTTTATTTTAAAAAATCCGCCCCAGTTGGTCATGTGTAGAGGCTTCAAAAAATTCAATTTTTCCTAAATCGTCTGTAAAACTATTCAAAAATATACTCCTAAAATTTCAGGTCAAAATTCCAATTCCAACAAAAGTTATAGGCGATTAAGTGAGCGTCCCTCGTTCAAGTGCCGGAGCGCGTGGCGTGTAATAATTTTCTGACATTTTTTCCACCGATCATTCTGAAATCTGGTCTAAAGTGTTTTTATGTATAAATACGCTCTATGTGAACCTCAATTCTAAACATTATATTTGTTTAAAGTATTTTTTATTGACAGGAAAAACTGCAAAAAGTGCAAAAAATTGCAAAAATTCCAAACAATTCGTATATATTGCAAAATAAAGAAATCGTAAAATTGTAAAAAATAATAGTAAATCACAAAACTTAGACAAAAATCATAAAATTCGCAAAATGAAATTACAAAAATAATCTTCATAATGCAAAAAATTCATGTAAATTGCAAAAAGAAATCGTAAAATTGCAAAAAAAACGTAAAAGAGCAAAAATGCGTATAAATTGCAAAAAAACAAAAAATATTAAATCATAAAAAGTGCAAAAAGAAATCGTAAAAGCGCAAAAAAATTATATAAATTCTAAAAGACTCGTACAAATTGCAAAAAATAATAATAATAAATTGTAGAAAGTGCAAAAATTTTCAAAACTTCCAAACAATTCGTATATATTGCAAAAAAGAAATCGTAAAATTGTAAAAAATAATAGTAAATCGCAAAACTTAGACAAAAATCATAAAAATCGCAAAATTAAATTGCAAAAACAATCTTCAAAATGCAAAAAGAAATCGTAAAATTGCAAAACTTCTTATAATTCTGAAAAACATTTTATCAGAAAAAGCATGCTTCCACCCGGCAAGTCTAAACACGCTTCGTCTTCGTCACACTTATTTGTTTGCGGCCATTTTATAGAAGTTTTGTGTATGGTAAAAGCGGTTTAGTTTACTTCATAATTTCAAACGGGCTCTGTTGAATGTTGTCAATCTACATATTTGTTAACAAATCCGCAAATATGGTTGTGTAAATACTCTAGCCTTTCTACTAAAATTGTGGAAAGTTATGAGAGATAAGAGAGAAGACAAATTAACCTATAATAAGGAGTGTGAGCTGAAAAACATATTAAAACTGGGTGGAAAAACATTGCATGGGGAATCTAATCATGCGTTCATTAATTAGCGCAATGTGCTGAATTAGAATAGAAAAACAAAACATAGTTTTAAAACATATACATATATATATATAAAATAATGTTTTCAATACCACCACACAGATTAAAAATAGAATGCTTAGCACTAAATATTTTAAATCTACAAATATCTATAATTTATTACTGATCTTTACTTAAGTATTGAAAGACGGGGCTATAAATCCGTTATTTTAATTGTACTATTATTAATTAAATAGCCCTGAGATGGATAATTCATTCGCTTCCAGAAAATTCAGTTTGGGGTACTTAATCCCATATTTTCGTAAAGATTATAAACATGATTTTTCTGAGTGTACTATACTTGCTATAGGAAATTTTGCGAAATTTTCTATTTTTACGAATTCCTCAAACAGAAACTATAAACAACGTTCATCGATTACAATAAAAATATTTGATTTAATTTATCTTTATCTTATGTAAATTGATAACTTTTTACCAAAACCCATTCGATGCTGTAAACCAAACTCCTTTATCATACACAAAGCTCAATAAACTATAGCAAACAAATAAAGTTTACGAAGAGTGAAAATTGCTCTATGTGAATTTGCATGTATAGTCACAACATTTTCCATTTGCTTCAAGAAAATTCCGTTTTGGGTTCTTAATCATATCTTCCCCTTTTAGATATTTATAAAATAATCATATTCAAAGTATTGGTTCATTCAATAAATTAATATGGCCCAGCCTTTCGCTTTCAGCTCACAGGTCAAGTTTACGAAATTGTCAAACTGTTTACATACCTGCAATTTTTTTCTTTTTCTTGCAAACAGCTTTGTTTGTATTTACACCTTAACCTGGTAGTGCAAATTTAAAGTTATACAGTACCTATAAATATATAAATGTGTGTGTGTGTGTGTGTGTGTGTGTGTGTGTGTGTGTGTGTGTGTGTGTGTGTGTGTGTGTGTGTGTGTGTGTGTGTGTGTGTGTGTGTGTGTGTGTGTGTGTGTGTGTGTGTGTGTGTGTGTGTGTGTGTGTGTGTGTGTGTGTGTGTGTGTGTGTGTGTGTGTGTGTGTGTGTGTGTGTGTGTGTGTGTGTGTGTGTGTGTGTGTGTGTGTGTGTGTGTGTGTGTGTGTGTGTGTGTGTGTGTGTGTGTGTGTGTGTGTGTGTGTGTGTGTGTGTGTGTGTGTGTGTGTGTGTGTGTGTGTGTGTGTGTGTGTGTGTGTGTGTGTGTGTGTGTGTGTGTGTGTGTGTGTGTGTGTGTGTGTGTGTGTGTGTGTGTGTGTGTGTGTGTGTGTGTGTGTGTGTGTGTGTGTGTGTGTGTGTGTGTGTGTGTGTGTGTGTGTGTGTGTGTGTGTGTGTGTGTGTGTGTGTGTGTGTGTGTGTGTGTGTGTGTGTGTGTGTGTGTGTGTGTGTGTGTGTGTGTGTGTGTGTGTGTGTGTGTGTGTGTGTGTGTGTGTGTGTGTGTGTGTGTGTGTGTGTGTGTGTGTGTGTGTGTGTGTGTGTGCGTGTGTGTGTGTGTGTGTGTGTGTGTGTGTGTGTGTGTGTGTGTGTGTGTGTGTGTGTGTGTGTGTGTGTGTGTGTGTGTGTGTGTGTGTGTGTGTGTGTGTGTGTGTGTGTGTGTGTGTGTGTGTGTGTGTGTGTGTGTGTGTGTGTGTGTGTGTGTGTGTGTGTGTGTGTGTGTGTGTGTGTGTGTGTGTGTGTGTGTGTGTGTGTATGTGTATGTGTGTGTGTGTGTGTGTGTGTGTGTGTGTGCGTGCGTGCGTGTGTGCGTGCGTGTGTGTGTGTGCGCGTGAGCGTGATAAAAGGTAAATGTGCTCGTGCAAGATCACTACCTGGCGCCTGTGACGTCAGAGAATGTCTGGCCAAACCGCCCTAATACCTACTTTTCACTAAAGACACATTCCCTTTAACTCGTACACGAATTTGTCTGTTACTATTTTCGACACTCTCGTAGACCCACTTTACGTCATCACAGCGAGCTGCAATTTGCCACACAGGTTCATGTCGCGTGACAATTGAATCTATCAAAATTTGAACAGGAAATTTCCATGGAAAACCCGGAAATCGGGAAAATCAAAAATCATTTGAAAATTTGGTACAAATTTGATTAGTGATAAATCCGTTTCAGGAAAAATGAATCATTTTTCCGATTTTTCCGAAAAAAATTTCCGGAATTTTCCGTCTTTTCCAGAAAATGTTCCGGTAAATTTTTTTTCTAAATTATGCCGGATCAAGTTCCCTATCAACTGGCATCATTACTTTCTCTCCGGCAATGGTGAAAACTTGCAGAGACAATCGAGGAAAATTCATGTAAAACGCTTTTCCGGAGTTTTTCAAACCAAGGAAACGTGTGAGCGTTTTGCAACCTAAGACAAAGTTGTAGAGCGAAATGAGTTGCATAAAGTTGCTTTTGTGGAAAACTCCATGGAAAACTCGGAAAAGCGGGCAATCATCGGACAAATGTTCATGGATATGATTAGTGAGAAATCTGTTTCAGGAAAAGTGCAGAATTTTCCAATTATTCTGGATAATTTTCCTAAAATTTCCAGAATTTTCTGACAAAAACGTTTTATGAGCTATGCGGAATCATTTTTTTTCCGTCCTACTGGCATCAATACCTTCTCTTCAACAATCATGAAAACTTGCATGAAAAATCGAGGAAAATTCATGCAAATTTTTAAAAAAAATTCATAGTAATAGGAAAAGTTTGTGGAAAACATGGAAAATCGGGAAAATTCATGTTATATGGGATCAAGTTGCAATACAGCTAAAAAGCGCTGTTTGAAACATAATTTGAATTTCAGAAAACCGTTACAGTGCTTCAACGATTTGATACTTGAAAAATTTTTGTTTTCGGATCGGCACCAAACATGACTTAAAAATTGTTTTAAAACATCTCCATGCAGCACGTAATAACAATTTAGTTAACGTAAAAAAGGCAGAAAATAAAATAATTAAAAAAAGGGTTTTTCAAAC